>CM077148.1:49845932-50254932 GCA_039583875.1 Platanthera guangdongensis
GTATCAGGGTCACAACCCAACGGTAAATCTCTTGAGCATTTACTCCATGGCGTGCAGCCGGAGTTAGTCTTCCTACACCGGGATGGCCCGTAGCCCCCCATTGTGTCATGGCGCGTAGGCCGAAGACTCTTGTTATGCGCTCCAATAGCTGCACCTTTTTGTCTCACGTCGGACGGACATAGCGCAGGTCGGATCCTCCACCCCCGTTGCTCAAATCGCCTTGCCTTCTCCGAGTACAGCGTACTCCTGGCGTAATCAAAGGCGCGGGTCGGTCTCACCAATCCTGTTCTTGGCACACAGCCTGGGTATTTCTCTATACCCATTTCCTTATCACAACAGCGGGTCTTTCCTGGGCATCCCAGTACTTCATGTTACTCTCTTCACAGGTGGACACTGCAAAATCATAAATGTCAGGGGTCTTTCCTATCTACCATGCCAGTACTTCCTGTTACTCACTTCACAGGTGGACACCCTACGACATCAAGCATCACAAAGGGCCTTTCCTGGTCACACCAGTACTTCCTGTGCCTCATTCACAGGTCGGACCCAAAAACATAACACGAATATTTTCCTGGGCTACCACTCCAGTACTTCCTGCTACTCCTTTTCGCAGGCATAACCCGTTTACGCCTTAAACTGCACGTTGATCACGGAGTCTTCTCCAGTTCGTATGCAACATCACCAATCCAGACCAACCTGTCCAGATGGGCTTCACACAGCATGTCTATTCCGTACTCCAATTCCGGATCTATATGCTAATAAGGGGATTTCATGAATCACCCAAAAGACTCCCAAAATCAGCCACCTCTTGGTGGGGGAATCACAACTATATGCCAAAAGAAAGCCTTCACATGGCTAGGAAGAAAAGTCGTTACCCTTGACGACCGCTTCGGTGCCATGACCTCAAAGCTAGCTTGAATGGATCACAAGAACTTTGCCTACGCAACGCCGGCTTCGGAACTCTTAATGGTAAACCACAGCACCACCAGCAATTAGCCCCCTTTCCTCCTCCTCCTTCTTCCTCTCCCTTTCTCTCTTTAACTGGTAAAAAGATAAGGCTTAAGCAAATGAGAATATGTTCTCAGTTTTCGGCCTTTAGGGAAAAGAGGAAAGAAGCCTCAGCCCTTGGATCCCAGCTGAAGGAACAGACGACCACAAAAATGCCAGAAAAGCTGAATTTGACCTGACACGGTGTAACACCCCCTATCCGTCGCATAGCATATAGCAGTAGGTCCGGCCGGGGCCCGACGTCATATACTACAGACAGACCGAGTGGTTACTTATGGAAACCATCCAACCAATCTCAACGTCCTACACAGAGCATTCTAGCGGAAGCAGTTTATAAAAGTTGTAACAAAAAACCCAGCATTAAAGCATGAATGTCCACTAACCAAAATAGGAATCTATACAAATACCAATAAAAGCCTTAAGGCCTTACAAAATGTTTCACTTGATATTACATGATTTACAAACCACGGCACGCAGGCCGGTCATACATGAATAAAACAGTAAACACTTCCATTTGGGCCTTCGAGGGCCGGCTTCGCAAAAAGGGATTTAGCCCGCTATTGACCGCTTGGTCCAGCAGCACCTGCAAGCAACAAACCACCGCACGGTGGCAAAACAAGGCAACGGTCAGCAATGCTGACCAAATTATAACGATCCCGCCCCCAACTCAGGGCGGTGATGCTCCTTCCCTGCATTTCATTAGCATAAGCGAGCAATACATATATAGCCATTTCATCACGGACGTTGGCTCGCACGACCACACGCCCCGTGCTCTCAGGGCACATTCTTGGTGAACCGGTCGATGTCACGTCAATTAAAGCCATAGACATTCCGGACTCACCACCGCCACTTTGACGGCCAAACCTATGAGCAATTTGTCTTCCTGGCCTGGGTCACGACAATTTAAGTCATTGACCGCCGAAGACCCTAATCTATGCCAACGGCAAGCGCCACATGACTTTAGGTCTCTTTAACCGAACGACATAGAACGGGTACGGTTCCATCTAACCCGTGCTCACATCGCAACGACAATTTAAGCCATATGCGCGGGTCAAACTTCCACCGAGTCCCATATTCATCACAATTCACATAACCCGGTTATGTTCAAGTTGGCTCTCAGGCCACCAAGTTGGCAAGATCTCGTATCCGCCCAGTTTTTCGGGTGCACCTTTGGGTTAGTCCCCAAGGCTCCCTGCTGCAATCTACCGCGTAGAAAACCCGAAAAACAACCAATAGCACGGAGTCTTCTCCGGCATTATGTAATACAACATCACCGATCCAGACCAACATGTCCGGGTAGGCTTCACACATCATGCCTATGTCCGTTCTCGCTTACGGACTCTAAACAACGGGGACGTCACATATCTACCTGAAGGAACGCCTCCAACCCTCCGCAAACTCGCGAGAGCGGGCTTCCTATGCAAAGAAAGAGAGCTACTCATGCTCAAGATGAGGATCGTTACCCTAGCGTTCCTCTTTGGGGCCATTGAAAAGTAATCGGATGAAAAACACCGCACTAGCTTTGCATCCGTGGATCCGGAGTCGGCTCGCGATTTGGAGCTTCGAAGCTCCTCCAATGGCGGTATATAGCTCCTTCTTCCTTCCTTGGCTCTCCTCTCTCTCTAAGGTTTTAGAAAGATGAAAACTTATGAAAAGTGAGGGTTTCTAAGTCCAATCCCGGGTATAACCCTTCAGGAACAACCCCCAGCCGTTGGATCTCAAAATAAGGAAACGAACGGCTTTGATTCGGGACTGAAATGCCTAATCTGGACCGAACACGGCCTGGCACACGCCCGTGTCCAGGGCTGTGTGCCTCATTCGCCGTCAAAATCGGCTCGCCTGGAACCTCACACGGGTATCGAACACGCCCGTGTTCGAGCTGACACGCCCGTGTTCCAACTAACACGGCCGTGTGGCCGGCCGTGTACCCCTATCATTTTTCCCCGACATCAACCCGAGCACTGCACGGGTTCTAGGACACACCCGTGTCCTTATCCGTGTCACCTCAACACGCCTGGACCCCAGGCCGTGTACACGGTCTCGACACTCGACACTTCGTCGAGCGAAGATCGTCGACCTACTGACACGGCCTTGGACACGCCCGTGTCCTAGGCCGCGTGCCTTATCTCGACACACTGTCGAGACTAAAGTGTCGACTTCCCGGGACAAGTGTCGACACGGGTTGACACGCCCTGCGACACGCCCGTGTCGCTGGCCGTGTGCCATGTCTCGACACTTCGTCGAACGCAGAGTGTCGACTTCGCGGGCTAAGTGTCGACACGGGTCGACACGCCCTGCGACACGCCCGTGTCGCAGGCCGTATGCCCAGTCTCGACACAATGTCGAGACCAAAGTGTCGACTTCCCGTCTCAGTGTCGACACAGGCTTGACACGCCCTGGGACACGCCCGTGTCCCAGGCCGTGTGCCTGCAGCCAGAACCCAAACTGGCCAAAAATATCCCCCTTCGCTCCTTTGAGTTTCGGGGCGTTACACACGGCCGGTGACACGCCCGTGTCCAAGGTCGTGTGCCTCAAGCGGTGGTCAACCGACTGATCCAAACCAGTGACACGCCCATGGGTCACGCCCGTATTATGGGCCGTGTCACCTAACACGCCTCCAGACACGCCCGTGTCTGTGGCCGTGTGCATATGCGAAAATAATCGCAAGACAACCCGAGACTTCACACGGCCTGTGACACGCCCGTGTCCCAGGCCGCGTGCCAACACACGGCACGAAGACACGCCCTGTCGAAACTTTTCGTCGGGCTGAGTTCGTCGACCCAAACTGACACGCCTTGTGACACGCCCGTGTCACAGGCCGTGTTCAACTTCTCGACACTCGACACCCACATCTCGACACTCGACGATCGTCGAGCAAAAGTCGTCGAGGACACGACACGGCCGGGGACACGCCCGTGTCCTGGGCCGTGTGCCTTCTCTCGACACACCGTCGAGCGAAAAACGTCGACACTCAAGCTGATTGTCGACACGGCCTCGACACGCCCGTGTCGCAGGCCGTGTCTGCTGATCAACGACCGTCGACCCCAAAATTTCGTCGACCTCGCGACCAAATCGTCGACCCCAGCTTGACACGCCCTGGGACACTCCCGTGTCCCAGGCCGTGTCACCCAAAAATTGCCTGCTGAGAGAATTTGGGTTTTTACAGATGGTGTGGTCGAATTGGGTTGAAGGTGGCTGTATAGGGAGATACAACCAAGGTGAGCTCAGTTTGGGGCTTTGGAGGCTTCCCCTTGGTGTCAAGTGGCCCCTATGCTACCAAATTCTCTGGAAATTCTCTGAGGAGGCCAGCCAGCACAATTTGGGCTGATGGAGCCAAGGCCAAGTGGCCTCTTCTTCTTAACTCACCTTCTCTCTCCTAAAATTCCCACTTTATCCTCATGCATGTGTCCCTCTATTCAAAACCAGAGGGTAGTGGTGGTCATTGTCCATTTGGGCTGGCCATGGATCAGGTTTGGTGGGCTTGGCCCAAAGGGAGTGGGCTTAGCCCTCATTTTCTCCTTTAGGTTAATTAGGTTGACTTGGTCAACCATGATGAGTGGGCTGACCCCACTTGGTGGTCATGGGTCTAATGACACCACCCAACTTGGGTTGGGTCAATGTGGTGCCCTACTTGGGCTAATTGGGCCTATATGTATAGGTTTGACCAAATTAGGGCCATGGTTGACTTTGATCAACTAGGGTCAAGGGGTTGACCTAATGGCATGCCCTAAAGTCCACTTAGATTGTTTTAGGGTTAGGGCAATGCTATGGGGTCATGGTGTGGCTAGGGTTCCTATTGTAACAGTCCAAATTTCTGAAACAGGAAATTTTTGGGTGACATGGCCTGGGACACGGGCGTGTCGGCGGACACGGCCTGCGACACGGGCGTGTCGCAGGGCGTGTCGAGGTTGTGTAGACGATCGGCCTTGGTGTCGACGATTTTTCGCTCGACGATGTGTCGAGAGGGGGCATACGGCCCAGGACACGGGCGTGTCCAGGGCCGTGTCGTGTGCTCAATGACTTTTACTCGATGATCGTTGAGTGTCGAGACATTAGTGTCGAGACGTGGGTGTCGAGTGTCGAGAAGTTGCACACGGCCTGTGACACGGGCGTGTTACAGGGCGTGTCAAGTCGGGTCGACGAACTCAGCCCGACGAAGCATTTCGACAGGGTGTGTCTTTGTGCCGTGTATGGGCACACGGCCTGGGACACGGGCGTGTCACAGGCCGTGTGAAGTCTCGGGATGTTTTGGGATTTTTTTCGCCCAGGCACACGGTCACAGACACGGGCGTGTTTTGGTGACACGGCCCATGACACGGGCGTGTCCCATGGGCATGTCACTGGTTTGGATAGGTCGGTTGACCACCGCTTGAGGCACACGGCCTGGGACACGGCCGTGTCACAGGCCGTGTCAGGTCAAATTTAGCGTTTCTGGCAGTTTTGTGGCCGTCCATTCCTTCAGCTGAGATCCAAGGGCTGAAGCTTCTTTCCTCTTTTCCTAAAGGCCGAAATCTGAGAATTTATTCTCATTTTACTTGGCCTTGATCTTTCTTCAAGTTGGAGAGAAAGAGAGAGATGAAGAAGGAGGAAGAAGGGGAAGGGTTGCTGCTGGTGGTGCTGCGGTTTACCGACAAGAGATCCGAAGTCGGCGTTGCGGAGGAAAAACTCTTGTGCTTCGTGCAAGCTAGCTTTGCGTTCATGGCACCGAAGCGATCGTCAAGGGTAACGACTTTTCTTCCTAGCCATGTGAAGGCTTCCTTTTGTCCTATCTTGTGATTCCCCCACCAAGAGGTGGCTGATTTTAGGAATCTTTGGGTGGATGCTTGAAATCCCCGTTGTTAGCATATAGATCCGGAAATGGAATACGGAATAGGCATGCTGTGTGAAGCCCATCTGGACAGATTGTTCTGGATTGGTGATGTTGCATACGAACCGGAGAAGACTCCATGATAACGTGTAGTTTAAGAAGTCAACGAGTTATACCTGCGAAAAGGAGTAGCAGGAAGTACTGGAGTGGTAGCCCAGGAAAAATAGCCATGTGATGTTTTTGGGTCCAACCTGTGAATGAGGCACAGGAAGTACTGGTGTGACCAGGAAAGGCCCTTTGTGATGCTTGATGTCGTAGGGTGTCCACCTGTGAAGCGAGTAACAGGAAGTACTGGCATGATAGCCAGGAAAGACCCCTGACATTTGTGCTAGTGCGGTGTCTACCTATGGAGAGAGTCACAGGAAGTACTGGGAGGCCCAGGAAAGACCCGCTGTTGTGCTAAAGAAATGGGTATAGAGAAATACCCAGGCTTGAATGCCAAGAACAGGATTGGTGAGACCGACCCGCGCCTTTGATATAGCCATGAGTACGCGGTACTCGGAGAAGGCAAGGCGATTTGAGCAACGGGGGGTGGAGGATCCGACCTGCGCTATGTCCGTCCGACGTAAGACCAAAAGGTGCGGTCTGTTGGAGCGCATAGCAAGAGTCTTCGGCCTGCGCGCCATGACACAATGGGGGGCTACGGGCCATCCCGGTGTAGGAAGACTAACTCCGGCTGCACGCCATGGAGTAAATGCTCAAGAGATTTACCGTTGGGTTGTGACCCCGATACGGTGGTGGGCAAGAGCTTTGCCAGAACACCAAGAATGTGCCCTGAGTGCACGGACCGTTAGGCCGGGTGGCGAACGGTTGTGATGGCTTGTGTGCATGAAAGCACATTTTGATGATATATATTGTCATACTTGTGATTTGATATGCCTGCAGGGAAGAATACCGCTGCCCCGAAAACAAAAAAGGGGTAGGGTCGTTATAATTTGGTCAGCTGAACACTGACCGTTGCTTTTGTTTACCACCGTTGGGTGGATTGTCCCTGTACAGGTGCTGGCGAGCCAAGCGGGACTCGTAAAGGCTGATGTTCGTGCTACTGTTGCTGCGACTACTGCTAGCCCGCGAAGGCTATCTGTGTTGTTTTGTGTAGTTTCTGTTCATGTGGCCGGCCTGCGCGCCAATTGATTTAGGCCACTGTGTGAAAGCCGTGTAAGGCCATAAGGTCAACTCTTTTCACTTGTTGTAAGACATTTTTATATTGTATAAAATGTGGAGTTTTATGTGTGGACATTCATGAGGAGTTCAAGTTGTAGTCTAGGCTTCCGCTAGAATGTTTTGTGATAGGTGCGATGCGCTACTCTGGTATCATCATGTACCTTCACCGCCTGTTTTGTGATATATACTGTGGGGCCCCGGCCGGACCTTCTAGAATATACCATATGAACGGATGGGGTTGTTACATTTTTGGTATCGGTCGTCTTGGTCTTTCCCTCTCGAAGTCGTGGTCGACTTCTTTTGTGGGGTGGCGAGCACGTGTTTGTGCAAACCAAAGTCTACGAATGAACTCCTGAATGTCCATGATAGGAATGCACATGTGTGTGTTTGAGGAACCTGCATGTTCTTATTTTGTGTTGTTTGCTTGGATACGACCGCTAATGTGTGTGTCTTGTCTACCTTTAGGTGACACGAATTGGAGCTGGGCCGTCTGAGCCCCAGCGTTCTGATGAAAGTACGGCACCAGCCATGGTGTCTACACCTCCACCGTCTGCGGAACATGTACGTTTAGTTGCGGAGGCCTTATTTACCATGATCCAAGGCCAGCCACTTAAGCAGGAACAAGCGGCTGTGAGGCCAGAACAGGTGGGGGCAAGGCCTGAACCTGTCATGGATGTGGCTCCTCGAGCAGCTGAGAAGCAGCTAACGCGGTTTATGAGTTTCCATCCGCCTACGTTTTCGGGAGCGGGAACTCCGACGCAGGCTGAGGATTGGTTATCGCGCGTCAAGCGAGTGATGACGGCGATTGGAACGGCTGAGCATCAGAAAGTTACCTTAGTTACCTTCTTACTTGAAGGAGAAGCTCGATTATGGTGGGATGAGATGGAGTTGCATCACTTGGCGGGTCGTCCGTTAACCCAAGTATCCATGGAAGAATTCTCCAGACTCTTCCTAGCGAAGCACCTTCCTGCGGCTCAGCGGATAGCCATGGAAAATGAATTCCAACGGTTGACCCAAGGTGATGGCAGTGTTGACGCGTACCTACATGAATTTACTCGCTTGGGGCGGTATGCGGGTTCTATATTTGCTGATGAACAGAGGAAGACCAACAGGTTCTATGAAGGACTGAGGGACGAGCTGAGGTTCCTTGTGTCAAGTTCAGTGAACCAAGGTTTCCAAGCATTGGTTGACACTGCGAGCGCGCTGGAGAAGGATATGAAAAGGGTGCAAGGGAAGAGAGCTTTGGTTGTGGCGCAACCGGAGTGGAAGGCGCCCCGATCGGGGAAACCATTTTATAAGAAGAGATGGGGCAAGAAGTCCAAGCCTAGTGGACAAGCTCCTTCATCTGTTGCAACGGGAGAAATGTCAGGGGCTATCTCTAAGCCAGATACTCGTATCTGCTTCAATTGTGGCCGAATGGGGCATATTGCGCGAGATTGTCGGATGCCGCCAAAGAGTGAAAAGAAGGCGGGAGCATCTTATGCGGGAAAAGGAAAGGCGGTGGTGGATTCCTCTGCCTCGCAGGTGCAACCCCGGGTCTACAATCTTGGCCTGCAAGAGGCCATCAAGCAGAGTGACGTGGTCACAGGTATGAGTTTAGTTTTGCATATGCTATTGTTTGTATGTTTTGCTTAGTACCCCTATGTTTGCGGTTTGTGTGTGTGACATGTTTGTCATAGGCTTTGTGATGATTCGGGACACGCTAGCACGAGCACTGTTTGATACGGGTGCATCGCATTCTTTTCTGTCTAGTGAGTTTATTACGCGGCTTGGGATACCCAGTCGTGCAAAGACAGATAACGTCAGAGTGGTGTTGCCGAATGGCTGTTGGATGCTTGCGGATCAAACTTGCGATGTGGCGGTTCAGTTAGGAAGTTGGGATTTTCGTTTAACTGCATTTATTTTGCCAATATCGGAATTCGACGTGATTTTTGGGATGGATTGGCTGGCGGAGCAGCATGCTATGATTGATTGCCAGTCCAAAGAAATCACGTTGGGCCAGAATACCGAACATGAGACAAAGTTCGCGGGTATGCGTGGAGTGGGCGGGACATTGATGTCTGCACTCCAGGTAGTCAAAGCTGTTCAGAAGGGTGCGGAATGTTATTTTGCACTGATTCAGGCTGTTGCGCCTAAGGCCAATTTGTGCGAGGTTCCAATTGTGGCAGAATTTACGGATGTGTCTCCCACGGATCTCCCTGGGCTACCACCCCAGCGGGAGATTGACTTCACAATTGAGTTGGTGCCAGGTGCGAAACCTGTGGCCCGCTCGCCATATCGCATTGCGCCAAAAGAGATGGCTGAATTGAAGGTTCAACTACAAGAAATGTTGGAGCAAGGTTATATACGCCCAAGTATGTCACCTTGGAGCGCGCCTGTACTTTTTGTAAAGAAGAAAGATGGTGGGTTGCGGTTGTGTATTGATTACCGTGAACTGAATAAGCTGACCGAGAAAAATAAGTATCCTATACCCCGGATTGATGAGTTATTCGATCAGCTGGTGGGCTCGACCGTCTATTCGAAGTTGGACCTGAAGTCTGGTTATTACCAGTTAAGAATTCGGGAAGGTGACATTCCCAAAACCGCATTTGGAACGCGTTATGGGCACTATGAGTTCACAGTCATGCCATTTGGACTGTGCAATGCGCCCTCGGTGTTTATGGATTTGATGCACCGTATTTTTCGTGAGTACCTGGATCTGTTTGTGATTGTGTTCATTGATGACATCCTGGTGTACTCAAAGTCGGAAGCTGAACATGAGCTTCACTTGCGATTGGTGTTGACTACGTTGAGGCAAAATCAGCTCTATGCCAAGTTCTCGAAGTGCGAGTTTTGGCTATCGTCAGTGGCATTTTTGGGCCATGTGGTGAGTGGAGCGGGCATTGCAATGGATCCAGCGAAGATAAGGGCCATACAGGAGTGGCCAATGTTGTCTTCCGTGGCCGAAGTCAGGAGTTTCCTTGGACTTGCGGGCTACTATAGAAGATTTGTGGAAAACTTCTCACGGATCGCTTTGCCGCTCACCATACTGACGCGAAAAGATCAGAAGTTCGTTTGGATGCCAAAGTGCGCACGAGCTTTTGAAGAGCTGAAGATTCGGTTAACCACGGCGTCGGTGTTGTCTTCGCCACGTGGAACCGATGGATTTGTGATTTATAGTGATGCCTCAGGGAGCGGCTTAGGCTGCGTTCTTCTACAGAGCGGAAAGGTTATTGCTTATGGCTCACGCCAGCTGAAGGTGCACGAGCGAAATTATCCCGTCCATGATTTGGAACTAGCGGCGGTGATTTTTGCACTCAAGTTGTGGCGACACTACCTTTATGGTGTGAAGGTGGAGATCTATACCGATCATAAGAGCCTAAAGTATCTTTTGGAGCAGAAAGACTTGAACATGCGACAACGAAGGTGGTTGGAGTTCCTTGGGGACTACACTTTCGAGATTCACTATACGCCCGGGAAGGGGAATGTTATCGCGGATGCCTTGAGTCGGCGGGTTCCGGCTAGAGCAAATTGGGTACAAAGGCATAATGAACGTCTTATCCAGGAGTTGGAAGCATTGGAGATTTATTGTGTTGACAAGAATTGCACTGCCACTGCATGTTTGAACTGGATCGAGGTGCAATGTGACCTTGTGGACCGAGTTCGACGGGCAACGAAGTTGGATGAAGATCTCTTACGCTATGTGAATGAAGGGCCAGAGGGCAAATTCACCTGGATTGACAGTCTTTTGCGAAAAGAGGGTCGTTTGTGCGTCCCAAATGTGGGGAAACTGAGGGAAGAACTGATGTATGAAGCGCATTATACAAAGTATTCCATTCACCCTGGGAGCACAAAGATGTTCAACGATATGAAGAAGCTTTTCTGGTGGCCAGGGCTCAAGAAAGATGTTGCCCTTTATGTCTCCAAATGCCAAACATGTGCAATGGTGAAGGCGGAATGCCAAAAGCCGGGCGGTTATTTGAAGTCACTGCCGATCCCAGAGTGGAAATTTGATGATATTTCCATGGATTTTATGCACGGGTTGCCAAGATCGCAGCGAGAAAATGATTCCATTTGGGTGATTGTTGACCGGCTAACAAAAGTAGCACATTTTCTCCCGAACAGGCGGGATGATTCAGTTGAATGTTTGGCAAAGTTATATGTTGACCAGATTGTGCGGCTTCACGGTGTTCCTCGGAGCATCGTAAGTGATCGAGATGGGCGATTCACGTCAAATGATTGGCGGCTAGTTCACCGACTGTTGGGCACGAAGTTGACTTTCAGTACGGCCTTTCATCCCCAAACGGATGGCCAAACTGAACGTACCAACAGAACAATGGAGGACATGCTCCGAATGTGCGCCCTTGACTTCGGAAAGAGATGGGAAGATCATCTCTATATGGTAGAGTTTGCATATAATAACAGCTACTAGGCGAGCATTGGGATGGCACCATATGAAGCGTTATACGGAAGAAAGTGTCGTACTCCCTTAGCTTGGGTAGAAGCGGGCGAAGCTCGGGTTTTTAAATCAAATGAGGTTGATGAAGCAAACTCAACCATCCGGACTATTCGAGAGAGATTGCTTATTGCTCAAGATCGACAAGAGAAGTACTACAACGCCAAGCACCGGAACGTGGAATTTGCGGTTGGCGATTGGGTTTACATGAAGATCAAACCATTCAAAGGTGTCTCCAGGATTCGACGCTTGAAAAAGTTGAGTCCAAGATATTTGGGTCCTTTTGAAGTGGTTGAGCGAGTTGGCGAAGCGGCTTATCGGCTAGTCCTGTCGGCAGACTTGGGTGGATTACATGATGTATTTCACATCTCGGTGCTCCGGAAAGCCGTGAAAGATCCAGCTCAAGTGATCGCAGATGATCGTGTGCCGGTGGAGTATGTGCTAACAACGAGAGTTAGACCCATTCAGATCGAAGATCGAGCCGAGAAACAGTTGCGGAACAAGACGGTTGGCATGGTAAAAGTCCGCTGGGACAATTGCGGTCGTGAAGAACTGACATGGGAGCGAGAGCAAATCATGCGAGAAGAGTTCCCTGAGCTGTTTTTGTAATATCTAGAGAGGATGTTGTAAACATAAAATTTTGCATGTTGTAACATTTCTCTTGCTGGTTACTGTTACCTTTCCTGTGTCTGAATTTCGAGGACGAAATTTCTTGAAGAAGGGGAGGATTGTAACAGTCCAAATTTCTGAAACAGGAAATTTTTGGGTGACACGGCCTGGGTACGGGCGTGTCCCAGGGCGTGTCGGCGGACACGGCTTGCGACACGGGCATGTTGCAGGGCGTGTCGAGGTTGTGTCGACGATCGGCCTTGGTGTCGACGATTTTTCGCTCGACGATGTGTCGAGAGGGGGCACACGGCCCAGGACACGGGCGTGTCCAAGGCCGTGTCGTGTGCTCGACGACTTTTACTCGACGATCGTCGAGTGTCGAGACATTAGTGTCGAGACGTGGGTGTCGAGTGTCGAGAAGTTGCACACGGCCTGTGACACGGGCGTGTCACAGGGCGTGTCAAGTCGGGTCGACGAACTTAGCCCGACGAAGCATTTCGACAGGGCGTGTCTTTGTGCCGTGTATGGGCACACGGCCTGGGACACGGGCGTGTCACAGGCCGTGTGAATCTCGGGATGTTTTGGGATTTTTTTCGCCCAGGCACACGACCACATACACGGGCGTGTTTTGGTGACACGGCCCATGACACAGGCGTGTCCCATGGGCGTGTCACTGGTTTGGATAGGTCGATTGACCACCGCTTGAGGCACACAGCCTGGGACACGGCCGTGTCACAGGCCGTGTCAGGTCAAATTTAGCGTTTCTGGCAGTTTTGTGGTCGTCCATTCCTTCAGCTGATATCCAAGGGTTGAAGTCTCTTTCCTCTTTTCCTAAAGGCCGAAATCTGAGAAGTTATTCTCATTTTACTTGGCCTTGATCTTTCTTCAAGTTGGAGAGAAAGAGAGAGAGGAAGAAGGAGGAAGAAGGGGAAGGGCTGCTGCTGGTGGTGTTGCGGTTTACCGACAAGAGATCCGAAGCCGGCGTTGCGGAGGAAAAACTCTTGTGCTTCGTGCAAGCTAGCTTTGCGTTCATGGCACCGAAGCGATCGTCAAGGGTAACGACTTTTCTTCCTAGCCATGTGAAGGCTTCCTTTTGGCCTATCTTGTGATTCCCCCACCAAGAGGTGGCTGATTTTGGGAATCTTTGGGAGGATGCTTGAAATCCCCGTTGTTAGCATATAGATCCGGAAATGGAGTACGTAATAGGCATGTTGTGTGAAGCCCATCTGGACAGATTGGTCTGGATTGGTGATGTTGCATACGAACCGAAGAAGACTCCGTGATAACGTGTAGTTTAAGAAGTCAACGGGTTATACCTGCGAAAAGGAGTAGCAGGAAGTACTGGAGTGGTAGCCCAGGAAAAATAGCCATGTGATGTTTTTGGGTCCAACCTGTGAATGAGGCACAGGAAGTACTGGTGTGACCAGGAAAGGCCCTTTGTGATGCTTGATGTCGTAGGGTGTCCACCTGTGAAGCGAGTAACAGGAAGTACTGGCATGATAGCCAGGAAAGACCCCTGACATTGGTGCTGGTGCGGTGTCTACCTGTGGAGAGAGTCATAGGAAGTATTGGGAGGCCCAGGAAAGACCCGCTGTTGTGCTAAAGAAATGGGTATAAAGAAATACCCAGGCTTGAATGTCAAGAACAGGATTGGTGAGACCGACCCGCGCCTTTGATATAGTCATGAGTACGCGGTACTCGGAGAAGGCAAGGCGATTTGAGCAACGGGGGGTGGAGGATCCGACCTGCGCTATGTCCGTCCGACGTAAGACCAAAAGGTGCGGTCTGTTGGAGCGCATAGCAAGAGTCTTCGGCCTGCGCGCCATGACACAATGGGGGGATACGGGCCATCCCAGTGTAGGAAGACTAACTCCGGCTGCACGCTATGAAGTAAATGCTCAAGAGATTTACCGTTGGGTTGTGACCCCGATACGGTGGTGGGCAAGAGCTTTGCCAGAACACCAAGAATGTGCCCTGAGTGCACGGACCGTTGGGCCGGGTGGCGAACGGTTGTGATGGCTTGTGTGCATGAAAGCACATTTTGATGATATATATTGCCATACTTGTGATTTGATATGCCTGCAGGGAAGAATACCGCTGCCCCGAAAACAAAAAAGGGTAGGGTCGTTATAATTTGGTCAGCTGAACGCTGACCGTTGCTTTTGTTTACCACCGTTGGGTGGATTGTCCCTGTACAGGTGCTGGCGAGCCAAGCGGGACTCGTAAAGGCTGATGTTCGTGCTGTTGTTGCTGCGACTACTACTAGCCCGCGAAGGCTATCTGTGTTGTTTTGTGTAGTTTTTGTTCATGTGGCCGGCCTGCGCGCCAATTGATTTAGGCCACTGTGTGAAAGCCATGTAAGGCCATAATGTCAACTCTTTTCACTTGTTGTAAGACATTCCTATATTGTATAAAATGTGGAGTTTTATGTGTGGACATTCATGAGGAGTTCAAGTTGTAGTCTAGGCTTCCGCTAGAATGTTTTGTGATATGCGCTACTCTGGTATCATCCTGTACCTTCACCGCCTGTTTTGTGATATATACTGTGGGGCCGGCCGGACCTTCTAGAATATACCATATGAACGGATGGGGTTGTTACACCTATTAGGCTAGTTTGACCTAGTTTGACTTTGGTCCCTTAGTGGGCCCCACATGGCTATAACCCACTACCTAGGGTCAAACCTAGCTAAATTCTCTATCACTCACCCCATGCCTAACCCAATCTAAGGTTAGGGGGTCTAGAAGTAACATGGAATGTTACACTTACCACAAGCTCCGACAGCGTCGTTTCTATCCTTTTCTGGTAAGGAAGCGGTTGGGTGAGAATGCCTACATTGTTGATCTACCCTTGGAATTCGACACTTCACCGATTTTCAATGTGGTGGACCTATGCCCTTTCCATGGTTCTCCACCCGCTACGCCTGTGCCACCACCTAACTTGGAGCCCGGGGCGACCACGGGATTTCAGCCAGCCTTCACCCCTACCACGGAGGAGATCGACCAGGTGCTTGACGTACGGGAGTTCCAGACTCGTGCGGGAGCTTACCTGCGCTACTTGGTTACTTGGAAGGGAAGGGACATCTTGGACATCAGTTGGATCAGCGCCCGAGAGCTTCAGCATCGGCGCCCAGATCTCTCCGGTGCAGCCATCAGCTCAGTCTCGCCGGAGTCGAGTTCTCTCAACCCCGGGGGAACTGATGTGATCCTGTCACCAGCACCCTAGGGCCTTCTCGTTTTATTTGCTTATTTACTGTCGCAGTTATGATGTTGGTTTTTTATTTATTTTCTGTCATGTCCATGTACATTTTTAAATTTCTTATATTGTGGCCCGACGCGTGAGACTGACCACCTCGCGTGTCCCTGAATGGATTGTTCCGGTTTGATATGGCTGGGGTGAGTCGTTGCATTTTATCTAGTTTAGAGAAATCACTTGCTGAATTTATTTTATTTTATTAATTGAGGAAGAGGAGGGGACTATAAATATTAAAGAGGATTGTTAACCACAGACTAAATATTGCTATTCGCAGATCAAAAAAGTCACTTTTAAAAGACGTTAAATATTCTCCTTCCTTTCTGAAAGCCTTTATTCACAAACCAACACTAATTCCTTTACTCTTCCCAGCAACCCACCCCCGATCCTTTCCTCAGCATCTTCCCCTCTCTTCCTCTCCCAACCCTCGATCTCACGCATGCGTCGCCCGACGTTGCCCGCCTGCGTCACTCCGCGCTCCGCAGCTTCCCCTCTCTCGCATCTTCCCAGCCACCAGCCCAACGTTGCCCGTCTGCTCGCCGAAGTCGCCCGCCTGCTTGCCGACGTCGCCCGCCTGCTTGCCGACGTCGCCCGCTCGCTCGCCGACGAAGACCGCCTGCTCGCCGACGTCGCCCGCCTGTAATGGTGGTGCCCTCTAGGTCACCGTTCGCTGCGCGCGATTTGATTTTGATTTTCACCTTTTTATGTGATGCTCCATGAAGCGTCGGAGATGGTGGCGGGGTGAGGCTTCAGGTATGCAAAAGTTGCCCGCCTGCAAAGGTGGTGCGAATTGATTTTGATTTTCACCTTTTTATGTTATGTACATTGTTTGTTGTGGGGGTGAGGAGGAGGAGGGGGAAAACTGCAGAAAATTAAGAACAAATATTCGTGGAGAAGGGAATTAGTTCTTGTTTGTTTGAATTAGACAAGTGAGAGAAATTAAGAACAAAGTTGTGTATTCCTTTTATATAGTTTAGGAGAGGAGTCTAATTATTGCTGTGGTGTTGGTGCTTCAAATTTTTTGATGCAGGTTATATATATATTGATGTATACTTCAATTTTGATGGTAATGAACTATGCCCTTGCTGGTGTAATCCTTGATATTTTTTTTACTTTTAATGTTGGTCTGCGAATAACAATAATTTCTGTGAATAACATTTTTGAGTATTTTTGCATCTGCGAATAGTAATAATCTGCGAATAGATATATTTGATCTGCGGTTAACAATCCCCATTTTAAATGAGGGTTGCCCAAATGCTTGATCAGGATAAGAACCGAGATTGAGATTATTCTCTCGGTTAAAATCCGCCGCTCTGCTTCCGTCTCCCGTTCCGCGAGCCACGTCCCGAAGCAGCCTCCGTCTCCAGCCCGACATCAACTCCTCCACCGCCAGGCCTTCCCGAAGCCGCCTCCGCCTCTAGCCCCCGACATTGACTCCTCCACCGCCAGGCCTTCCCGAAGCCGCCTCCGTCTCCAGCCCCCGACATCAACTTCTCCGACCGCCATTATCCTTCCTCGCTCCTCTAATAACCTTTCCCGCCACCGTCGTCTACCGTCACATCCACCACTATAGCCCGAGAACCTCCTACTTCTCCCCTCCACCGCAACTCCATCCGGAAGCCCTTGTCGCTCTTCTGCCGTACCTGTGCCGGGAGAACCAGAAACGGGGAAGCCCCTTTGGTGAGATCTGCTCTTTCCCCACTCCTCAATCTACTTTATTTGCAAATTATTATGTTTAATTTCAGCAAAGTGATTTCAATCCAGTTTAGCATGCGCTCACCCTAATCATGCCTCGCGGTTCGTTTTACCCCTTGCATTAGATTTCCGTTGGTTGAGTCGTGTCTTGCTCTTTATTCGCTGCGTCATCTATTTACACCTACACTTAGAGTTTTAGGAGCGTAGTTTTTGCATCAATCGTGCTCGGGGTGGATTCCATTGGTATGCATTCATGGCCATTTCCTCAACAAGCTCTTGCGTGGCATTCAGAGTTTTATTATTCAATGTCCCCCCTGTGGCTGCGTCGATCATTTGTCTTATTTGGAAATTCAAGCCATTATAGAATACAAGCAGTCGTGCACGGGGGACCCCGTGCGGGCAACATTCGTCGTGGGTGCGACATTGGTCGAGGGTGCGACATTTGTCGAGGGTGCGACATTGGTTGAGGATGCGACATTTGTCGAGGGGGCGACATTTGTCAAGGGGGCGACATTTGTCGAGGCGGCAACATTTGTCGAGAGGGCGACATTTGTCGTGGGGGCGACATTTGTCGTGGGGGTGTCATTAGTCGTGGTGGCGACATTTGCACGGGAGGCGACATTTGTCATGGGGGTGAACATCGTCGTGGGGTTAGATTTGTGGTGAGTGTTACATTTGTCGTGGAGGCATCATTAGTCGTGGTGGAGACATTCGCACAGGAGGTTACATTCGTCGTGGAGGCGACATTCGTCGTGTGGGCCACATTCGGCGTGGGGGCCACATTCGGCGTGGGGGCCACATTCGGCGTGGAGGCGACATTGGTCCTAGGGGCGACATTCGTCGTCGGGTCGATATTAGTCGTGGGGGAGACATTGATCCTGGGGACGACATTGGTCGTGGGGGCAACATTGATCATGGGTGCAACATTTGTTGTGAGGGCGACTTTTGTCTGGGGGGTGACAGTTGTCGTGGGGGCTACATTGGTCATGAGAGGCAACATTGGTCTGGGGCGGCGACATTGGACGGGGGCGCCGACATTGGTCAGGGGCGCCAACATTGGTCGGGAGCATCGACATTGGACATAGGCGCCGACAATGGACATGGGTGCCGACATTGTACTGGGCGCCGACATTGGACATGGGCGGTGATATTGATCGTGGGGGCGACATTAGTCGAGGGCGACATATGTCGTTTATGATGAACAAACATGTTGGGAAGAAAAACCAACTTAATGATGTAAGATGGAAAATAAAGGCGTCTTAATTGTCTATAAAACTCACATGTCATGCATGTAGTTGTTAAACATAAAATAACCTAATGCATGTTAGCTATAATTGAAACAACAATACTTATGTTACACCAACATGAAGGGAATTACTGATGGCATTTGTTGATCAAGCTAAAAGGAAAAGAACTAAATTTGTTGGGCAAAACAACATATGAAAGTGTGGAGTGGCAACATAGATGAAAAAAACAATATTTAACTGATTTCTAATCCAGACATCTTGAAATTGAATTTCTAAAATTGACAACAGAGGCTTCTGAAAATCAATTTCTTTAATATCTTTATAATCATAAAAAACACAATAAAATCTGCAAAAAAAAATGTAGATATCTTTATAATACATATATATCCCATTATAAAGATATATAAATTTTGAATCTATATGAATATAGATGTTTTTATAAAAAAAAACACATATCTGTGTTCTACTTCCCACCAAAATCCTTACACAGTCAGCTCTAAATTTAAGGAGTTCAAATTATTTGTCATCCAGATATCACACAGAATAGATAGTAACCAATGAACAACTTAACTTCTTCAAAAATATTAGAATAACTTATCTCTAATTAAGCTAAAACTCCACAGAATTACACATTGCAAACTCTAAAAAAATAAGCAATGAAAAAATATTAAATAAAGATAGAGGTATAGAGAGGGGGAGAGAAGAGTGAGAATGCGGAGTTTTGTTCCCCTCACCACGACCTGCATCAGATTTGCAGACTTTGGGTCCACTGACAGGCCTCCTGCATCAAAAATTGAGAACGACAATAAGAAAATGGGTTGCCCTTATTCAGATTTGCAACAACAAAAATGAGGAAAGAGACGATGATTTTTTGACACCGAAGTCTTACCGATCGATGAGTGGATTTATACTGTTTACGCTAATGAAGGCGACGATGTCATAGCTTAGGCAAACACATAATCCTTGGAGATCCTCATTGGAGCAATACGACAAACATTTGGAATGCAACAGATTATCTTGAAATAGTTTAAAGATTCAGCCATAAAAAACAATTTAAAGAACAGGGGAAACTGGGAACTTTCGTGAAATCTGAAAATTATAAAATGAAAACTAAGAGAAAAAGCTAAACAAATGGAAAAAAGCAAGAAAATAGCATCAATAAAAAGATCTGTCTACTGGATAAGAAGAAAAGGTGTTAGAAGATAAATAATTCTTTGGAAGATAATTTTATGCCAATACTGAATGAGAAGATAAAGAAGAAAAGGTACAAACATGATGATATCGTGAGCTTGATGGGCAAAGGAGCTGGCCGGAAGGAGGGGCTTGCCGGAAGGAATCACGATGGAGGAGGAGAGCTTTAGGTGAGGCACTGCAGAGGAGCTGGCAGCCGATAAATGGTTGATGAAGGAGCTTGCTGGCGATGGAGGAGCTTGCTGGCGATGGAGGAGCTTGCTTTCGGCGGGGGAGGAGCTGTTCTCCCTTTTCTGGTGATGGAGGCGCTTGATGGAAATATTGTTTCCTGCAGAGGAGAGCTGCGATGTTTTCGGCGGATCTCTAGGAATGGAGGTATAAACCTAGCCATCGGCGGGTGGCAGTCGATGAAGAGGCGGAAGCGTGTAAGGATGGAGAAAGCAGGAGGCTTGCTTGCTGGAGGAGGCTATCTTACTGTCCTTTACTGGTGGAGGTGACAGAGCCCTGGTCACTTTCAGCAGGATCGTTGGAGCAGACCAAAAAGCTTAGCCGTGCACGGGATCACAAATACACCAAATTTAACCCCTAAGCCGGCCAAAAGACCAAAAGGCCCATAAGTTAAAGCTCAAAGCTTATTTTAATGAGGGCATTTTGGGATTAAAATGTTACACCATGAGGTGTTTAGGTGTTTGCTTATATAATAAAGATTTGCACTTGTTGCCAAGTGGGAAGTGTGTGGTGTGGGCATCTACACAATAGTTTCTTGAGGCGCTCCCACGTGTCGTAGAGAGTCTCTGAGTCAATTTGCATATATGATGCGATATCAGTGCGTAGTTTTGCGGTTTTTGCAGGAGGGGAGTACTTTGTAAGAAATTTCCCCGCCATCTCGGCCCATGTAGTGATGGACCCTCTAGGGAGAGAGCCCAGCCACTGATTAACCTTTGACCGTAAAGAAAATGGAAAAAAGAAGTAATCGAATGACGTCATCCATGACTCCATTGGTTTTGAAAGTATTGCAAATCTCGAGAAAATTTGAAATGTGGCAATTTGGATCCTCGTCTGGGAGACCATCGAAGGTTACCGACTGCTGCACCATTTGTATAATGCTGGACTTGATCTCAAAGTTATTATTCACCACCGCAGGGCGGACAATACTTGATTGTGTACCCTCCAGATTTGGCCGCGCATAATAGGACATGGTCCTTTGCTGGGCTTCATCTGGGTTGGGCGGATTAAGATCCATAGTTTCTGTGGCAGTGTCCCCGATCGACTCTTCGATGCCTAAATGTGATTCCTGATCACGAGAACGGAGGTGACACAAAGCGGTGTGCTCTATCTCAGGATCAAAAGGAATATTCGAAGAGCTTCCTCGGGTCATACTGTTACGAGTGGGCTGCCCCCCTATTATACCGGGCCCACCTGTCCCAGCGGGGGGCCCACTCGCTGTACAGGGCCGCGACCCATGCACCCCAACCCATATCGGCAACCAGTTTAATCACCGCGGGATGTTGAGGCGGGGGCTCGATCCCCCTACCTCCTTGATAAAGAGCCTTCAACATGGCTCTCATCACCAACTGAGCCGCGGCCCTGTACTGAGCCGCGGTGGGCCGCTCCCCCTATTATACTGGGCCTTACGCACCAGCGGGGGACCCACTCGCTGTACAGGGCCGCGGCCCATGCACCCCAACCCATCTCGGCAACCAGTTTAATCACCGCGGGATGTTGAGGCGGGGGCTCGATCCCCCTACCTCCTTGATAAGAGGACTTCAACATGTCCTCCATCACCAACTGATTAAACTGGTGGAGGACATGTTGAAGTCCTCTTATCAAGGAGGTAGGTGGATCGAGCCCCCGCCTCAACATCCCGCGGTGATTAAACTGGTTGCCGAGATGGGTTGGGGTGCATGGGCCGCGGCCCTGTACAGCGAGTGGGTCCCCCGCTGGGACAGGTGGGCCCAGTATAATAGGGGGCATCCCACTCGTAACATAAAAGTGCACTTTTATGTTACGAGTGGGATGCCCCCCTATTATACTGGGCCGCCGCCCAGCGGGGGACCCACTCGCTGTACAGGGCCGCAGACCATGCACCCCAACCCGTCTCGGCAACCAGTTTAATTGCCGCGGGATGTTGAGGCGGGGGCTCGATCCCCCTACCTCCTTGATAAGAGGACTTAAACATGTCCTCCATCACCAACTGAGCCGCGGCTCAGTTGGTGATGAGAGCCATGTTGAAGGCTCCTTATCAAGGAGGTAGGGGGATCGAGCCCCCGCCTCAACATCCCGCGGTGATTAAACTGGTTGCCGATATGAGTTGGGGTGCATGAGCCGTGGCCCTGTACAGCGAGTGGGTCCCCCGCTGGGACAGGTGGGCCCAATATAATAGGGGGGCAGCCTACTCGTAACACATACACTAAAAAGAAAGAGAAGTGAGAGCGAGATAAAGAGAAAAACAATAAAGAGAGCGAAAAAAGAAACAATAAAATTAATAGCTATCCTCTTTTCAAAATATCAAAACTAAGTTCCCCGGCAACAGCGCCAAAAACTTGATATAAAAATTAAATGTGCAAAGAAGGGGGTGAAAGAGAAGATAATGTGTGGAAGTGAGGTTAATAATATTCTCCGATTCTATTTCAGATAAAGGCAAGTGTACATTATCGTTTATAGTATAGGATATTAAGTGTTTAATATCAAGGTCGTATTTCCCATGGCTATTTGAATATTTCTACTTCGAGTAGGTTACTATTATTTTATCAGCCATTTTTTGGGGTTTGTTTTACTTAGCTAAAAAGAGAACTAATTTACTTGCAACTAATGATAAAGAAATTAGTACTCGATTTTGAATCACTTCGAAATAAGAAAATCAAAATGAAATAACAACGTTGGTCTTAATAAAGTAAGAGGTCCTTGACCGTGGGGGTTCCCGAAGTTTGAACACGCTCCTCTCGGAGAAGTGCCCAACTGAGTTTAGGAAGATCCGAACGAACTCTTGTTCCATATTCGAATGCCTAAAGATTGCTTTAAGTGGTGAACCCCGCTATTGGATTTGACTCCAATCTGGGAGATTTACGTCATTCTCTCTCGAGATGTGCACACAACTCTCTTTACACTTGGGTGATCAATTCAGTCCACGAGCCTCTCGGCTAACTAAGAATGAAAACCTAAGTGGAGATTATATATAAATAATATAGCCCCACTAATTACAAACCAAGAGTAAATCTAAGGCCTATACTTTAAAAAGAGAAAGAAAGCTAAAATATCATAACTGATCAACTCATTCTCAGATCATCGCGATCGAGTACTAATGAGGATTTAGTTACTCATGAGGAAGTAAAAAAATCATGTTAAGAATATGCATAATAAGAAAGAGAGAGAGAGGGAGAAAAGGAATAGCGAACTATTTTATTTCTTATTGCACAACAGTCACAAAGAGGACATATGGACATTACAAAACGAGTTTCCAAACAAATCACAAGTGTGATAAAAAAGATTGCAAGAACGTTAAAATACGAAAATATTAAGCTAAAATACTCTGAAATAAACTCTCAATAGCTCTCTACAAGACTTCAATATGCTCCCTTAACACTTGGAGCTTAGGGCTATTTATAGAAATTTTTCGAGAAGTACACGCCCCCCTTACACGCCCGGGTCAGGCGTGTACCTGGGGCGTGTCGGATCCGGCGTGACTTTTCTGGCTGAAATTAAAGTCTGGAAGTGACTTGTGCGGCAGTTGGGTTGCACGCCCAGATGACACGCCAGTGTACGAGGGGTGTGTCAGATTTGACGTGACGGTAGAGTGGGGAAAAGTCGTGCTGCAGTGATGTATTGGGACTTGGCGAGATATGCCTTGGAGACACGCCCGTGGTGGTGGTACACGGGCCTGACCGAGGGCGTGTAAGCTGAATTTTCCTGGAACCTGACTTCGGACCGATAGATTCATTCCATCTGGGTTACACGCCCTAAGTACATGCCCTGGTAGGGCGTCACCCAGGGGCGTGTAATAAGAAAGAACCCCAAAAATTGAAAAACAAAAAATAAAATAGTTAGAACAATAATTGAGAAAAGAAAATAAAAGGAACCTAAAAATATGAAAGGAAAAAGATATAAACAAGAATATACATATTTTTGCCCTAATAAACTAAGCTAAATTATGCTTCATCAATTGGTAATGAATGACTCCAGAGAAATTATCTCTGTGTCTGCGTCTTCCTGGACTGAGAAGACTTAGTCATATCTTCTTCACGGCAGTAAGAAAAGATCTTCATGGTTTGTTATGCTTATGCTGAGAAGTAACATGCAGAACACTGTTTCTTCAAGACTTATGAGTAGAAGAGTTGAATGTAGTGGCCTTGAAGATGAACAACAGCTTAGACTTGTTTTACTTCTCCTTTTATCTGAGAGAGTGACCTTTTGAACTTGCTGTTGAAGATGTGACTATCAACAACTAACTGTTCGAGGTTCTCAGACCAATAATAAGTATATTTTTTTTTCAAGCTCTGCAACTTAGTCGAGAGGAAGAAGATTAAGTTCTTATTTCCAAAAAGTTAATTTCTTTCTTTCTCAGAACTCTACTTTTGTATTCCGCCGTCCAACGACTCTATGTGCAGTATGTATTATTGTGTTTGGTAACTGTCACCCTTTCTTTTCGCATAACAGCTGTACTAAAGGCAAGCAACTCCTTTTATGTTTTAGCAAGCCAAAACCTGTGATTTTGAATTTCTGTTGACGTCAGCATTACTTGGCACTTCTGGACTTAGAGAAATCCAGACAGACTTCTCAGGCGTCGAGTGAAGCCTTGTCACTCAACGCAAAAGTACTTAGCAGAATTCTGCGACTTTAGGCATTGAGTGCGTTGAGTGAGCCTTCCTCACTCAACGCATATTGATATTTATAGTCTAACAGCTTAGGCGTCGAGTGAGCCTTCATCACTCGATGCTTCTGGACTTAGTTCGATTTCTCTGAATGAAGGCGTTGAGTGCATCTTCTTCACTCAATGCTTTCTTCCTTTGTTTGGCTTCTTGATGAGCCGTTGAGTAGCCTGTCTTCACTCAACACTTCTGTACTTAGTTGAATTGACTGTTGAGTAGGCGTTGAGTGAACTGCCTTTACTCAACACTTCTGAACTTAGACAGATTTTATGTCTGCTCTTTCTAAGGATTTGACTGCTTGAACTTCTGTCAATACTTCTGCTCTTCTGGCATTGAGTGAGATGAGTTCACTCAACGCTTTTGGAGTTAGACAAATCTCTTGACATCAACACTATGACTTTGACTGTATGTAGTTGTGTCGATGCTTTTGGTTCTAGTCGTTGAGTGAACTGGCTTCACTCAAAGCTTCTGGATTTAACCAAAATTCTGCTTTGACAATACTGAGGCTTTGACTGCCTGAGCATTAGTCAACGCTTTTAGCCTCTTGGCTTTAAGTGAACTGTCTTCAATTAACGCTTCTAGACTTAGCCAGATTTCTGTTTTGCCAACATCCTGTCATGAGTCCATCTGCCTTTGTGACTCAGACTACATGTCAAATCAGTTCAATAGAGAACAACCTGCATACATTGAACTTAGGACATGCTTCAAATACATTCATGTGTATACCATTGACTTGTGGGCCTTCTTCAAATCCAGGATATTGTGAACAATGAACCCAACAACAACCCAACAGTCCATAAGAGAAGAAAACACCCACCGGGTGTAATGATTTACAACACGGCACTGAGGTGGTGGTTCTTTATCCACTGCCAACCAAAGACCACAAATAATCATACAATGTATTAGTAAACACCAAAGAAAACAAGACTTAGCATTGAATTCCCACAATGACGCAAAGGGAAGAAAAACAAAATTTTTCTAAGGTATACTCGGTGAATTAGAGTTCATCCGACGAAAAAAAATTTTTTTAAGTTGACACAGATTCGTCGAGAATAATTAATGAATTGTTGCTTACCCGACGAACTTGACTTGACCTCACATTGATACTCGACGAATTCAAAGTCAATCGACGCTTTTGACTCAACGAATTCAAAGTCACTCGACGAACTCAACGCTTTTGACTCAACGAATTCAAAGTCATCCGATGCTTTTGACTCAACGAATTCAAAGTCACTTGACGCACTCGACGCTTTTGACTCAACAAATTCAAAGTCACTCGACGCACTCAATGCTTTTGACTCAACGAATTCAAAATCACTCGACGCACTTGAAGCTTTTATGGATACTTGACGAATTTAACTTAACAGATTTAGAGACACTCGACGAATTCAAGATACGCGATGAATTTGACTTGGAACGATTCCTACCCTACACAGATTCAGCAAACCCTAATCCCTACCATATTCCTAAGTTCTATACAAGAAAAAAAGATATCAAGAACAAGAGAACAAGCAGGGGGGACCACCACTTGCCTCAAAATCTCCCGAAACTCATACTCTCAAGCGCTCTGCTGCAAGAATCAGACGCAAGAATTCCTCGCCTACGATCTCCAAAACTACGCGACTAGGAGACTACTACGAGCGGTTTGTCAGTGGTCTCAGTGTGGTATAACAAAAACAATTGACAGTTTAGCAGCAGTTGTGGGTTGTGTGTGGAGGTGGAGCAGTTCTAAGTTCTCAGGCAAGCAATTCTCTATTCATTGACTTGTGTGGTCAGTTCTCCAGCAAGTCCAAGTTCTGTACGAGGCGACCAAAAGTTTAGACATGTGACAGGCGTCTTGACACATCCAGGCGACCTGAACTACAAACCAACGACTTGACTGCTTGTGTTTTTCAGTTCACCAAATTTGTATTTGTTTGCTTTTTGATTTTGATCGGATGAAATGCAAAATCATGTCTCGTACTTATATGTCTTGCGTTCAATTACAATAAAATACAAATGTTTGTCGAGCCTACCACATGTCGTTATAAAATTTTAGAATCATTTCACCACTACTTTCCCCAATTGTTTTTGTTGCAGAAGACTGCACATTTGTGCTATCCGAACAGAACCAGCCGCTTTTCCTCTTTCCATTCGGTAAATTTTGGCGACAAAGGGGGTAAGACCGCTTATTTTCCTTCGGCGGAGAAGGCCCAGGTCTTGTGGTCTCTGGAAGAGATGTCGGTCCAGGAGTATCTCGACAAACATATGCTTGCTCGTAAGATTGAAGATGCCGTCAATGCTGCTGTGAGAGCGAAGACTACGGATCCTGTGCTATTTATTGTGAGCTGACACATTCCGTTATTTTCAGGTTTTATTATCGATGCTCTCGTTGCTAGATTTCAGAATTTACTGATGGTTCTTTGCTTTCCGGTGATTGCAGTCGAATCATATGACGAAGGCTGTTCCCTCTGCGATCACAAAGATTAAAGCAAGACAGATTTTGGATAGTAGAGGTATTCCTACGGTAGAGGTGGATTTGTATACGAACAAAGGAATGTATCGAGCTTCTGCTCCCAGTGGCACCTCTACTGGAATGTGAGTGTTATTGGATGAACAAAAGTGTAAACCCAATCGCCAATTTATATCAGCGCTTACCCAATGCTTAAAATGTGTTCTCTGTAATGATTGCTGATAAGTTTCATTAATTAAATTGGAGCAGGTGATATGATATTGTTGTTTTTTACATGGTATGATGAGATGTGTTTAAAAAAAAGATATGATAGATAGTTTACAGGCAACCTTAGGATTAGATTTCTGGAAAAAAGATTCACATGCACTTACTCCACAAAGCCAATCAATCAGTTATTTAAAAATTCAAAACTTTTATGACATAGAAGCAATGTTTTTTCAGAGGACTACACTAAAATTAGTAATAACTTGCATAAAAAGTTGTAAGACCCCACTGTTTAAGCATTCTAATTCAACTTTAGCAGGAATCACCATGAGTAGCCAAACTTTTTATTGGTGCAAAATTTGTCACCTAACTCTTCCACACTAAACAACTGACTGGAGAGTTCGGTGGAGAGATCGCAGACTGCAACTAACTGGCTACTTTACCCCGCGGGCTCGGCGAGCAAAGAAGAAATGCAAAAAGTAGGTTCTGATGGCAACGACGAATACCATACGGAACCGCCGCGGCGAATGCCTCTCTTGCGACAAACTTTTTGATTATCACAAAAAAGATTACAGAGGGAAGGCACGAGTACTCGAAGGGTATGTGTGAACACAAGAGTGCCAGTGGAGAAGAAAAGAAAGACTTACTATCCGCACCTATAATAGGGTAGGTTCTGGGCTATGTCCGCTGACCCCGTTCGAGCACCCCTGGTCCCTACTTATAAAAAAAGACATGATAAGTTTCATTAATTACATTAGAGCAGGTGATAGGATATCCTTGTTCTTTACATGATATGATGAAAGCTGTTTTAAAAAAAAAGACATGATAAATAGTTTACGGGCAACCTTAGGAGTAGATTTCTAGAAAAAAGATTCACATGCACTTACACTCAACAAAGCCAATCAATCAGTTATTTAAAAATTGAAAACTTTTATGACATGGAAGCAATGTTCTTTCAGAGGACTACACTAAATTTTGTAATAACTTAAATAAAAAGTTGAAAGACTCTGCTGGTTAAGCATTCCTAATTCAATTTTAGCAGAATCACCATTAGTAGCCAACATATTGACTTGTTGAGATTTATTTCGACTGGTTGTTTCATGATACACTTCTTGATGGGCATAAGCCAAGTGCTACTTGACTCTAACAAATGACTTATTTGGTGTACCCGACAACGGTACTTTTTTATTGTAACTGCTTGAAATCAACAAGTACTTCCTGATAAATGTAAAATTTGAGAGAATATTTTATACACAAATCATGTTCAATGGTGAAATAGTTGAGGATTTGACATTTTTCTTATCATAGGTCAGTGGACATTACATGATTTTGATGAGGGAAGGGTGTTATCCTTTTAGGATCACTAACAATAGATTGAACTGATGATTATATTAGCGGAATGGATGGAGTGACATCAATTGAATATAAAGATTTGAAAACAATCTTTAATATTTTGGGCTTGCTAACAAAGGGTAGAAAGTGCGTAAGTTGGATTTTTCATCAAACTTTCCTAATTGATCCTTTGTGTTCAGAATGAAACATGAGCAACCGAAGACTCTAAAATAGGATACATTCGGCTTCTTATCAAAGTGCGCTTTAGAGTTGGGCGAAGCATGGTCAGGTTCATTATGTAGCATGTAGTATTGACCGCTTCAGCCCATAGACATCTAGGTATGCTGTATTCGGCCAGCATGGTGCTAGCCAATTCTTGTAAAATCTGATTTTTTCCTGTCCACTAGTACATTTTGGTGTGGAGTGCGTGGAACAAAAAACTTGTGCTGAATTCCTAAATTGTTTTAAAAGTTTGTAAAGTTTTCATTCTCAGATTCTCCCCCATGAATTGGCCTTTTGCATTTTATTTTTCACTCCATCTCATTTTGTATTCACGAGCACATTGTAGAGAATTCATGAAAAACGTCAGAATTAGCAACTAGAAAGACTGTCCAACAAAATCGAGAATAATCATCTATTAAAACAAATGTATACCGTTACCTCTTAGATTTTACAGCTATAAAAGATTCATGTGAATCAACTTTAGTGGTCTAGAAGTGGTAATGCCATGTTTGCTTTTAAAAGTTGATTTTGTGAACCTGCCCTTTTGGCATGGAGCATATAAAGAAGTCAAACTACCGTTTAGTTGTGGAAGACTACAATCTAGCTTTTCATTCGATAGTTTGATTTTGAGTTTACTCTCAGAACGACCGAGTCTCTTATGCCAAAGTTGTAGCTCCTCATTCTTAGCTACTAAACATTTCAGATTTGAGGAAGATAAGTCTTCAAACATGATGGTATATACGTTATGTTTTTTAGGTGCAATCAACAACACAGTGTTCGTTTTAGCATCCATGATTTTACACGTGTTTGTAGAGGTTGCAAATAAAACGTTCAAGCCCTTATTGCATAATTGATTAATGGAAATCAAATTATGTTTCAAATCATCTACATATAGTACATTTGGAATAGAAAACTATTTATTACATATGATGCCGCCACCCAGAATTCTTTCTTTACTGTTGTCCCCAAAGCTCACTATGCCTCCCTTATTTTTCTCCAGGATAAAGAACTTGTCTTCATCTCCTGTCATGTACTTGGAACATCCAGAGTCCAAGTAACACACGTTCTCCTTGTCCTTAACTTGCCAATAGACCTAAAAAGAAGATGAGGGTTAAGATCTGATTACTCAAGTTGTTCCACCTATAGTATATGTAGAAAACTTCGGTACCCAGACTTGCGTTTCATTCTTAGAACCTTTCTTCAAGAATGAGCCTGAAATGTGACCAAACTTTTTACATTTGACACACTTGGTTTAAACGATGGATGCCACCCTGTGTTCTTGTTGCGCTCATATTGGAAGACCTACATGAGCTTCCAGAGCTGACTGAATTACTTTTGTTTTTCATGTTTGTCGGAGAGGAAGTGCCGGCGGCGGTAGTACTAGTGTTTGACGGTAACTGTTCATTATTGTGTCATAGCCCAAACATTCCAGATCCCCAACACTGGAACCCCAACAGTATATTCAGTGATTTCTGGCCTATCCCGAATTTCTGGATGGTGCAGTTCTGGTCATGGATTATGGCTTTCAAGGCGGTGTTTTTCGTGACAAGCATCACTCTTCGGTTTGAAAACCGTTTCTTGCCATCTTCAATGTGGCCAAGGGAATTCTGCAACCTCTTCTCCAAAACCTCTCTCTTTTGTAATAGTTTCAATTTTAGAGTAAGTCTTGGAGTGGATTTATTTCAGCTCATTAATCACAGCCAATGAGTGAAAGCACTCTTGACAATCGATTTTCTCCTTTCCACATTTGATGAGTTCATTATTTAAGCTTTTCAAGTCGTTTTTCATTTGCTTGTTTTTGTACTTTATAAAGCTATTTTCATCAAGCAACTCATCTAACTTATCACATAGACTTTCATATAAATCATATATCTCTTGATAAGTCGGAGGGGTTACCTCAGTGCCACTATGGACACTGGATTCGCCGTCAAATGCTTTCCCATGAGGCACGAATTTGCCTCTTCCTCACTACTCAAGCTAGAGGCGCTGGACTTGTCAGATGAAGTATCGTCCCAAGTCGACGGCTTTAGCACCTCCTTCTTCCCCTTGCTCCAACTTTTCTTCTCCTTTTCTTCCTTCAGAAATTTAGGACTCTCTCTCTTGTTGTGTCCAATTTTGTGACAGTGGAAACACTCCAGAGTGGACTTTTCTTCGTCGCTTTCTGCCACCTTTGATGGCTTGTTCCAACTCCTTTTGGCTTCAACACTGTTCTTCATGAATCTTCTATATTTTCTCGCCTCTTCGGATTCTTCATGAACTTTTTGAACACTTGGACGTACAGAGTCTCTTCATCATCAGTTTCATCGATCACCTTCTTTTCCATGGCCGCCTTCAGTGCGAGTGCCTTCTTTTTCTCTCCAGGATATTCTTTGATGCAACACGAGTCTACAAGTGGCGGGGGACCGATGCCCTAAATCAAAGTGCAATGCAAACGACTACACGACACATGCGAATGCAGTTACCATCAACTCAAAGTGACAAGACAGTACTAGCAATCCCATAAAATGGCTGTATAATACCAACACTAATGCGAGGAACCATCTGAATAAAATTGGCAATAAGTAATTAATTAAAATAAAATCACAGTTTGTGCACAATCGATCACACGATAATTTAAATTGGAAACACAAATTTTAATCCACAGACAATTGAGTTGCAAATAAATTCAAGGGCGCACCGTATAAGTCCTGCAAATCAAACTATGAATAATAGTAGCAAAACGCATAAGAGAATCTCAAATCCCACAACAATAGTGCACAACCATAGTGTTCAACAAAGAGAAATAGATAACATTCATACGTAAATTTACTCCTGTATGTGGCGGCGTTAATTAGTGATGTAAGACGACGACGTCAACATCCTCGGCACAACGGTGGCTCCACGAAAGGGCTGCAGAAGGTTTGGGTTTTTCTGATCGAGTGATGTTGGGTAGGGGATCTGGATGCGGGTATAACACAGATCTGGGTAGGGGTGCTGGGGAGATGGTGGTGGGGTTTGTGAAGGCTGCCGAGGTAGAGGAGGAGCAGGTTTGAGGGTGGAGGCTTGGATGAGGGTAGTCGGGTGGGGGATTTGGATCAGGGGAAATTGGCTGGATGCAGTCGTGGTGACGGGTTCGGGAAAGGGGGGAGGGAGTCGTCAATGTGCGAGGGCTGCAGGTGATAAAAAAGATTGCAAGAACGTTAAAATACAAAAACATTAAGCTAAAATACTCTGAAATAAACTCTCAATAGCTCTTTACAAGACTTCAATATGCTCCCTTAACACTTGGAGCTTAGGGCTATTTATAGAAATTTTTCGAGAAGTACACGCCCCCCTTACACGCCCGGGTCAGGCGTGTACCTGGGGCGTGTCGGATCCGGCGTGACTTTTCTGGCTGAAATTAAAGTCTGGAAGTGACTTGTGCGGCAGTTGGGTTGCACGCCCAGATGACACGCCAGTGTACGAGGGGTGTGTCAGATTTGCCGTGACGGTGGAGTGGGGAAAAGTCGTGCTGCAGTGATTTTTTGGGACTTGGCGAGATATGCCTTGGAGACACGCCCGTGGTGGTGGTACACGGGCCTGACCGAGGGCGTGTAAGCTGAATTTTCCTGGAACCTGACTTCGGACCGATAGATTCATTCCATCTGGGTTACACGCGCTAAGTACACGCACTGGTAGGGCGTGACCCAGGGGCGTGTAATAAGAGAGAACCCAAAAAACTGAAAAACAAAAAATAAAATAGTTAGAACAATAATTGAGAAAAGAAACTAAAAGGAACCTAAAAATATGAAAGGAAAAAGATATAAACGAGAATATACATATTTTTGCCCTAATAAACTAAGCTAAATTATGCTTCATCAGTTGGTAATGAATGACTCCAGAGAAGTTATCTCTGTGTCTACCTCTTCCTGGACTGAGAAGACTTAGTCATATCTTCTTCACGACAGTAAGAAAAGATCTTCATAGTTTGTTATGCTTATGCTGAGAAGTAACATGCAGAACACTGTTTCTTCAAGACTTATGAGTAGAAGAGTTGAATGTAGTGGCCTTGAAGATGAACTACAGCTTAGACTTGCTTTACTTCTTCTTTTATCGGAGAGAGTGACCTTTTGAACTTGCTGTTGAAGATGTGACTATCAACAACTAACTGTTCGAGGTTCTCAGACCAATAATAAGTATATTTTTTTCAAGCTCTGCAACTTAGTCGAGAGGAAGAAGATGAAGTTCTTATTTCCAAAAAGTTAATTTCTTTCTTTCTCAGAACTCTACTTTTGTATTCCGCCGTCCAACGACTCTATGTGCAGTATGTATTCTTGTGTTTGGTAACTGTCACCCTTTCTTTTCGCATAACAGCTGTACTAAAGGCAAGCAACGCCTTTTATGTTTTAGCAAGCCAAAACCTGTGATTTTGAATTTCTGCTGACGTCAGCATTACTTGGCACTTCTGGACTTAGAAAAATCCAGACAGACTTCTCAGGCGTCGAGTGAAGCCTTGTCACTCAACGCAAAAGTACTTAGCAGAATTCTGCGACTTTAGGCGTTGAGTGCGTTGAGTGAGCCTTCCTCACTCAACGCATATTGATATTTATAGTCTAACAGCTTAGGCGTCGAGTGAGCCTTCATCACTCGATGCTTCTGGACTTAGTTGGATTTCTCTGAATGAAGGCGTTGAGTGCATCTTCTTCACTCAATGCTTTCTGCCTTTGTTTGGCTTCTTGATGAGCCGTTGAGTGGCCTGTCTTCACTCAACACTTCTGTACTTAGTTGAATTGACTGCTGAGTAGGCGTTGAGTGAACTGCCTTCACTCAACACTTCTGAAATTAGACAGATTTTATGTCTGCTCTTTCTAAGGATTTGACTGCTTGAACTTCTGTCAATACTTCTGCTCTTCTGGCATTGAGTGAGGTGAGTTCACTCAACGCTTTTGGAGTTAGACAAATCTCTTGACATCAACACTATGGCTTTGACTGTATGTAGTTGTGTCGATGCTTTTGGTTCTAGTCGTTGAGTGAACTGGCTTCACTCAAAGCTTCTGGACTTAACCAAAATTCTGCTTTGACAATACTGAGGCTTTGACTGCCTGAGCATTAGTCAACGCTTTTAGCCTCTTGGCTTTAAGTGAACTGTCTTCAATCAACGCTTCTAGACTTAGCCAGATTTCTGTTTTGCCAGCATCCTGTCATGAGTCCATCTGCCTTTGTGACTCAGACTACATGTCAAATCAGTTAAATAGAGAACAACCTGCATACATTGAACTTAGGGCATGCTTCAAATACATTCATGTGTATACCATTGACTTGTGAGCCTTCTTCAAATCCAGGATATTGTGAACAATGAACCCAACAACAACCCAACAGTCCATAAGAGAAGAAAACACCCACCGGGTGTAATGATTTACAACACGACACTGAGGTGGTGGTCCTTTATCCACTGCCAACCAAAGACCACAAATAATCATACAATGTATTAGTAAACACCAAAGAAAACAAGACTTAGCATTGGATTCCCACAATGACGCAAAGGGAAGAAAACCAAAATTTTTCTAAGGTATACTCGGTGAATTAGAGTTCATCCGACGAAAAAAAATTTTAAGTTGACACAGATTCGTCGAGAATAATTAATGAATTGTTGCTTACCCGACGAACTTGACTTGACCTCACATCGATACTCGACGAATTCAAAGTCACTCGACGCTTTTGACTCAACGAATTCAAAGTCACTCGACGAACTCAACGCTTTTGACTCAACGAATTCAAAGTCATCCGATGCTTTTGACTCAACGAATTCAAAGTCACTTGACGCACTCGACGCTTTTGACTCAACAAATTCAAAGTCACTCGACGCACTCGATGCTTTTGACTCAACGAATTCAAAGTCACTCGACGCACTTGAAGCTTTTATGGATACTTGACGAATTTAACTTAACAGATTCAGAGACACTCGACGAATTCAAGATACTCAATGAATTTGACTTGGAACGATTCCTACCCTACACAGATTCAGCAAACCCTAATCCCTACCATATTCCTAAGTTCTATACAAGAAAAAAAGATATCAGGAACAAGAGAACAAGCAGGGGAGACCACCACTTGCCTCAAAATCTCCCGAAACTCGTACTCTCAAGCGCTCTGGTGCAAGAATCGGACGCAAGAATTCCTCGCCTACGATCTCCGAAACTACGCGACTAGGAGACTACTACGAGCGGTTTGTCAGTGGAGTCTCAGTGTGGTATAACAAACAACAATTGACAGTTTAGCAGCTAAGTTGTGGGTTGTGTGACTGGAGCAGTCTTCTTCCTTGGGAGCAGTTCTAAGTTCTCAGGCAAGCAGTTAAAGATCTGGTCGCGCGGCTTGGTTCTCTATTCACTTGACTTGTGTGGTCAGTTCTCCAGCAAGTCCAAGTTCTGTACGAGGCGACCAAAAGTTTAGACATGTGACAGGCGTCTTGACACATCCAGGCGACCTGAACTACAAACGACGACATGACTGCTTGTGTTTTTCAGTTCACCAAATTTGTATTTGTTTGTTTTTTGATTTTGATGGGATGAAATGCAAAATCATGACTCGTACTTATATGTCTTGCGTTCAATCAATAAAATACAAATGTTTGTCGAGCCTACCACATGTCGTTCTAAAATTTTAGAATCATTTCACCACTACTTTCCCCAATTGTTTTTGTTGCAGAAGACTGCGCATTTGTGCTATCCGAACAGAACCAGCCGCTTTTCCTCTTTCCATTCGGTAAATTTTGGCGACAAAGGGGGTAAGACCGCTTATTTTCCTTCGGCGGAGAAGGCCCAGGTCTTGTGGTCTCTGGAAGAGATGTCGGTCCAGGAGTATCTCGACAAACATATGCTTGCTCGTAAGATTGAAGATGCCGTCAATGCTGCTGTGAGAGCGAAGACTACGGATCCTGTGCTATTTATTGTGAGCTGACACATTCCGTTATTTTCAGGTTTTATTATCGATGCTCTCGTTGCTAGATTTCAGAATTTACTGATGGTTCTTTGCTTTCCTGTGATTGCAGTCGAATCATATGACGAAGGCTGTTCCCTCTGCGATCACAAAGATTAAAGCAAGACAGATTTTGGATAGTAGAGGTATTCCTACGGTAGAGGTGGATTTGTATACGAACAAAGGAATGTATCGAGCTTCTGCTCCCAGTGGCACCTCTACTGGAATGTGAGTGTTATTGGATGAACAAAAGTGTAAACCCAATCGCCAATTTATATCAGCGCTTACCCAATGCTTAAAATGTGTTCTCTGTAATGATTGCTGATAAGTTTCATTAATTAAATTGGAGCAGGTGATATGATATTGTTGTTTTTTACATGGTATGATGAGATGTGTTTAAAAAAAAGATATGATAGATAGTTTACAGGCAACCTTAGGATTAGATTTCTGGAAAAAAGATTCACATGCACTTACTCCACAAAGCCAATCAATCAGTTATTTAAAAATTCAAAACTTTTATGACATAGAAGCAATGTTCTTTCAGAGGACTACACTAAAATTAGTAATAACTTGCATAAAAAGTTGTAAGACCCCGCTGTTTAAGCATTCTAATTCAACTTTAGCAGGAATCACCATGAGTAGCCAAACTTTTTATTGGTGCAAAATTTGTCACCTAACTCTTCCACACTAAACAACTGACTGGAGAGTTCGGTGGAGAGATCGCAGACTGCAACTAACTGGCTACTTTACCCCGCGGGCTTGGCGAGCAAAGAAGAAATGTAGAAAGTAGGTTCTACTGGCAACAACGAATACCATACCGAACCGCCGCGGCGAATGCCTCTCTTGCGACAGACTTTTTGATTATCACAAAAAAGATTACAGAGGGAAGACACGAGTACTCGAAGGGTATGTGTGAACACAAGAGTGCCAGTGGAGAAGAAAAGAAAGACTTACTATCCGCACCTATAATAGGGTAGGTTCTGGGCTATGTCCGCTGACCCCGTTCGAGCACCCCTGGTCCCTACTTATAAAAAAGACATGATAAGTTTCATTAATTACGTTAGTGCAGGTGATAGGATATCCTCGTTCTTTACATGATATGATGAAAGCTGTTTTAAAAAAAAGACATGATAAATAGTTTACGGGCAACCTTAGGAGTAGATTTCTGGAAAAAAGATTCACATGCACTTACACTCAACAAAGCCAATCAATCAGTTATTTAAAAATTGAAAACTTTTATGACATAGAATCAATGTTCTTTCAGAGGACTACACTAAATTTTGTAATAACTTAAATAAAAAGTTGAAAGACTCTGCTGGTTAAGCATTCCTAATTCAATTTTAGCAGAATCACCATTAGTAGCCAACATATTGACTTGTTGAGATTTATTTCGAGTGGTTGTTTCATGATACACTTCTTGATGGGCATAAGCCAAGTGCTACTTGACTCTAACAAATGACTTATTTGGTGTACCCGACAACGGTACTTTTTTATTGTAACTGCTTGAAATCAACAAGTACTTCCTGATAAATGTAAAATTTGAGAGAATATTTTATACACAAATCCTGTTCAATGGTGAAATAGTTGAGGATTTGACATTTTTCTTATCATAGGTCAGTGGACATTACATGATTTTGATGAGGGAAGGGTGTTATCCTTTTAGGATCACTAACAGTAGATTGAACTGATGATTATATTAGCGGAATGGATGGAGTGACATCAATTGAATATAAAGATTTGAAAACAATCTTTAATATTTTGGGCTTGCTCAACAAAGGGTAGAAAGTGCGTAAGTTGGATTTTTCATCAAACTTTCCTAATTGATCCTTTGTGTTCAGAATGAAACATGGGCAACTGAAGACTCTAAAATAGGATACATTCGGCTTCTTATCAAAGTGCGCTTTAGAGTTGGGCGAAGCATGGTCAGGTTCATTATGTAGCATGTAGTATTGACCGCTTCAGCCCATAGACATCTAGGTATGCTGTATTCGGCCAGCATGGTGCTAGCCAATTCTTGTAAAATCTGATTTTTTCCTGTCCACTAGTACATTTTGGTGTGGAGTGCGTGGAGCAAAAAACTTGTGCTGAATTCCTAAATTGTTTTAAAAGTTTGTAAAGTTTTCATTCTCAGATTCTCCCCCATGACTTGGCCTTTTGCATTTTATTTTTCACTCCCTCTCATTTTGTATTCACGAGCACATTGTAGAGAATTCATGAAAAACGTCAGAATTAGCAACTAGAAAGACTGTCCAACAAAATTGAGAATAATCATCTATTAAAACAAATGTATACCGTTACCTCTTAGATTTTACAGCTATAAAAGATTCATGTGAATCAACTTTAGTGGTCTAGAAGTGGTAATGCCATGTTTGCTTTTAAAAGTTGATTTTGTGAACTTGCCCTTTTGGCATGGAGCATATAAAGAAGTCAAACTACCGTTTAGTTGTGGAAGACTACAATCTAGCTTTTCATTCGATAGTTTGATTTTGAGTTTACTCTCGGAACGACCGAGTCTCTTATGCCAAAGTTGTAGCTCCTCATTCTTAGCTACTAAACATTTCAGATTTGAGGAAGATAAGTCTTCAAACATGATGGTATATACGTTATGTTTTTTAGGTGCAATCAACAACACAGTGTTCGTTTTAGCATCCATGATTTTACACGTGTTTGTAGAGGTTGCAAATAAAACGTTCAAGCCCTTATTGCATAATTGATTAATGGAAATCAAATTATGTTTCAAATCATCTACATATAGTACATTTGGAATAGAAAACTATTTATTACATATGATGCCGCCACCCAGAATTCTTTCTTTACTGTTGTCCCCAAAGGTCACTATGCCTCCCTTATTTTTCTCCAGGATAAAGAACTTGTCTTCATCTCCTGTCATGTACTTGGAACATCCAGAGTCCAAGTAACACACGTTCTCCTTGTCCTTAACTTGCCAATAGACCTAAAAAGAAGATGAGGGTAAAGATCTGATTACTCAAGTTGTTCCACCTATAGTATATGTAGAAAACTTCGGTACCCAGACTTGCGTTTCATTCTTAGAACCTTTCTTCAAGAATGAGCCTGAAATGTGACCAAACTTTTTACATTTGACACACTTGGTTTAAACGATGGATGCCACCCTGTGTTCTTGTTGCGCTCATGTTGGAAGACCTACATGAGCTTCCAGAACTGACTGAATTACTTTTGTTTTTCATGTTTGCCGGAGAGTAAGTGCCGGCGGCGGTAGTACTAGTGTTTGACGGTAACTATTCATTATTGTGTCATAGCCCAAACATTCCAGATCCCCAACACTGGAACCCCAACAGTATATTCAGTGATTTCTGGCCTATCCCGAATTTCTGGATGGTACAGTTCTGGTCATGGATTATGGCCTTCAAGGCGGTGTTTTCCGTGACAAGCATCACTCTTCGGTTTGAAAACCGTTTCTTGCCATCTTCAATGTGGCCAAGGGAATTCTGCAACCTCTTCTCCAAAACCTTTCTCTCTTTTGTAATAGTTTCAATTTTAGAGTAAGTCTTGGAGTGGATTTATTTCAGCTCATTAATCACAGCCAATGAGTGAAAGCACTCTTGGCAATCGATTTTCTCCTTTCCACATTTGATGAGTTCATTATTTAAGCTTTTCAAGTCGTTTTTCATTTGCTTGTTTTTGTACTTTATAAAGCTATTTTCATCAAGCAACTCATCTAACTTATCACATAGACTTTCATATAAATCATATATCTCTTCATAAGTCGGAGGGGTTACCTCAGTGCCACTATGGACACTGGATTCGCCGTCAAATGCTTTCCCATGAGGCACGAATTTGCCTCTTCCTCACTACTCAAGCTAGAGGCGCTGGACTTGTCAGATGAAGTATCGTCCCAAGTCGACGGCTTTAGCACCTCCTTCTTCCCCTTGCTCCAACTTTTCTTCTCCTTTTCTTCCTTCAGAAATTTAGGACTCTCTCTCTTGTTGTGTCCAATTTTGTGACAGTGGAAACACTCCAGAGTGGACTTTTCTTCGTCGCTTTCTGCCACCTTTGATGGCTTGTTCCAACTCCTTTTGGCTTCAACACTGTTCTTCACGAATCTTCTATATTTTCTCGCCTTTTCGGATTCTTCATGAACTTTTTGAACACTTGGACGTACAGAGTCTCTTCATCATCAGTTTCATCGATCACCTTCTTTTCCATGGCCGCCTACAGTGCGAGTGCCTTATTTTTCTCTCCAGGATATTCTTTGATGCAACACGAGTCTACAAGTGGCTGGGGACCGATGCCCTAAATCAAAGTGCAATGCAAACGACTACACAACACATGCGAATGCAGTTACCATCAACTCAAAGTGACAAGACAGTACTAGCAATCCCGTAAAATGGCTGTATAATACCAACACTAATGCGAGGAACCATCTGAATAAAATTGGCAATAAGTAATTAATTAAAATAAAATCACAGTTTGTGCACAATCGATCACACGATAATTTAAATTGGAAACACAAATTTTAATCCACAGACAATTGAGTTGCAAATAAATTCAAGGGCGCACCGTATAAGTCCTGCAAATCAAACTATGAATAATAGTAGCAAAACGCATAAGAGAATCTCAAATCCCACAACAATAGTGCACAACCATAGTGTTCAACAAAGAGAAATAGATAACATTCATACGTAGATTTACTCCTGTATGTGGCGGCGTTAATTAGGGATGTAAGACGACGACAGTAACATCCTCGACACAACGGTGGCTCCACGAAAGGGCGGCGGAAGGTTTGGGTTTTTCTGATCGAGTGATGTTGGGTAGGGGATCTGGATGCGGGTATAACACAGATCTGGGTAGGGGTGCTGGGGAGATGGTGGTGGGGTTTGTGAAGGCTGCCGAGGTAGAGGAGGAGCAGGTTTGGGGGTGGAGGCTTGGATGAGGGTAGTCGGGTGGGGGATTTGGATCAGGGGAAATTGGCGGGATGCAGTGGTGGCTGACGGGTTCGGGAAAGGGGGGAGGGAGTCGTCAATGTGCGAGGGCTGCAGGTGATAAAAAAGATTGCAAGAACGTTAAAATACGAAAACATTAAGCTAAAATACTCTTAAATAAACTCTCAATAGCTCTCTACAAGACTTCAATATGCTCCCTTAACACTTGGAGCTTAGGGCTATTTATAGAAATTTTTCGAGAAGTACACGCCCCCCTTACACGCCCCCCTTACACGCCCGGGTCAGGCGTGTACCTGGGGCATGTCGGATCCGGCGTGACTTTTCTGGCTGAAATTAAAGTCTGGAAGTGACTTGTGCGGCAGTTGGGTTGCACGCCCAGATGACACGCCAGTGTACGAGGGGTGTGTCAGATTTGCCGTGACGGTGGAGTGGGGAAAAGTCGTGCTGTAGTGATTTTTTGGGACTTGGCGAGATATGCCTTGGAGACACGCCCGTGGTGGTGGTACACGGGCCTGACCGAGGGCGTGTAAGCTGAATTTTCCTGGAACCTGACTTCAGACCGATAGATTCATTCCATCTGGGTTACACGCCCTAAGTACATGCCCTGGTAGGGCGTGACCCAGGGGCGTGTAATAAGAGAGAACCCAAAAAACTGAAAAACAAAAAATAAAATAGTTAGAACAATAATTGAGAAAAGAAACTAAAAGGAACCTAAAAATATGAAAGGAAAAAGATATAAACGAGAATATACATATTTTTGCCCTAATAAACTAAGCTAAATTATGCTTCATCAGTTGGTAATGAATGACTCCAGAGAAGTTATCTCTGTGTCTGCCTCTTCCTGGACTGAGAAGACTTAGTCATATCTTCTTCACGACAGTAAGAAAAGATCTTCATAGTTTGTTATGCTTATGCTGAGAAGTAACATGCAGAACACTGTTTCTTCAAGACTTATGAGTAGAAGAGTTGAATGTAGTGGCCTTGAAGATGAACAACAGCTTAGGCTTGCTTTACTTCTTCTTTTATCAGAGAGAGTGACCTTTTGAACTTGCCGTTGAAGATGTGACTATCAACAACTAACTGTTCGAGGTTCTCAGACCAATAATAAGTATATTTTTTTTCAAGCTCTGCAACTTAGTCGAGAGGAAGAAGATGAAGTTCTTATTTCCAAAAAGTTAATTTCTTTCTTTCTCAGAACTCTACTTTTGTATTCCGCCGTCCAACGACTCTATGTGCAGTATGTATTCTTGTGTTTGGTAACTGTCACCCTTTCTTTTCGCATAACAGCTGTACTAAAGGCAAGCAACGCCTTTTATGTTTTAGCAAGCCAAAACCTGTGATTTTGAATTTCTGCTGACGTCAGCATTACTTGACACTTCTGGACTTAGAAAAATCCAGACAGACTTCTCAGGCGTCGAGTGAAGCCTTGTCACTCAACGCAATAGTACTTAGCAGAATTCTGCGACTTTAGGCGTTGAGTGCGTTGAGTGAACCTTCCTCACTCAACGCATATTGATATTTATAGTCTAACAGCTTAGGCGTCGAGTGAGTCTTCATCACTCGATGCTTCTGGACTTAGTTTGATTTCTCTGAATGAAGGCGTTGAGTGCATCTTCTTCACTCAATGCTTTCTGCCTTTGTTTGGCTTCTTGATGAGCCGTTGAGTGGTCTGTCTTCACTCAACACTTCTGTACTTAGTTGAATTGACTGATGAGTAGGCGTTGAGTGAACTGCCTTCACTCAACACTTCTGAAATTAGACAGATTTTATGTCTGCTCTTTCTAAGGATTTGACTGCTTGAACTTCTGTCAATACTTCTGCTCTTCTGGCATTGAGTGAGGTGAGTTCACTCAACGCTTTTGGAGTTAGACAAATCTCTTGACATCAACACTATGGCTTTGACTGTATGTAGTTGTGTCGATGCTTTTGGTTCTAGTCGTTGAGTGAACTGGCTTCACTCAAAGCTTCTGGACTTAACCAAAATTCTTCTTTGACAATACTGAGGCTTTGAATGCCTGAGCATTAGTCAACGCTTTTAGCCTTTTGGATTTAAGTGAACTGTCTTCAATCAACGCTTCTAGACTTAGCCAGATTTCTGTTTTGCCAGCATCCTGTCATGAGTCCATCTGCCGTTGTGACTCAGACTACATGTCAAATCAGTTAAATAGAGAACAACCTGCATACATTGAACTCAGGGCATGCTTCAAATACATTCATGTGTATACCATTGACTTGTGGGCTTTCTTCAAATTCAGGATATTGTGAACAATGAACCCAACAACAACCCAACAGTCCATAAGAGAAGAAAACACCCACCGAGTGTAATGATTTACAACACGGTACTGAGGTGGTGGTCCTTTATCCACTGCCAACCAAAGACCACAAATAATCATACAATGTATTAGTAAACACCAAAGAAAACAAGACTTAGCATTGGATTCCCACAATGACGCAAAGGGAAGAACACCAAAATTTTTCTAAGGTATACTCGGTGAATTAGAGTTCATCCGACGAAATTTTTTTTTAAGTTGACACAGATTCGTCGAGAATAATTAATGAATTGTTGCTTACCCGACGAACTTGACTTGACCTCACATCGATACTCGACGAATTCAAAGTCACTCGATGCTTTTGACTCAACGAATTCAAAGTCACTCGACGAACTCAACGCTTTTGACTCAACGAATTCAAAGTCATCCGATGCTTTTGACTCAACGAATTCAAAGTCACTTGACGCACTCGACGCTTTTGACTCAACAAATTCAAAGTCACTCGACGCACTCGATGCTTTTGACTCAACGAATTCAAAGTCACTCGACGCACTTGAAGCTTTTATGGATACTTGACGAATTTAACTTAACAGATTCAGAGACACTCGACGAATTCAAGATACTCAATGAATTTGACTTGGAACGATTCCTACCCTACACAGATTCAGCAAACCCTAATCCCTACCATATTCCTAAGTTCTATACAAGAAAAAAAGATACCAGGAACAAGAGAACAAGCAGGGGAGACCACCACTTGCTTCAAAATCTCCCGAAACTCGTACTCTCAAGCGCTCTGGTGCAAGAATCGGACGCAAAAATTCCTCGCCTACGATCTCCGAAACTACGTGACTAGGAGACTACTACGAGCGGTTTGTCAGTGGAGTCTCAGTGTGGTATAACAAACAACAATTGACAGTTTAACAACTAAGTTGTGGGTTGTGTGACTGGAGCAGTCTTCTTCCTTGGGAGCAGTTCTAAGTTCTCAGGCAAGCAGTTAAAGATCTGGTCGCGCGGCTTGGTTCTCTATTCACTTGACTTGTGTGGTCAGTTCTCCAGCAAGTACAAGTTCTGTACGAGGCGACCAAAAGTTTAGACATGTGACAGGCGTCTTGACACATCCAGGCGACCTGAACTACAAACGACGACATGACTGCTTGTGTTTTTCAGTTCACCAAATTTGTATTTGTTTGTTTTTTGATTTTGATGGGATGAAATGCAAAATCATGACTCGTACTTATATGTCTTGCGTTCAATCAATAAAATACAAATGTTTGTCGAGCCTACCACATGCCGTTCTAAAATTTTAGAATCATTTCACCACTACTTTCCCCAATTGTGCGCATTTGTGCTATCCGAACAGAACCAACCGCTTTTCCTCTTTCCATTCGGTAAATTTTGGCGACAAAGGGGGTAAGACCGCTTATTTTCCTTCGGCGGAGAAGTCCCAGGTCTTGTGGTCTCTGGAAGAGATGTCGGTCCAGGAGTATCTCGACAAACATATGCTTGCTCGTAAGATTGAAGATGCCGTCAATGCTGCTGTGAGAGCGAAGACTACGGATCCCATGCTATTTATTGTGAGCTGACACATTCCGTTATTTTCAGGTTTTATTATCGATGCTCTCGTTGCTAGATTTCAGAATTTACTGATGGTTCTTTGCTTTCCTGTGATTGCAGTCGAATCATATGACGAAGGCTGTTCCCTCTGCGATCACAAAGATTAAAGCAAGACAGATTTTGGATAGTAGAGGTATTCCTACGATAGAGGTGGATTTGTATACGAACAAAGGAATGCATCGAGCTTCTGTACCCAGTGGCACCTCTACTGGAATGTGAGTGTTATTGGATGAACAAAAGTGTAAACCCAATCGCCAATTTATATCAGCGCTTACCCAATGCTTAAAATGTGTTCTCTGTAATGATTGCTGGTAAGTTTCATTAATTAAATTGGAGCAGGTGATATGATATTGTTGTTTTTTACATGGTATGATGAGATGTGTTTTAAAAAAAGATATGATAGATAGTTTACAGGCAACCTTAGGATTAGATTTCTGGAAAAAAGATTCACATGCACTTACTCCACAAAGCCAATCAATCAGTTATTTAAAAATTCAAAACTTTTATGACATAGAAGCAATGTTCTTTCAGAGGACTACACTAAAATTAGTAATAACTTGCATAAAAAGTTGTAAGACCCCACTGTTTAAGCATTCTAATTCAACTTTAGCAGGAATCACCATGACTAGCCAAACTTTTTATTGGTGCAAAATTTGTCACCTAACTCTTCCACACTAAACAACTGACTGGAGAGTTCGGTGGAGAGATCGCAGACTGCAACTAACTGGCTACTTTACCCCGCGGGCTCAGCGAGCAAAGAAGAAATGCAGAAAGTAGGTTCTGCTGGCAACGATGAATACCATACCGAACCGCCGCGGCGAATGCCTCTCTTGCGACAGACTTTTTGATTATCACAAAAAAGATTACAGAGGGAAGGCACGAGTACTCGAAGGGTATGTGTGAACACAAGAGTGCCAGTGGAGAAGAAAAGAAAGACTTACTATCCGCACCTATAATAGGGTAGGTTCTGGGCCATGTCCGCTGACCCCGTTCGAGCACCCCTGGTCCCTACTTATAAAAAAAGACATGATAAGTTTCATTAATTACATTAGAGCAGGTGATAGGATATCCTTGTTCTTTACATGATATGATGAAAGCTGTTTTTAAAAAAAGACATGATAAATAGTTTACGGGCAACCTTAGGAGTAGATTTCTGGAAAAAAGATTCACATGCACTTACACTCAACAAAGCCAATCAATAAGTTATTTAAAAATTGAAAACTTTTATGACATAGAAGAAATATTCTTTCAGAGGATTACACTAAATTTTGTAATAACTTAAATAAAAAGTTGAAAGACTCTGCTGGTTAAGCATTCCTAATACAATTTTAGCAGAATCACCATTAGTAGCCAACATATTGACTTGTTGAGATTTATTTCGAGTGGTTGTCTCATGATACACTTCTTGATGGGCATAAGCCAAGTGCTACTTGACTCTAACAAATGACTTATTTGGTGTACCCGACAACAATACTTTTTTATTGTAACTGCTTGAAATCAACAAGTACTTCCTGATAAATGTAAAATTTGAAAGAATATTTTATACACAAATTCCATTCAATGGTGAAATAGTTGAGGATTTGACATTTTTCTTATCATAGGTCAGTGGACATTACATGATTTTGATGAGGGAAGGGTGTTATCCTTTTAGGATCACTAACAATAGATTGAACTGATGATTATATTAGCGGAATGGATGGAGTGACATCAATTGAATATAAAGATTTGAAAACAATCTTTAATATTTTGGGCTTGCTCAACAAAGGGTAGAAAGTGCGTAAGTTGGATTTTTCATCAAACTTTCCTAATTGATCCTTTGTGTTCAGAATGAAACATGGGCAACCGAAGACTTTAAAATAGGATACATTCGGCTTCTTATCAAAGTGCGCTTTAGAGTTGGGCGAAGCATGGTCAGGTTCATTATGTAGCATGTAGTATTGACCGCTTCAGCCCATAGACATCTAGGTATGCTGTATTCGGCCAGCATGGTGCTAGCCAATTCTTGTAAAATCTGATTTTTTCCTGTCCACTAGTACATTTTGGTGTGGAGTGCGTGGAGCAAAAAACTTGTGCTGAATTCCTAAATTGTTTTAAAAGTTTGTAAAGTTTTCATTCTCAGATTCTCCCCCATGACTTGGCCTTTTGCATTTTATTTTTCACTCCATCTCATTTTGTATTCACGAGCACATTGTAGAGAATTCATGAAAAACGTCAGAATTAGCAACTAGAAAGACTGTCCAACAAAATTGAGAATAATCATGTATTAAAACAAATGTATACCGTTACCTCTTAGATTTTACAGCTATAAAAGGTTCATGTGAATCAACTTTAGTGGTCTAGAAGTTGTAATGCCATGTTTGCTTTTAAAAGTTGATTTTGTGAACTTGCCCTTTTGGCATGGAGCATATAAAGAAGTCAAACTACCGTTTAGTTGTGGAGGACTACAATCTAGCTTTTCATTCGGTAGTTTGATTTTGAGTTTACTCTCGGAACGACCGAGTCTCTTATGCCAAAGTTGTAGCTCCTCATTCTTAGCTACTAAACATTTCAGATTTGAGGAAGATAAGTCTTCAAACATGATGGTATATACGTTATGTTTTTTAGGTGCAATCAACAACACAGTGTTCGTTTTAGCATCCATGATTTTACACGTGTTTGTAGAGGTTGCAAATAAAACGTTCAAGCCCTTACTGCATAATTGATTAATGGAAATCAAATTATGTTTCAAATCATCTACATATAGTACATTTGGAATAGAAAATATTTATTACATATGATGCCGCCACCCAGAATTCTTTCTTTACTGTTGTCCCCAAAGGTCACTATGCCTCCCTTATTTTTCTCCAGGATAAAGAACTTGTCTTCATCTCCTGTCATGTACTTGGAACATCCAGAGTCCAAGTAACACACGTTCTCCTTGTCCTTAACTTGCCAATAGACCTAAAAATAAGATGAGGGTAAAGATCTGATTACTCAAGTTGTTCCACCAATAGTATATGTAGAAAACTTCGGTACCCAGACTTGCGTTTCATTCTTAGAACCTTTCTTCAAGAATGAGCCTGAAATGTGACCAAACTTTTTACATTTGACACACTTGGTTTAAACGATGGATGCCACCCTGTGTTCTTGTTGCGCTCATGTTGGAAGACCTACATGAGCTTCCAGAGCTGACTGAATTACTTTTGTTTTTCATGTTTGCCGGAGAGCAAGTGCCGGCGGCGGTAGTACTAGTGTTTGACGGTAACTATTCATTATTGTGTCATAGCCCAAACATTCCAGATCCCCAACACTGGAACCCCAACTGTATATTCAGTGATTTCTGGCCTATCCCGAATTTCTGGATGGTACAGTTCTGGTCATGGATTATGGCCTTCAAGGCGGTGTTTTCTGTGACAAGCATCACTCTTCGGTTTGAAAACCGTTTCTTGCCATCTTCAATGTGACCAAGAGAATTCTGCAACCTCTTCTCCAAAACCTTTCTCTCTTTTGTAATAGTTTCAATTTTGGAGTAAGTCTTGGAGTGGATTTATTTCAGCTCATTAATCACAGCCAATTAGTGAAAGCACTCTTGGCAATCGATTTTCTACTTTCCACATTTGATGAGTTCATTATTTAAGCTTTTCAAGTCGTTTTTCATTTGCTTGTTTTTGTACTTTATAAAGCTATTTTCATCAAACAACTCATCTAACTTATCACATAGACTTTCATATAAATCATATATCTCTTCATAAGTCGGAGGGGTTACCTCAGTGCCACTATGAACACTGGATTTGCCGTCAAATGCTTTCCCATGAGGCACGAATTTGCCTCTTCCTCACTACTCAAGCTAGAGGCGCTGGACTTGTCAGATGAAGTATCATCCCAAGTCGACGGCTTTAGCACCTCCTTCTTCCCCTTGCTCCAACTTTTCTTCTCCTTTTCTTCCTTCAGAAATTTAGGACTCTCTCTTGTTGTGTCCAATTTTGTGACAGTGGAAACACTCCAGAGTGGACTTTTCTTCGTCGCTTTCTGCCACCTTTGATGGCTTGTTCCAACTCCTTTTGGCTTCAACACTGTTCTTCATGAATCTTCTATATTTTCTCGCCTCTTCGGATTCTTCATGAACTTTTTGAACACTTGGACATACAGACTCTCTTCATCATCAGTTTCATCGATCACCTTCTTTTCCATGACCGCCTTCAGTGCGAGTGCCTTCTTTTTCTCTCCAGGATATTCTTTGATGCAACACGAGTTTACAAGTGGCGGGGGACCGATGCCCTAAATCAAAGTGCAATGCAAACGACTACACGACACATGCGAATGCAGTTGCCATCAACTCAAAGTGACAAGACAATACTAGCAATCCGATAAAATGGCTGTATAATACCAACACTAATGCGAGGAACCATCTGAATAAAATTGGCAATAAGTAATTAATTAAAATAAAATCACAGTTTGTTCTCAATCGATCACACGATAATTTAAATTGTGTAGAAATGGAGAAAGCCAACCTTGTATATATGTCCACTTGGTACAAATACAAAGAATGAGTACATATATATAGATGAGAGAAAGAGAGAGAAAAGTCCTATACACAATGTGGGACTAAAGAGAGGAGAGAAAGGCAATAAATGCTATACAAATGGGCCTAATGTTAAGTGGGCTTTTCCAACACTCCCCCGCAAGCTGGAGCGTATAGGTCATATGCACCCAGCTTGGACAAACATTGGTAGAACAGAGTGCTTGATAAGGCCTTTGTGAGGATGTCGGCAACTTGATCATTTCCTGGAACATGCTTTAATTCAAGTTTCTTTAATTGAACCTTTTCACGAACAAAGTGACAGTCAACCTCGATATGTTTTGTGCGCTCATGAAAGACCGGATTCTTTGCGATGTGTATGGCGGCTTGACTATCACAAAATAGAACAGCAGAGGAGGGGAGTTTTACTCCCAGGTCAGTAAGGAGACTTTCAAGCCATGTGAGTTCTGAAACAACTGAGGCCATCGATCTGTATTCAGCCTCTGCAGAGGAACGAGCCACCACAGCTTGTTTCTTACTCTTCCAAGTAATAAGATGCCCACCAAAATACGTACAGAACCCACTAGTTGACCTTCGATCGTCCAGGGAACCCGCATAGTCGGCATCAGAATAGGCAACCAATGCGGGAGCAGAGTCAGAGGTTTTGTAAACCAGCCCTTGGCCTGGAGCTCCCTTAAGGTATCGGAGAATCCGTTCAACCGCTTGGAGATGAGAAGCCCGGGGGGCATGCATGAACCTACTGACAACCCCAACTGCAAATGAGATATCTGGCCTTGTGACTGTTAGATAGATCAACTTGCCCACCAGGCGTCGATAGTATTCCGGGTTCGGAAGAAGCAAATCGTCATCCGAAGCATGAGCGCATAATTTGTGATTTGCCTCCATCGGAGTACACGCTGGCTTGCAACCAGACTGACCAACATCTTTGAGAAGATCGAGACAGTACTTTCGTTGGGAGAGTACCAACCCGTCCGGCCGCCGGGCGATCTCGAGACCAAGAAAGTAGCGAAGTTTCCCCAGATCTTTAGTCTGAAAAACAGTGCTCAGGTGTTGTTTGACGTCTTGAATCCCCTTTGAGTCATCCCCAGTGAGAAGGATGTCGTCAACATAAACCAACAGAAGAATGGTGCCAGTGGCCCGGTGTCGGGTAAAAAGGGAGAAATCTGCAGAGCTCCGAGTGAACCCCATGTCTCGAACCACCTTGCTAAACTTGTCAAACCACGCCCGTGGGGACTGTTTGAGACCATAAATTGACTTTTTGAGAAGACAAACCCGAGACTCCCCCGTGGTCTCAAACCCGGGCGGTTGGCGCATGTAGACAGTTTCCTGAAGGTCGCCATTCAAAAAGGCGTTCTTGATATCAAGCTGATGAAGGGGCCAGCTGCGGTGCACCGCGACGGAGAGAAGAACGCGGACAGTGTTAAGCTTGGCCACCGGAGAGAATGTTTTCTCATAGTCGAGGCCCTCCTGTTGTGTGAAGCCACGGGCCACAAGACGGGCCTTCAGTCGGGCAATAGTGCCATCCGGAGCATGCTTGATGACGAAGACCCATTTACATCCAACAGGGTGCTGACCGGGAGGTAAGGGAGCCAAGACCCAGGTCTGGTTGGCCCAAAGGGCCGTCATTTCTTCGTCCATGGCAGCCCGCCAGCCAGGATGGTGAAGCGCCTCCTGCAGAGAGTTAGGGACTGAAACAGAAGATAAGGAGGTGGCAAAGTGAAGAAGAGAGGGGGAGAGGCGATGGAGCGATACGTAGTTCGCCATCGGATGAGCGGTGGAGACGGGAGCCGGAGCAGCAGGGAGCAGAGCACCAGAGGGCGAAGCTGACTGCAGAGGAGCCACAGAATGAGGAGAGCGACGAGAATAGACCCGGATAACCGGTGGTGGAGGACGGACCGAAGGTGGGGAAGGGAGAGAGGCTGAGGAGTGAGGAGCCGGAATGACAGGACGAACGACGGGAGCGGGATGCAGAGCGATATCCGGAGCAGGGAAGAATGGAAGATCTTCACGGAAAGTAACGTCAGGCGAGACAGTAACCTTGCGGGTAGTAGGCGAATAACATACATAACCCTTCTGAGTGCGCGAGTACCCGACAAAGATCTGCTTGGTGGCACGAGGGTCCAACTTGTCCGTGGAGGGACCGAGGTGGTGAACGTAGCAGGTACACCCAAACACCCGTGGCGGAAGGGGAAAAGGCGGAGTTGTGGGAAAGAGGAGGCTGAAGGGAGTAGCATACTGGAGGATGAAAGACGGGAGGCGGTTGATGAGGAAGCAAGCCGTGGAGAGAGCGTAGTTCCAGTACGGTTTGGGGACCTGCATTTGAAGCATAAGCGAGCGAGCGACATCAAGAAGGTGACGATTCTTGCGCTCGGCGACACCATTTTGTTGTGGAGTGTAAGGACATGAGGTTTGGTGAAGAATGCCGAATTCAGAGCAGAGAGTCGCAAAGGCATGGCTGGTGTACTCCCGCGCATTGTCAGTACGAATAGTGCGAATAGGCGCAGAGAACTGAGTGCGAGTCTCGAGGATGAAAGCCCGGAATACGCGGGGAAGTTCAGAGCGATCCCGAAGGAGATATAACCACGTCATGCGAGAGTAATCATCAATAAAAGTAAGAAAATAGCGATAGCCAGAAATACTATTAACTTTGTACGGACCCCATATATCAGAGTGTACTAAAATAAAAGGAGCGGAGCTCCGAGTACAATGAGGGGGGAAAGAAGAACGGGGCTGTTTGCCCAAAATACATGTGTCGCACCGAAAAGCAGGGAGAGTGACATCAGGAAGAGCCTTCCGGAGGACTGGAAGAGGAGCATGTCCCAGACGGCGATGCCAATCCGAAGAGGAGATAGATGCGAGGACAGTAGGAGAGTCGTCAAGAAGATAGAGCCCATTCTGCAGCCGTCCTCTACCAATGATAGTCTGCGTCTGCTGATCCTGTATGAGAAAAGAAGAAGAAGTAAATGTCACTGAGTAATTAGAATCAGTAGTAAGGCGACCGACAGAGAGTAAATTGAAAGGAGAGCCCGGAACATGTAGAGCCGAGCGTAGGAGGAGAGAAGAGGTGAGAGAAATATCAGCACATCCAGAGACGGGAACCGACGCCCCATTAGCAACAGTAATGTACTTCGGGTGAGGTGAAGACAAGTACTGTGGTGGCCGAACAGAGGTGATATGATGAGTGGCACCAGAATCAAGGATCCAGCGCGGGCCAGAGGATAGGCAGGCGATACCTTCATTGGAGAGAGAGGCAGCAGAGGCAACCGAGGCAGGCGGACGGCTGAGCAAGCCATGAAGATGCTGGAGCTGAAGACGAACCTCGTCGAGCTCAGTACGAGAGGAGGCAGAATCGGTAGTAGCAGCAGAGGCATGTGGACGAGGAGGTCGGCCATGTTTGCGAAAGCAAGTGGCCTCAAGATGACCATCTTTACCACAGAACGAGCATTTTGGCCTAGACCGGCCACCGCGACCCCGGCCGCGAGAGTCAGAGCGGCCACCACGGGTAGAGGGGGGAAGGTGCAATAAGGGAGCGGGTGCCTGTTGAACAAGGGCCGGAGAAGGAAGTCCGGGAACATCCGGAGGCGGGGAGACTTTGAGAAGCATTGAGCACACGTCGGAAAAGGACGGTGTAACAGTAGAGGAGAGGATGTGAGCCCGGACACTGTGAAGATGAGGGGGTACCCGGGCCATCATCATGGCGATACCCACAGCTTCCTTCTGGGTACGTTGAGCAGCGAGATCTAGAGTGGGAGGCTGATGGTGGATCCAAGCCTCAACCAGAGACCGGGCCTGAGCAACAAAGGACGTCAAGTCGGTTGCGCCACTGCTGTCAAGGGCCTGGAGAGCGGTGATGATATCATAGAGGTGGTGGAGACTATCTTTGCCAGAGTAGAGGGTGTGTAGCTCGTCCCACATGCCTTTGGCCGTCTCATGATACATGGCCAAGCGATACGATTCTCCATCAAGAGAGTTGAGGAGCCAAGTCTGCACACGCCCATCATTGCGTAACCACTCCTCAGTAGGGACACCAATAACGGTCTGGGTCAGATGATGAAGGAATCCCTTTGACTGAAGGACACGACGAACTGAGTGTGCCCATTCCACAAAGTTCTTATTGCCAGTGAGCGAAATGGTAGTGATCCGGAGCTCGTCGCGGACTTCCGGTATAGAGGCCGGGCGTTCAGGAGGAACAGCCGTACCGACGGAGTCTGCGGATGTAGACATGGAGGCCGCAGCGAGCTGAAGGAGGCCGCAGCGAGTTGAAGGAGGCCGCAGCGAGCTGAAGGAGGCCGCAGCGAGTTAGAGGAGGCCGCAGCGAGCTGGAGGAGACCGCAGCGGGCTGGAGGCCGCAGCGAGCTGGAGAAGACCGCGGCGGGCTGGAGGCCGCAGCGAGCTGGAGAAAACCGTGGCGGGCTGGAGGCCGCAGCGAGCTGGAGGCAGCAGCTAGAGGAAGCAAACAGACAGTGGACCGGGTGAGGACGCGGCGACCTGGATGAGGTCGCGGCGAGCTGGAAGATGTTGCGGGCCGGGTCAGGTCGCGGCGGTCTGGGGAGCTGGCGGGCTGGCGAGCTGGCGGGCTGGCGGGCTGGCGAGCTGGCGAGCTGGCGAGCTGGCGGGCTGGCAATCAGAAGGAGATCAAGGAGAGGAAGCGAAGACAGAGTTCGCTGCGGTCAGAAGAAGACCGAAGGATAGAGGTCGCCGAGGTCGCGCCGGACAGGAAGAGGCCGCAGCGGACAAGGGGAAGCAGTGGACCCCACAGGATGGCTATAAAAGGAGGGGGGGGGGGGCAGAGGAGGAAGGGAGGGGGGGAAGAGAAGTGGATCCACGGGAGAGGAAGCGGACAGGAAAAGTGAGGCCGCAGGAGAGACGCGACTAGAAGGTGCGGACTGGACAAGGGAGGCCGCAGAGACCGCAGGCTGCAGGGCGGATAGAAGAGGGAGTCCGCAGGAGATCGTAACCTCGCTTTGATACCATGTAGAAATGGAGAAAGCCAACCTTGTATATATGTCCACTTGGTACAAATACAAAGAATGAGTACATATATATAGATGAGAGAAAGAGAGAGAAAAGTCCTATACACAATGTGGGACTAAAGAGAGGAGAGAAAAGCAATAAATGCTATACAAATGGGCCTAATGTTAAGTGGGCTTTTCCAACAAATTGGAAACACAAATTTTAATCCACAGACAATTGAGTTGCAAATAAATTTAAGGGCGCACCGTATAAGTCCTGCAAATCAAAATATGAATAATAGTAGCAAAACGCATAAGAGAATCTCAAATCCCACAACAATAGTGCACAACCATAGTGTTCAACAAAGAGAAATAGATAACATTCATACGTAGATTTACTCCTGTATGTGGCGGCGTTAATTAGGGATGTAAGACGACGACGATAACATCCTCGCCACAACGGTGGATCCACGAAAGGGCTGCGGAAGGGTTGGGTTTTTCTGATCGAGTGATGTTGGGTAGGGGATCTGGATGCGGGTATAACACAGATCTGGGTAGGGGTGCTGGGGAGATGGTGGTGGGGTTTGTGAAGGCTTCCGAGGTAGAGGAGGAGCAGGTTTGCGGGTGGAGGCTTGGATGAGGGTAGTCGGGTGGGGGATTTGGATCAGGGGAAATTGGCGGGATGCAGTGGTGGCTGACGGGTTCGGGAAAGGGGGGAGGGAGTCGTCAATGTGCGAGGGATGCAGGTGAGGACCGGGACAGGTGGTTGGCCTATTGAGGGCCGCTGGGGTCTGGGGAGGGAAGGGGAGGCAGAGGCAGAGTGATCTGGGGGCGGACGTGGTTGGAAAGTGGCGATCGGCTGCAGGTGGGCTGAGGGAACCGAGCTTGTAAGGGTTATCGAGCTCTGAGTATGTGGAGGGAAGAAGGGGAGGGGCTGCAGACGGGCTTGCCGGGGAGGAAATATAGAAGACATACAAAGAGGCTTGCTTAGAATCCATCGTGGTGTCCGGCCGGCTGCAGGAAGGCAACCATCGATCCCTAAAACAGGACACACACATGTATATATAGGGGAAATAAAACTATGGCACCCTGATCGGACGACTAATATTCATCGGGTCGATTTGGTGCAAAGTACAACTTAAAAATAAAAAGCAATATATCAATCTGACTCGGATCGATCATCCGGGCGCATCCGTGGACTCAGATCGCCCAAATGGGTCACCGAACACCGCCTCTTGTTGGAATAAACACACGTATGCCGTCAATTGACATCAACTCCCCCGACATGAAAGCACTCATCTCCGGTAAGTGGAGACGGTCATACTCTCGGCGTAAGTGCGAGGTGAGTCTCTCGAGCTCCGCAGCAGAAATCCAAGTGTCATCAGAAACCGGGCGTGCGAGCCAGTAAACCAAGTACCGCAGGACAATCTGATTGTCCTTCGAAGTGAAGTCGAGACCAACGATTTGCAGTGCATCTCCGGTAGGCGTAGGCAACTGTGGAAGCAATGTATCTCCGTTTGAAAGTGGTGTAGGTGCAATCGCTGGTAGGGTGGCATGGTCCTCCGAGTGGTGCTCAATCGTCCGCGATTGCCTAGGCATGGTAGGGGTAGTAGGGCTAGAGGGGGATGGGGCAAGCTGTTGCTCAGAGGTAGCTGGAGATAGTGGATCCACATACAATAGCTCCTCGTAGTAGGGAGTTAAGTCCTCTATGTTGAATACCTGGTGGATTCCCATTGCCGGTGGGTCCGGTGGGATATCAATCTCATAATCGTTCGTACCAACCCATCGAGTGACTGTGTAGGGGCCATTTGGCGGGCACATAACTTCTGCGCTGCCTCCCGTGGGAGTCTCTCTTATCGACTGTGAATCATAACCTGCTCCAAAGTTCAATATTCTGATCTCTCATGTGTTGAATTGTTCGAATCTTATAATAATCATTATTTATCGTAATTTTATATCAGACAAATTCAATCAATTCAAGAAAATGGCGCAAGACATGCAATGAACATGAATCAGGTAGCATAGAACAGTCAAACACAACATTTGAATGAACATGCAAATTATGAACCCAAAAAAGACATGCTTGCATGAATGATGCATGAGCAACATGACAGACGCGATATACGAATAACCAACAAGCTCCATGTGGCGAGGGTCCCTTAGAATGGGTGGTTTATCGGGAGGTTCGTTGGGCAGAGTGTAATAAAACTCAGTGAGTGTACGATGAGTGTCAGAATAACCGTTTAAGACGCCAACACTCTAATACGAACTCATATGGTTTCTAATATCTCTCATGGAACGTGATGCATCAGGAGGCTCACCAGGAGGTACGTATGAAAATTCATCGTGATGGCGACAATCACTTGAGTGGGTAACAAAGACATCAATAACAGGATCTGACACTCAAGTGTGGCGAAGCCCGCTAATAGGAAAGAATTCATGTGGTGGGTCAGAAGGCATACGCATAAGAACTCATCACTAGTGTGGTGGATCATATGCTCAATTCTCAATACATCGGGCGGATAATCAAGTGTACCTAAACAAATCCCATATACTCAATGCCGCACTCAAGGCTCGCTCTCCAAAGCATAATAAGGGACGTGAGTTGGAGAGATGTCAATAAGTCAGCGCTCACAGCTGACTCGCTCATCGGGATGTCAACCTCACAGGGAGGTGGTTGTTCCTCAGGAGACTTGTTAGGGGAAACATTAACGAACCCACCAGTTGGGCCATGGTCCTCTAAGTGAATACTGCTAATTAGGGTAGTGTATGAAAGTTGTTTAACTTAAGTTAGCTACTCACCTAGGGGGGGGGGTGAATAGGTCTTTGAAAATTTATTAGTCTTTATGCTGTTTTCTTCTTATGTGATCTAGAACTTGTCCTTAAATCCTGTAATATAAAAGAAAACAAACCATACAGCCAAGCACACAGTTATTTATAGTGGTTCCCCAATTGGATACATCCACTTTCCCTCCCATATATCCAACTATTTTGTTGGACTAGACACAAACTCCACCAATATGCTCTCCAGAGCTTACACCTCAGACCCTCAGCCTTACACACAGGTTCTCTTCAGAACCCTACCTCAGAACCACACAAGTTCCTACCTCAGATCCTTGCAGTGCTCCTACAGCTCAGTGGTCCACTGACCACCTACCTCAGCCTTATTTCTAAGGCCTACAGCTCAGGCTTTTCAGCCCTACCACTTCAGGCACAATGCCCTACCCTCAGAGTGCTGTAATACTCCTACAACTCAGTACCTATCAAGGTACCTACCTCAGTGCCCTTCCAGCCACCTACAACTCAACCTCCTCCAAGACCTACAACTCAGTGACACACTTGTCACCTACAGCTCAGTGACTCACCAGTCACCTACCTCAGCCTTATTTCTAAGGCCTACTACTCAGGCTGGGAGGGCAGCCCTACTCTCAGATCCACACTTGGATCCTACCTCAGTATCCCAGCAGGGCACCTACCTCAGTGACTAATTAGTCACCTACAACTCAGGCCAAATGACACTACAGCTCAGATTCAGATAAACTGAATCCTACAAGAGTTTATACAAGATGAAATAAATTTAAAACAACTGAATCAGAGATTAAACTCTTGAGTCTACCTTGCTGGACTAAGCAGATATCAGTCCAGCCCACTTGCTGTAGAAGGGACGAGTCTTCTTCTACAACCAACTTCTTCTTTGCTGCACTAGAGAACAACAATCTGCTGTTGAAGGCTAACAACCCTTCACACAGCTAACTTTTTGCTGAATAGATGAATCAGCTGCCTTGTTTTGGGGAGAACAATCTTGCTGAACTTGAAAGAGCTTCAACTTTCTTTCTTTGTCTTCTGGCTAACTCTGCTTTACTTTAACTTTCAAGCTTGTCGGAGAAGATGAAGTCCAGCCGTCTTTATTTTCTGTATATTATTCCTGTGTTCTGCGTTTGTTCTCCGTAACGTTAATCCCCTTTTCTTTCTTCCTTTTATATGTGTTGATTTGAATCAACGACACAATTGAGTGTGAGTCCAACCAAGGATGTTGAGCTCCACCTTCCTCAGAAAATGACAAATAAGCTTTCGGCGCTACTGCAACTTTCCCGCAACGGTTTCATGTATTTTGACTTTATTGACTTATTGGTGACGTCAGCAGTGGTCATCCTGTGCTGCTGTAGCTTCCCGCAACGACATGAAGTTCTTTGACATGTTGACTTTTGATGACGTCAGCAATGATCATCAACTTCTGGACTTAGACAAAATTCTAGATCTTCACTAAGCGTTGAGTGATGTTAAGTCACTCAACGCCATCTGTCTTGGCTCTCAACGCTTCTGGACTTGATGAATTTTCACTGACATTGTCTCAGCGGTTCTTTCTCAACTGTCTCAGCGGTTTCTATTTAACAGCTGAGACTATCTTCTGTCTCAGCGGTTTCTTCTTCACAATTGAGACTATCTTCTGTCTCAGCGGTTTATTCTTAGCGGTCTCAACGCTTTCTTCTTCTCAGCTGAGACTGTCTTCTGTCTCAGCGATTTTCCTCTCAACTGTCTCAACGCCTCCTTATTCATTAGAAGCATTGAGTGAATCTGATTCACTCAACGCTTCTGGACTTAGAGAAAATTTCAGCTTGTTTTGTCTCAGTGGTTATGCTGAGACATACTTCTCAGCTGTCTCAATTGTCTCAACAGTTTTGCCTTAGTCAAATTTTCTGGCTTTAGTCTGACGAATATTGAACTGCGTTCGACGATCGATGGGTTGGGCTCGATGAATTCTGAATCCCAAGCTTCTGAATTTAGCTCGACGAATAGTGAGCTCATCTCGACGAAAGGTGAGCTGAGCTCGACGATTTCTGAATCCCAAGCTTCTGTATTTAGCTTGATGAACGGTGAGCTCAGCTCGACGAAAGGTGATCTGAGCTCGACGATTTCTGAATCCCAAGCTTCTGAATTTAGCTCGACGAACGGTGAGCTCAGCTCGATGAAAGGTGAGGTGAGCTCGACGATTTCTGAATCCTCCAGCATACTCTTTAATTTGACCTGTCCAATCATGGACAACCTGCATGCATGAACTTAAGCACACATCAAATACATTATGTGTGTATGTCATTGATCAGTTTGACTTCTTACAAATCTAGGACATTGGGATCAATAGACCCAACAATCTCTCCATATTTGAAGAAGTTAAAACTTCATTGACATACACAGTATATTTAACATATAAATTTAAAACTTGTGTAACATTATTAGAGTTTGGAAATGTTACCACATTTCTCTAGCCTGTGTGGAGAATTACTTACTCCCCTTGGCATGCTGCCACCTTTACAATTCCAGTGCTGCACTGCACTTGGCTTTGAGTTTCCTGTATCTTGGCTAACTCTCCCCCTTTTTGACTGCTGTAATAGGGAGATTTCTGTGGGGTTTTTCTCTCCCTATCTGTCTGGAATTGATCACCCCACTTTGACTCAATTCATTGCAGCTGTTTGGCTTGCTCCCTTCAGCAGTTGCACACTAGCTTCATTATCCTGAGGAAGGACTTGTACTACCTGCAAAATAGACAGTGCAGTATGTGATAGAGGAGAGAATTGAAGCTACATAAGATTCAACATACCAAATTCAAATTTGAAGGTGTTGAACTTGACTTCATCTAGTGGCTTAGTGAAGATATCAGACACTTGCTTGTCTGTGGAGACAAACTTAAGGCTGATGTCTTCCCTTTCCACATATTTTCTAATGAAATGTTACCTAATTTTTATATGCTTAGTCCTGATATCAGAAACATGATTTCTAGCTATAGAAATTGCACTAGTAGAATCACAGAAGAGTGGAGTTCTACTTATCTGAATGTTGTATTCTTGAAGTTGATGCTTGATCCATAGCAACTGAGCACAGCAGCTCCCGGCTGAAATATACTCTGACTCTGTACTTGAGATTGCAACACTTGTTTGCTTCTTACTGCTCCAAGAAACAAGCCTTCCACCTAGAAATTGATAGGAGATAGAAGTGCTCTTCCTGTTTTCCTTACAGCCTGCAAAATCTGCATCTGAATAGCCAATTAGTTGAAACTTCCCATTTTTAGGGTACCATATGCCAAGATCTGCGGTGCCCTTAAGATATCTCAAGATTCTTTTCACAGCAGTGTAGTGAGATTCTTTAAGGCAGACCTGATATCTACCAGAGACACATGTTGCATACATAATGTCAGGCCTACTTGCAGTGAGATAGAGAAGGGAGCCAACTATACCTTTATACAAAGTTGGATCAACAAGTTTCCCTGGATCATCTTTGCCTATAGGCATACTTGAGCTCATGTGAGTTCTTATGGTGGAAGCATTCTGCATACCATATTTCTTGACTAGCTCCATGATGAACTTTGACTGGGATATTGATAAACCATCATCAGTCTGTCTTACTTGGAGTCTCAAGAAGAACTTCACTTCACCCATACTACTCATCTCAAACTTCCCCTGCATAAGTTTTGCAAATTTCCTGCAGTGGTTGTCATTAGTAGAGCCAAATATTATGTCATCGACATAAATCTAGACTATGATGATCTTGCCCTTAGAATCCCTTAGGAATAAGGTCTTGTCTATCTTCCCTCTTGAAAATTTGTTCTCAATAAGGAATGTAGACAATGTCTCATACTATGCTCTAGGGGCTTGCTTGAGTCCATATAGAGTTTTCCTAAGTCTATACACAACAGTAGGAGAGTTAGAATCTACAAAGCCTGGAGGCTGCTCTACATAGAACTCTTCTTTCAAATCTCCATTCAGGAAAGCTGAATTCACATCCATCTGTAAGACTTTGAATCCTTGGAAGGCTACAAATGCAAGGAACAGTCTGATTGCTTCTAAACTTACAACTGGGGCAAAGGTCTGATCATAATCAATCCACTCTTCCTGTCTGTACCCTTTGGCCATCATTCTAGCTTTATTCTTTATTATAATGACATTTTCATCAAGTTTATTTCTAAAAATCCACTTTACTTCAAAGACATTATGTCCATCTGGTCTGGGAACCAGCTTCCAGACCTTGTACATTTTGAACTGGTTCAGTTTTTCTTGCATTGCACCAATCCAGAATTGATCTTGATTTGACTCTTCAAATTTCTTGGGCTCTTCTTGAGACAGGAAGCTGAAGTATAGAGCTGTGTTGAAACTCCTACTTCTGATCTGTACACCTTGACTGCCTTCACCTATTATCTAATCTGAAGGATGATCTCTCAGATATCTGACTGCAGGGGGCAGCCTGACTGCTTCTTGCTGAGCACCATTTTCTTCAACTGGTTGGTTTTCATCTCCAGCTAGACTATCCTCTGGACAACTTCCCTCTCCACATTCTTCTTGCACAGCTGAGTCTTTATCTTTGATGGAGAGCTTTTCCATCATGACTTCTGTACCTGCAGAACTAGGCAAAGAGCTCGACAACTCACTATTAATTATGTTTGACTCATCAAACACTACATGCACAGATTTTTCTACAACCTGACTAGTCAAGTTATATACTCTATATGCTTACTGTTATTGCTGTACCCAACAAAGTTCTCCTCATGGGATTTGACAGCAAACTTAGTTACTTTTGACTTACCATTATTCAAGATGAAACACTTGCAACCAAAGATCCTGAAATATGATATGTTTGGTTTTTTGTTCTTCAAGATCTCATAGAGAGTCTTCTTGTGGCCTTTGGTGATAGAAGCCCTGTTGAGAACATGACATGCAGTGTTAACTGCCTCAGCCCAGAAATATTCAGAGAGAGAAGTGTCCCTCAACAAAGTTCTCCCTGCTTCTACGAGAGTCCTGTTTTTCCTTTCAACTAAGCCATTTTGCTGGGGAGTTCTTGGAGAGGAGAATTCTTGATAAATCTCTTGTTCTTCACAGAAAGAAGTTATGACAGCAGACTGAAACTCAGTTCCATGGTCACTTCTCATTTTGACCACAGAGCATGCTAGTTCATTCTGAATCTGCCTAACAAAGTTCATGAAGATATCAAAGGTTTCATCCTTTCTTCTGAGGAAGAACACCCAAGTAAATCTAGAATAGTCATCAACCGCCACTAGGGTGTAGACCTTCCTACCTAGACTATGAACAAGCATAAGACCAAACAAGTGCATATGTAGGAGATATAAGCATCTCACTGAGTCCTTGGTCCCAATGCTCTTGAAGGAGGTCTTAGTCTGCTTCCCTTTTGGCAAACAGCACAGATACCCTCCTTGGAGTATTTTATTTTGGGTCCATTTCTGACTAGCTCATCATTAAAGAGCTGACCAATGGTCTTATAATTCAAATGAACCAGTCTCTTGTGCCATTGGGCATAATGTGAGACATTGTCATTTGCAACTAGACATATAAAGGGAACTACTATCTAAACATGAAAAGTTTAAACAATAAATATTCTCACTCCTAGTGCCTGTTAAGATGACACTTTGGTCACTTAACCCCTTGATGTGACACTTATCCTTGTGGAAGGAAATGTCATAACCAAAGTCACATAATTGGCTTATGCTTATGAAGTTGTGTTGCAACCCCTCTATATAAGCCACCTTTGTGATGATGATTATGCCATTTGAGATCTTACCATAACCACAGGTTATTCTCTTATCAGAGCCTACAAAGATGATCTTATGTCCATTCTTTACTTGAGTGAACTCCTTCAACAACTCCTTTGTTCCAGTTATGTGTCTGGAACATCCACTGTCCAGGTACCATTTAGGGGAATTGGTACCTGAACTAACCTGAAAAGAACACAAATTATCTCAGCTTAGGACCCCAATATTTATTGTGTCCTAGGTTCACATTAGCCTGAAAATATTCTTGCCTTCCTGCAGTATTCCTGACAGGTTGACTACCTCTGGACATTGAAGGATTGTGCCAGTAATGTACAACATAGTGACCCACTTTGCCACAACACCAGCACTCATGGATATTATATCTCATTTTCTGTGTAGGACCAGCATTTGACTTGACTGGTCCTTGAACTGTGGGAAGATGAGCTGCTGTAAACTTCTGTTTTCTTTCAGCAGCCATTTGACCGAAGGAAAGTTTTTCAGCTGACTGTTTTGGTATTTTCTGAGAGCCACCAACTGCATGTCTATTTTCAGCTAACATGCATCTGATAGCATCAGAAACTGCCATTTTAGCCTTGCCAGATGACTCACCTTGAGTCACTACATTTGCTGGATGACTCAGATTTCCTGCAACAGTAATATCCTTGAGTTTTGGGGCTGGAGCACCAAAAACAAATGGTCCAGGATGAGCCATTTGAATTTCGTCATGGGCAGCCTTAAAGGCCCTCACATGACTGTATCTTCCACCTTGGCTAGGGCCACATTGGTCCATACTAGTGGATCTGCCATTCTCCCAGTGACCATAACAGATTTCATGGTCATACCTGTTAGAAGGCAACAAGACTCTGTGAAAAGAAACTTGAGGCAATGTGGGTAGAGGCACAGCTGGTGGCTTCCCCTTTCCCTTTCCTTTTGGATTGGGAGGTCTAGCAGATCCCTTAAATTCTAACTCTTTCTTACCCACTTGGGTAAGGTGAGTGTCAATTAAGGGAAGCACAGTGTTTGACTTAGAAAACTTGGTCACCAGTAATTTCTCATTTAGGAGATCATTTTCAAGTTTCTGGATAAGTTTCTCATCTTAGACTCTTACCACAGACTCCTTGTCAATGATTTCCTTAAGCTGAGTTGTTTGTGCAACCATATCAGTGAGAGCTTTTTCTTGGACTTCACACTTGCTTTTAAGACTGAGAAGCTTTTTTGCCTCTCTCTTGACAACGAGCTTGCACCTCTTGAATGCTTCAAGAAGTTCTTCATACTTGTCAATTATAGAATTGACATCCTCAGAATCTGAATACCCTTCATCTCTTGATGATTGAGCTTCAGAATCCGAGCTAGCCTCATGACTTGAAATAGAATGCAGAGATTTAGAATTTACCTGAGTTTGGCCAGGCTGATCCTGGCTGCTCTCTTCATCAGTTATTGCCATCAATCCATGACATTGAACATCTTGTTCATCTTTATCCACCTCTGAGTCACTGTCTGAATGTGACAGAGGGGCCCTGATCCCTATCCTGGCAGCACGGTATTCTTCAGCTTCTTCAGCAACAGCCATTAACCCAATGTAGGCTTCTTTTTCTTCACTATCTGGCCCAGAGGATGAGTCAGACCAGGTCTTTTCCTTCTTGCCCACAAAAGACTTCTCTTTCTTCTTTCACTTGTCGTGTTTCTTCCCTCCTTCTTTCCTCTTTACTAGGCAGTCAGCAGCTATATGCCTAGTTTTGCTGCAGCAAGAACAAATAACATTAGAAGAAGTTTATTTATTGGAGTTAGAAGCATACCTGTTCTCGTTAGAGGATTTCCTTCTGTTCTTCCAATGCCCCTTCTTCATGAATTTCTGAAACTGTCTGGAGAAGGCAGCAAGGCCTTCATTAGACATATGATTGTCTGAAGTGTTGGACTTTGATCTCTCAGAATCTGACTCGACAATTTTCCTAAGTGGAGAGTTCTTTCTTCTGCTCCTGGATGAGGTTTCAGCTTTGAAGGCCACAGAATTCTCCTTGACCTGTGACTTACCCTCTTCTCTTCTTCCTTTCTTGCAACAAACTGCATCTCATATGACAGCAGCTTTCCAAACAGGGTTGGAGGAGATGTGTCAGCTAACTTCCCCATTTCCCTAATGACACAAATCTGTGTCCCAATCCTTTGAGAGGGACCTGAGAAATTTGTCATTCAGCTCATAGGTGCTGAAGACCCTTCTATATGTTCTCAGTTCATTCACTATTATGAAAAATATTTCAAAGCTTTCAGCAATGCCCTCAGACTTTCTTTATCTGAAGGCGTCATACTGCTGGTTGAGCATGGATTTTCTGTCGTCCCTCATCTCCTCTGAGCCCTCCATGAACATAACTAGTGTGTCCCACATCTCCTCGTAGGTCTTACAGTGCACCAGATTCTGGAAGGTTGAATCATTTATTGCACTGACAATGATGTTTTAAGCTCTCTTGTCCATGGAGGCAAGTAGGAGCTCATCTTTGTTCATTTACTCATATGATTTAGGTGTCTGGATGTTGGCATACAGAACTGAGGTCTTCATAGAGATAAAGAGTCTCTCTTTTACTGTGATGTATATCCTACGGTCAGCAGTTTCCATGAATAGTCTGACCCTTTCCTTGCAAAGGCCAAAACCTTCCTTTCTGCAGATAGGTAGTTTCATGGCTCCCAGTTTCTTATAGTTTACACCAGACCCCATTCTTATGTCTTATAGCTAACCATGGAGGTATACTCAGATTGTTAGATCCTTTTTGAGGAACCTCCTTCTGATACCACTTGAAAGTTGTTTAACTTAGGTTAGCTACTCACCTAGAGATGTGGGGGGGGGGGTGAATAAGTCTTTGAAAATTTATTAGTCTTTATGCTGTTTTCTTCTTATGTGATCTAGAGCTTGTCCTTAGATCCTGTAATATAAAAGAAAACAAACCACACAGCCAAACACAGTTATTTATAGTGGTTTCCCAATTGGGTACATCCACTTTCCCTCCCACCTATCCAACTATTTTGTTGAACTAGACACAAACTCCACCAATATGCTCCCCAGAGCTTACACCTCAGGCCTTCAACCTTACACTCAGGTTCTCTTCAGAACCCTACCTCAGAATCACACAAGTTCCTAACTCAGAGCCCTGCAATGCTCCTACAGCTCAGTGGTCCACTGACCACCTATCTCTGCCTTATTTCTAAGGCTCACAGCTCAGGCTTTTCAGCCCTACAACTTCAGGCACAAAGCCCTACTCTCAGAGTGCTGCAACACTCCTACAACTCAGTACCTATCCAGGTACCTACCTCAGTGCCCTTCCAGGCACCTACAGCTCAACCTCCTCCAAGGCCTACAACTCAGTGACACACTTGTCAACTATAGCTCGGTGACTCACCAGTCACCTACCGCAGCCTTATTTCTAAGGCCTATTACTCAGGCTGGGAGAACAACCCTACTCTCAGATCCACACTTGGATCCTACCTCATTACCCCAGCAGGGAACCTACCTCAGTGACTAATTAGTCACCTACAACACATGACAAATGACCCTACAACTCAGATTCAGATAAACTGAATCCTACAGGAGTTTATACAAGATGAAATAAATTTAAAACAACTGACTCAGAGATTAAACTCTGAGTCTACCTTGCTGGACTAAGGAGATATCAGTCCAGCACACTTGCTGTAGAAGGGATGAATCTTCTTCTACAACCAACTTCTTATTTGCTGCACTGGAGAACAACAATCTGTTGTTGAACGCTAACAACCCTTCACACAACTAATTTTTTGCTGAATAGATGAATCGACTGTCTTGTTCTGGAGAGAACAATTTTGCTGAACTTGAAAGAGCTTCAGCTTTCTTTTTTTGCCTTCTGGCTAACTCTGCTGGACTTTAGCTTTCAAGCTTGTCGGAGAAGATGAAGTCCAACCGCCTTTATTTTCTGTATGTTCTTCCTGTGTTCTACGTTTGTTCTCCGTAACCCTAATCCCCTTTTCTTTCTTCCTTTTATATGTGTTGATTTGAATCAACGAAACAATTGAGTATGACCCAGTCAAGGATGGTGAGCGCCACCTCCCTCAGAAAAGGACAAATAAGCTTTCGGCGTACTACAACTTTCCCGCAACGGCTTCATGTATTTTGACTTTGTTGATTTATTGGTGACATCAACAGTGGTCATCCTGTGCTGCTGTAGCTTCCCGCAACGACAAAAGTTCTTTGACATGTTGACTTTTGATGACGTCAGCAGTGGGCATGAACTTCTGGACTTAAACAAAATTCCAGATCTTCACTAAGCGTTGAGTGATGTTAAGTCACTCAACGCCATCTGTCTTGGCTCTCAACGCTTCTGCACTCAGTAAATTTTCACTGGCATTGTCTCAGCGGTTCTTTCTCAATTGTCTCAGCGGTTTCTATTTAATGGCTGAGACTATCTTCTGTCTCAGCGGTTTGTTCTTCACAGCTGAGACTATCTTCTGTCTCAGCGGTTTATTCTCAACGGTCTCAACGCTTTCTTCTGTCTTAGGGGTGAATAAGTCTTTGAAAATTTATTAGTCTTTATGCTGTTTTCTTCTTATGTGATCTAGAGCTTGTCCTTAGATCCTGTAATATATAAAAAAACAAACCACACAGCCAAACACACAGTTATTTATAGTGGTTCCCCAATTGTGTACATCGACTTTCCCTCCCACCTATCCAACTATTTTGTTGGACTAGACACAAACTCCACCAATATGCTCCCCAAAACTTATACCTCAGGCCCTCAACCTTACACTCAGGTTCTCTTCAGAACCCTACCTCAGAACCACACAGGTTCCTACCTCAGAGCCCTGCAGTGCTCCTACAGCTCAGTGGTCCACTGACCACCTATCTCAGCCTTATTTCTAAGGCTTACAGCTCAGGCTTTTCAGCCCTACCACTTTAGGCACAAAGCCCTACTCTCAGAGTGCTGCAACACTCCTACAACTCAGTACCTATCCAGGTACCTACCTCAGTGCCCTTCCAGACACCTATAGCTCAACCTCCTCCAAGGCCTACAACTCAGTGACACACTTGTCACCTATAGCTCAGTGACTCATCAGTCACCTACCGCAGCCTTATTTCTAAGGCCTACTACTCAGGCTGGGAGGACAGCCGTACTCTCAGATCCACACTTGGATCCTACCTCATTATCCCATCAGGGAACCTATCTCAGTGACTAATTAGTCACCTACAACACAGGGCAAATGACCATACAACTCAGATTCAGATAAACCGAATCCTACAGGAGTTTATACAAGATGAAATAAATTTAAAACAATTGACTCAGAGATTAAACTCTGAGTCTACCTTGCTGGACTGAGCAGATATCAATCCAGCACACTTGCTGTAGAAGGGATGAGTCTTCTTCTACAACCAACGTCTTCTTTGCTGCACTGGAGAACAACAATCTGCTGTTGAAGGCTAACAGCCCTTCACACAGCTAACTTTTTGCTGAATAGATGAATCAGCTGCCTTGTTCTGGAGAGAACAATCTTGCTGAACTTGAAAGAGCTTCAGCTTTCTTTTTTTGCCTTCTGGCTAACTCTACTGGACTTTAGCTTTCAAGCTTGTCAGAGAAGATGAAGTGCAACCGCCTTTATTTTCTGTATGTTCTTCCTGTGTTCTGCGTTTGTTCTCCGTAACCCTAATCCCCTTTTCTTTCTTCCTTTTATATGTGTTGATTTAAATCAACGACACAATTGAGTGTGACCCAGTTAAGGATGGTGAGCGCCACCTCCCTCAGAAAAGGACAAATAAGCATTCAACGCTATTGCAGCTTTCCCGCAACGGCTTCATGTATTTTGACTTTGTTGATTTATTGGTGACATCAACAGTGGTCATCCTGTGCTGTTGTAGCTTCCCGCAACGACATGAAGTTCTTTGACATGTTGACTTTTGATGACGTCAGCAATGGTCATCACCTTCCGGACTTAAACAAAATTCCAGATCTTCACTAAGCGTTGAGTGATGTTAAGTCACTTAATGCCATCTGTTTTGGCTCTCAACGCTTCTGGACTTGGTGAATTTTCACAGGCATTGTCTCAGCGGTTCTTTCTCAACTGTCTCAGCGGTTTCTATTTAACAGCTGAGACTATCTTCTGTCTCAGCGGTTTCTTCTTCACTGCTGAGACTATCTTCTGTCTCAGCGGTTTATTCTCAACGGTCTCAACACTTTCTTCTTTTCAGCTGAGACTGTCTTCTGTCTCAGCGGTTTTCCTCTCAACTGTCTCAACGCTTACTTCTTCATTAAAAGCGTTGAGTGAATCTGCTTCACTCAACGCTTCTGGACTTAGAGAAAATTTCAGCTTGTTTAGTGTCAGCGGTTATGCTGAGACATACTTCTCATCTGTCTCAGCGGTTTTGCCTTAGTCAAATTTTCTGGCTTTAGTTCGAAGAATGTTGAACTGCGTTCGACGATCGGTGGACTGAGCTCGATGAATTCTGAATCTCAAGCTTCTGAATTTAGCTCGACGAACAGTGAGCTCAGCTCGACGAAAGGTGAGCTGAGCTCGATGATTTCTGAATCCCAAGCTTCTGAATTTAGCTCGACGAACGGTGAACTCAGCTCGACGATTTCTGAATCCCAAGCTTCTGAATTTAGCTCAACGAACGGTGAGCTCAGCTCGACGAAAGGTGAGCTGAGTTTGACGATTTCTGAATCCTCCAACATACTCTTTAGTTTCACCTGTCCAATCATGGACAACCTGCATGCATGAACTTAAACACACATCAAATACATTATGTGTGTATGTCATTGACCAGTTTGACTTCTTACAAATATAGAACATTGGGATCAATAGACCCAACAGTGTACCCAAATGCGTGTGAAATAACCGTCAAGATATCGACACTAGGCTCGAGGCTCTCGATCACGACATGACTTGAAATAAGGCTAAAGGTAGTGAGAGGAATTCATACTCAAGTGGAGGTTAGCTGGCGAGGTGTCAAGAAAGGGGTCTATGACCAAGGGGGTAACGAGGCTAACATAAGGTATAGAAGAAGGATAGACCGTCACAGTGCCGCTGGGTCTCTCGGCCTCACTCTCGTGACCATACTCACCAGACGTACAAATGACGCTCTCTACCTGTAATACAAGACCAGAGTCAGATTCTGCCTCAAGTTCGCGTGGGCACGGAGGCTAGTCAAGAGGAGTATCAAAATCAGTTGGCGAATCGCTCACGTCTATGAGAGTACTACCTGCATCAGTGGTTTGACTTAAATCCTGATGTGTCGCTCTATAGGTTACCCCGAGGGTAGATTTCAAGCGATCCATTTGAGCATGTACGACATCAAATTGATCAAGAACTAATTGCTGAAATTCGGCTTCAGGTACTTATTGGTGGAACACTTGGGCGATCCAAACACGTGCATTTATCCACATATTGGTGACCTCTATAGGGTTTCAGACATTCATCAAAATGCTCACTTTAATAGACTCACGTGTCAGAGGGTGAATATGATCCCTACGAGCGCGTGGAGAAGGGCAGGAGCGCTCATCATAATAGTTCGACGATCTCTCCGGAGGGGCTTTACGAAGATCTCAACTCTACCAACATCAAGTCGTGGCGTGATATAGTGACGATAACATGAAATGCTAGAATCATAGCGATCGTCTCTAGCAATTCGTTGCGAAGGGTCGACACAATACCTAAAATGAGCGGAATGCGGATACAAATGATCATCATTATAATATGTCATGAGATACTACCTATAGACTCCATTACTGCGTATAAATGCAACGATAACGCAACCTCGCTCTGATACCAATTGATGCAGCACGAGTCTACAGGTGGCGGGGGAACCATGCCCTAACTCAAAGTGCATTGCAAACAACTACACGACACATGCAATTGCATTTATGATCAACTCAAAGTGACATTACAGTACAAGCAATCCCATAAAATGGCTGTATAACACCAGCACTGATGCGAGCAATCCCATTAAATGAGAATGTCAGTTGGATGCATGTGGTTTGACAACGAAGGCTAATTATTATATTGAGGAATGGTGGGTGCTGTAGCACATGTTGAAGACAAATTACTGAAGAAAATTTTCTTAAGGTGGTTTGTGCATGCATATGGAAGACAATACATGCACCTAAAAGGAATGTTAAGAGAGAATGCATATAAGAAATGGTAAATGATTGGAATTTGTGCAAACAAACGTCCAAAATATATTTACACCCAACATAGTACCCAATAATATGAGTGGAGGAGCATTCATAAAGTCTATTCCAAACTTTTAATTTCTCATGTATAACTCGCGAGCCAAGATAAGTGAATGGAGATGAAGGTTCTGTAGACCTACCCCAAATGGGGTGTCTCTTTCTTGTCTTCTTCAAGATAATATAGCATTCTTTTTTGTTTATTTTTTTTGTCAAGAAAGACAAAATTCATAATATTGTAATGAAACTCATTGAAATTATTTCAATTTCAGGTATGGAGCTATTGAAGTACGTGATGGCGACAAGGGGAAGTTTCTTGGGAAATGTGTCTCAAAAGCTGTTAAGAATATCAATGAGAAAATTTCTGAAACCTTGATAGGAATGGACCCTTCACTTCAGTCCCAAATCGATCAAGCTATGATGGACTTGGACAAAACACAAAATAAGGCAACTCAAATGCTCATATTCTTTACTGTCTATTTTGTCATGATCATCTTTTTTTTGGTGTCATTGTTAGTAGATAGACTATCCGGAGGAGTTGTTTGATTGTATAAACATATTTATTCTACTTTCACTTTATCATAGTCATTATTGTCATTGGTCTGTGTTACTGAGGAAGGCTGCACCATGTAAAGTATTGCTTGATTCCTATCAGATGCATATCCCTTCCTTATCTCTTTATTATAGTGTAGTTATTTTTTTATTGGGCCTTGGAAGTATTACTAATTTTGTTTTATTATAAGATTGTGAAGGTGATTATGGAAATAATATAACAATACAAAAAATCTTTTGGTTACTATATTTTCAAGAGAAAATGAAGTTATTTAAATATTGGATTTCAAATATTGAAGATTGCCTCCTGTTATGCATTGGAATCACTGGTTGTCGTGTCGATGTACTCCTTATCGTTAATATTTAGGCTACCCTGCCACAATTATGCTACATATTGGATTATTATCAAATATTATGGGGTTCTTTCCAAGTATTTTGGGTTGGTTTAGCTTTTTATTCGGGGAACTATTTAACCATTTGGGAGAATGGTTTAATATGCAACTCAATCCATGTTTGTTTATTATTTTCCAGGCAGAAGTAGGGGCTAATGCGATGTTAGCTGTTTCAATTGCTGCATGCAGAGCTGGTGCTGCAGAAAAAGAGGTTTAACTAATAATTCATGTATATTTATTGTAGAAAGTGCTATGCATTTTATTCTTTTGTTTTCATTATTTTGCACTATGATTTCTATGGTTTATATGCGAGACCACGTTATATATAAATAGTCCTATTCATGACTAAATAATAATTTCAGTAAATATTTCCCCTCAAAGCATCACATGTATCAGAGAAGTCCTGTCATTGATTAAAGTGCGAAATAAAATACAACAACAACAATACTCAAGCCTTTATCCCACTATAGTGGGGTCAGCTGTATGGATCCTTTGTCGCCACCCCTCCCTCGTTAAACATGCTTAGTGACTAGACTCTCACAACGCCTAATAGGTGCCTCTAATGGTCTCCTTTGTACGTGTCCAAACCATCTTAGTCGAGCTTCTCGCATCTTCTCTACAATTGGTGCGAAATAGAATGTCTGAATAATTTCTAGATGGGGGGGGGGGAGGTGAATAAAGAAGACACGAAAATGACCTATTTTAGGTTTCTTTCGAATTTATGTGCTAGGTTAACAGATAAAGAAAAATATGTTAAAGCATATAGAATGAGACAAAAAACTAAGCATAATAACACAAAATTGCATTCAGATGACACAAAATTTATAGTGGTTCCTCAAACAATTGGGCACGTTCTCTCTTCCACAAACTCGACTAGAAAATTGGTTTTTCGTGATGAAAATTTTCGTCACTAAGTGTTGAATTGCGGTCGCTAAAGAGATTCAGTGACCAAGTTCAGTTTGTCACAACGTGATTATGAATGCCCGGCCCCTAAATGTTTTTAGTGACAATAATATTTCAGTAAAAGCGCATGTTTAGTGACCCAATTAATTCGGTCACTAAAATCAAATTAGTTTATTCCTCTGTAGACTCTGCACGATGGTGACAAGTCTTCTTCTCTAGAGACTCCAATTCATAGAATCTTTTCTACTGAAGATTCAAGAACCCAAGTGGTTGTTTTGAAGGGAGAGCCTAATAATCATTTATAGATGGTTGTGTGGGCATCAATACTTTAGATCAAGCTTAGTTGTCAGTTGTCACAGAAGAAGTGTGACTAGCTGAATCCCAAAATAAGGGGATTCAGTTTACAAAGAGAAGAATGTAGAAGAAGGAATCATGTGTTTTTGGCTACTGTGAGCTTTTCCGTTCATACTGTATTATTCGCTAAGACATCCTTTAGAATAAAAAAAGCTATTATTTTCCTTTTTTCTTTATCCGTGCAAGTTCCAAAGAGGCATGCACGACAGAAAGCTTGCGCCTGACTCTGAACGTTGATTGCAGAGCTTTCTTTGAGGGATCTTTTCCTTAGCTTTGGTTCACTTTAAGGACTTCATTTAGATAAAGTTATATTACACCCTCATCTTATATTTTGAGGAGATCTACATCATCAACTTCGTAATTTTGTTTTATTAAATGCTTGGGAATTTTCTAAACAATCTCGTTCTATTTAATGAAGAGAGAATTTATATTTTGTTGATGATTCACAGAAAGAAAGAAATGAGAGTTTGCTCTACAGCCAAGTATTTCCAATGCCAATTTCTATTGAGGTTGCTCCCCCTAAATGATAGATTAGGTCACAAGACATTGCCTTGACTGTTTACATTCCAAAGCATTCATAAATACAAAGGAGAGAAATTAATACATTACAGAAATAAATAAGATAATATAGTTCCTGCAGTGAGCCTTCAACTTTCATTTCATTAGAATATTGAGAAGGAGAACAAACTTCTTACATATGGCTATTTTCTTTCTAATTAAGGCTTCTTCATGGTTATGTATGCAATTAATTTCTTCTTGGGTATCCCTTTTATTTCTGCAGCCTTATCTAGGGCAGCTTCATCCCTGACCACACACTTAAATATGTTTGTCTTGCCGGCCTCCCTATGGATGACCCTGTCTATAAGCTCCTTGAACTCATCCTCATATAGGCCTTCCCCTGACTCTGAAGCTTGGCCTGGTTTGATGTCAAACTGAATCTGCTCCTATTTGTCCCGAGGAAGGGAAGCAGTTTAATGGGTCTGAATGAAGGGAAAATGGGTTCCATGGGTTAAGGTAGGTGCCTTTGATCTAGGTCCCCTGGAGTGGAATTGTGATAAAGATCCCAATGTTAAGGCACATGTTTAGGCCTATCTCATGTTTTTAGTCTCACATTGTAAAATAGGATTTCCTATCCCCTTTCCTCTCCTATTTAAGTGTACCAAGTCATCTATTTAGATATAGAAAAGGATTAATAAAGCTTTTTCAGTTATTTCCATTTATTCTGGGCATTTCTCCACATGGTATCAGAGCTAGGTTTCCTTCACCGATTCTTCACATCTCTCTGCGGTTAGGCATATTCTAACCGCAGGTCCCTTTCCTATCCGCTCTCTGCATCCTCTCTTCCGCTACCCACTGCCCGCTACCCGCACATCCTCACTATCCGCTCCTCTGCGGACTCTTTCCCCCCGCCCTTCTTCCGTGGTTCCACCTCAATCCTTCTCTCCCTGCCCCTGGGTTTTATAGCTTCCCTCCCTGACTAGTGGGGTCCACCAATCCCTCCTCGCTACGGTCTCCGGACCTTGTCTTAAGCTCTGCTCGCTGCGGGTTTCCTGTCTCGCCCTTACCGCCATTCTGCTCGCCGCAGTTTTCGCAGGCCGCCAGCTTTCTACTCCAGGCCGCCAGCTCTCCTCAGGCCGCTAGCTCTCTTCTCCAGGTCGCTTTTCTCAGGTCGCCTTTCTAGGCCGCCAGTTCTCTGTTCCAGGCCGCCGCTTTCTGCTCCAGGCCCGCTCTCTCAGGTCGTCTGCTCTAAGCGCTAGTTCTCTGCTCCAGGTTGCCACTCTTGGCCGCATCCTCATTTTCTTCTTGCTCGCGGCTAGTTTTGCAGCTCTGGGCTTCTCCTAGCACTAGTTCTCCCTGCGGCCTCCTGTTGTTTTCCTGCTGAGCTCGCGCTGTTTGCTTCAACTCATGGCCTAGTTGTTTCCCTTCTGACCGCAGCTGCTACAACATCCTTGCCGCCAGTCCGCCGGGTTCCTCTTGCTAGCCTGCCGGATCGTTGCCGCCCACTCTTGCCTCCTGTTCGCTAGGGTGTTATCAGCCTCCCCCTGCTCCTTGCTGCTCCACCTCGCGCGGTCTGCTCCTTGCCGCAGGGTTCTTTCCGCTCCTATCTTCCTGCCTCTGGTTGCCTTATTATTGCTCATGGATTCTACTGTTGCTTCCTTGCTTCCTTCTCGGGCTGCTGCTCCTCTCCCGGATGGCCGCGATGAGCTTCGGATCACTACCATCTCTCTTAGTGGTAAGCAAAACTTTGTTGAGTGGGCGCACTCTGTGCCTCGCGTCCTGCAGACTAAAGGGCTCCTCCACTATCTGACGATGATCACTCCTGCTGTTCCTACTAACGAGTGACTTCTTGACGATGGTCGTGTCTAATCATGACTCCTCAATTCTATGGACACTGAGCCCTACCGCATGACCATGTATCATTAGATGGTGAAGGCTATGTGGACGGAACTGCACTATCTCTATTTTGACCAGAACAACCTCTAGAACTTGTTTGATATTATCACTGATTTTCAGACTCTTGACCCCGGTGCCACCGATGACTTAACTTCTTTTGTTACGCACTCAAAGACGCTTGTCGAAGCCCGGATACAACATCAACCTCCGATGAATGATTTAGCTGTGCAGTGAGCCCAAAACGAAGCTGTTGGGATCACCATGATGATGACCCAGGTGCCATCCCATCTCCACAGCATCCAAGCTCATGTTCTCTCTTCATCTACCACTTCTCTCAAATGTTTGTTCGATGATCTTGAAGGTCACTCTGCCACCCGATGTCCTTGGGCCTCCTGCTCCGACTCTTCTCCATCACCCCTTCATCGCCCCTTCTTCTCAGGACCGTGGGGGTCGTACCAATACCCCAGGACGAGGACGTACTGGGCGACCTCGCCCTAAATGCTCTCATTGTGGTCGGGATAGTCACTTTGAGGCCACTTGTTATCGGAAGCATGGTCTGCCTACTCATCTAAATGTTTCCACTGCCGTTGCCTACCTCCTCAACCCGTGATGACATCACTGCTTTGCGCACTTAGCTCCAGCATCTCCAAGGGGTGGTCGCTCGCTCCACTGGTTGTGTTGTGTCGATCTCCAATGAAGGTATCTCCTGTCTCTCCCATAGCTCCCACTGGATTGTGGACTCTGGTGCTACCCACCACATTACTCCACAAGAACCCTCTCTCTACTTGCCCTCTGCTTATCCTAAGTTCATCATCGTGGCCAATGGTGACACCACCCCGGTCTCTGGTGCTGTTGAATTGCCTTTGACTTCGACTCTTACGCTCTCCTCGGTTCTACATGTTCCGGACTCGCTTTTTAACCTGCTTTCTGTTAGCCGTCTTACTAACGATCTGGATTGCAACATCACTTTCTCACTTATTGTCTTTGGTAAAGGGAGGCTATCTAATGAGCTGTATCTTTTGGATGTTCCTCCTTTTGCTTTCTCCTCCGTTACGTCTGTTGATTGACATCGCCGTCTTGGGCATGCCCCCCTTCCGATTCTCAAGAAGGCTCTTCTTGATGTTTCTCTTCAAGAGTTTACTTGTGAATCATATATTTTTAGCAAACAACACCATGTATCTTTTTTACCTCATTGTACTCGGAGTGATACTCCTTTTACTTTAATCCATTCAGATATTTGGGGATCATATAAGTTCTCTAGTGTTTATGAATATTATTATTTTGTTACATTTATTTACGACTACTCGCGCATGACCGGGTTATACTTATTTTGTGATCGTTCTAAAATTGTCTCTACTTTTCGTGCTTTCATTACTGATACTAGGACTCAGTTTTTCGCAAATATTAAAGTTATTTGTACCGATAATGCGCGCGAATACAATAGTCCTACCTTCTCCACTATGCATACTGAGTTTGGAATCATTCATCAAACTTCGTGCTCGTATACTGCTCAACAAAATGGTGTGGTCGAGCGGAAAAATCGTCATCTTCTTGACGTTGCTCGCTCTCTCATGTTTCAAATGCATCTTCCTTCTCTCTATTGGAACTTCACGGTCTCTACTGCTTGTCTTCTCATCAATCGAATGCCCTCCTCCCTCCTCAACTTTGCAACACCATTTAGTCTTCTTTTTCCTTCCAAACAGCCATTTGCTTTTGCGCCTCGTGTCTTTGGCTGTACATGTTATGTCCATAACCTTGGTCCCTCCGTCGACAAATTGGCTCCTTGGGCGACCAAATCTATGTTTGTTGGATATTCCCGCACTCAGAAAGGCTATGTGTGCCACTCTCCCGACACCTGCAAAATGGTCGTTTCGGCGAATGCCACATTTATCGAGGATCTGCCTTTCCACTTCTCTCCTCCAGCTCCTCCTCTACCTTGACCCTTACCCCGATCTACCTCCCCTACTACATCTCCTCTTTCACTGCTTCTTCCACTACCATCACCGACACCACCACCACCACCTAAACCACCTCTTCGTGTGTACACCCGCCGTCCTCCTAAATCTAACGCCCATCAGCAGGTGCCCTCTACCGATGATCTCGTGTGGCCAGCTGATCCGGCCTCCTCCTCCACGACTCATCCGTTGGCGAACTTTGTCTCCTTGCATCGCTTCTTTTTGCCTCTTCTCAAATTGGCATTGTCTCTTTACTCCATTTTGATACTTAACTCTTTGCAGGAGGGTATTCAACATCCTGAGTGGCGTGCTGCTATGGATGAGGAAATGACTGCCCTCTGAGTTAACCAGACTTGGGATCTTGTCTCACTTCCTCCCGGTTAGACTTGCGTCAGATATAAGGGGGTTTATACCATCAAACATGCTCCAGATGGTACTGTTGAGCGCCTCAAAGCTCGACTCGTTGCCCGCGACTTCACACAGCAAAAAGACCTTGATTACAATGAAACCTTCTCACCTGTTGCCAAGATGAATGCTATTCTGGTCTTGATCTCTTTGACTGTTCATCGTCACTGGCCCCTCTACCAGTTGGATGTCAAGGATGCGTTTCTCGATGAAGATCATCAAGAAACTGTCTACATGTCATCAACCTCCTGAGTTTGAGGCAACGAGGGAGTCACGTGTTTGTAAACTTAGGAAATTTATCTGTGGTCTCAAACAATCTTCTCGTGCATGGTTTGAAAAATTCAACAAATTTGTTCAGGATGTTGGATTCACTCAAAGCTCTGCTGGTTTCTCTCTCTTCACCAGTCATTGACCAACCGGGACTGTTATTCTCTTGATTTACGTTGACGATATGCTAATCACTGGAAATGACTCCGCGAGAATAAAGATGATTAAGCGACACTTAAACTCTGTTTTTCAAACTAAACATCCGGGGAATCTTCAGTATTTTCTTGATCTCGAGGCAGCAAGTCATTCTAATAGTCTTGTCCCCTCTTAACGGAAATACTGTCTTGATCTTCTTCAGGATGCTGACTACTCAGGATACAAGCCTGCTAACACTCCCATGAACGTCAACCACAAACTCTATACTTAGGGCTCTGATTCAGATCAACCACTTCCAAACCCTGAGTATTATTGTCGACTTGTTGAGAAACTGATTTATCTTACTTTGGCAAGGACTGATATCTCCTGTACTGTTGGAGTTGTTAGTCATTTATGCATGCTCCATGAACCTCTCATCTTTAGTTCGTTGAGCGCATCCTCAGAAACTTGAAGACAGCGCCTGGACAAGGGCTCGTATACAAACCAACTTCTTCTTCCTCCCTATCTCTGATTGCCTACTCTGATGTTGATTATGCCTGTTTGCTGGATGATCGGTGTTCCACAACTGGTTTTTGTACTTACTTTGGAGGACACCTGATTACCTGGCGACAGGCGTAGCAAGAAACAATCTATTGTTGCACGTTCGTTTGCTGAGGCAGAGTATTAGGCAATGACAGCTATTGTATCGGAACTCACCTAGCGTGAAAGTCTTCTTCATGATTTAGAGGTCAAACTTCTCTCACCTGCAACTCTATTTTGTGATAGTCAAGCATCTATACGACTATACATATCGTCAAGAATCCTGTATTTCATGAGCGAACCAAACATATCGAGGTGACTGTCATTTTATTCGGGAGGTTCAATCGAAGAAATTTGAGTTACAACATGTTCCTGCTATCAGGCCAGTTGCTGACATTCTCACAAAAGCACCACCAAGATTCTTATACTATCAATTTTTGTCCAAGCTTGGTGCCTATGACTTGTATGCTCCTGCAGGGGAGTGTTGAATAAATATGTAAAAGAAACCAATGTTAAGGCCCATGTTTAGGCCCATCTCATGTTTTTAGTCTCACATTGTAAAATAGGATTTCCTATCCCCTTTCCTCTCCTATGTGTACAAAGTCATGTATTTAGATATAGAAAAGAATTAATAAAGCTTTTTCAGTTATTTCCATTTATTTTGGGCATTTCTCCACAGTATGGATGATGTTGCATACTTCTTTAAGTATGCTCCCTGGTTGAAGACAACAACTGTCTTAGAAGAGGTGATTCCAACAGTAGGGGATGAAACAATAAAAATAGGTGCAAACTTTGCAGTTTCCCGCTCAACCTCTAATTCTTTCTCCTTTCTCATTTCTTCTTCAAACTCTCATGCCAGCCTGTATTCCTTTCATCTCTAGTTTCTTCTCCCATTGCCTTTTTTTTGGGTATCCTACTTTTTTTCCTTGCCACCTATCATATTCTCTAACCTTCCTATGGTCTCTTGGGATTCTTGACAGAGGGAATCTTCAACTTGGCAGGTGACAGAGGGAGAATGGGAGCTGGTTCTAGATCTCTCCTGGATCCAAGAGCAGATGTTGGATCAACTGAAGGTAGAGATGGGTTAACCCTTTGAAAGGCTGTTACAGTCTCTTTAGGAGGATGAGCAGGAGTATCCCGAGGATCTGAAAAAGTAGGTACCTCAGATGGAGGAGCTGGAGATGTTGAGGGAGTGGGTTCTTCAAGTGTTGTAGCTAAAGTAGATGAAGGAGCTGGATCCTCTGTGACCGGGGTCAGAGATGACGGGGCTGAATCTTCTCCCTGAGCCATTTCCTCTTCAGAAGCTGGAGCCTTGGGCTACTGGAAGCAGAAGCATGGGAGGAATCTTCTACCTCCCCTCGGGCCTTGGCCTCTTAGAATAAGTCACTGGGGTAGGGGGCGAGGAAGAAGAGATAGAGATATCTCTTGAAGAGCCTCAGTTTGAGGAACTTCATCTCTAGTCGCCATATCAATGGGATCAAGTTGAGCTGATACTGGAGAAGCAGGAGGCACATCTGTATCTGTTGTGACGCCCCGTAAACCCCACAATTTGATTCTATTATTCTAAGCAGTTTTTTCACAATATTATAACTCAGTAATTCCATCACATTGCAGCTAAGTACCAGGAGAAAGCATAATACAAATTTTTTTCATTCATTTCAGCATACAATACATTATATCATATCTGAGTATAGATAAATATCTGCAGAAACGAAACTAGGATCAACACACTATATTTTATAATATACAGACTATTCTATTACAAAACTCTAATCCTGCTATCCATACCCGTAATCCCTATACTTTCTCCCTCAACTTCTTTCCTTCTGCAACAGTCAACCTTCTACCAGGGTTTGACATACTGGTGGTCGGATCCTAAAAACATAAAGTAATAAACGGTTAATTTATAAAACTAAGTGAGTATTTAACCTCTTCAACCGCTGTATAAGCTAAACACAAAAGATTAGTAACAATATGTATATATACATGTGCAGTAGAAAAAGTGTAGAGAATATACTAACAATATAGGTGTACAAGTATCAGTAAGTAAAGGGAAAAGCAGGTAACAAGTTCAGTATTTACTTCTATTCTTCTTCTTATCTATGTTCAATTTAGAGTTTTCTTATTTTATCTTGTAATTTTGAAATGCTAAGGGTAATTGTCGAATCCGTCTGTCATCTGGGCTCATCAATGTCTAATCTAGGACGATCATACATAGCAGGTTCTCTTGCCCTATGTAGCACGAGTACGAAAACATGATACGGAATAAGATATGAAACGAATATGAGAAATATTGTTTTTAAAATAATAATTATTAGAAAAGCCCATGTAAAAGGCCCATTTGATGGCCCATTTTTCCTCTCCTTCTTTAGTCCCACATCATGTATAGGATTTATTCTTCTCTCTTCTCTCCTATATATTTGTATTCTCTCCTTGTATTTACATACTGAAATAATACATACAAGCTTTGGGCTCTTCCAACATGGTATCAGAGCCAGGTTGCGTCTAGCTGCGGACTGCCCCTTTTCTGTCCGCCCGGTCTCCTGCGGACTGCCCCTCTGCTTCTGTCCGCTCGGCTACCCTGCGGACTGCATTCCTGTCCGCTCCGGTCTCGTGCGGACTGCCTTCCTGCATCCGCTCCGGTCTCGTGCGGACTGCCCTTCTGATTCCGCTCCTCTTCTCTCCCTCCGTGGTTCCACCCTCCTCAGGCTTCTTATAGCCATCTTCTGCTCTGACTCGTGGGGCCCACCTCTCTCTATCCGCTCCGGACGATCATTCCTGTCCGCTGCACTCTGTTTGTGTCCGCTCGAGCCTCTTTGCTCGCGGACTGCTCCCTCTAGCTCGCTCTATTTCTGTCCGCTCGAGCCTCTGTGCTCGCGGACTCTCTCTCCGCAGTCTCTTGCGGACTGCTCCTGTCCGCTCGCGGACTCTCTCCGCCTTCTCTTGCGGACTGCCCCTGTCCGCTGCGGGCTCTTCTTGTATCCACTGTGCTCTTCTCTTCCAGCGACCTGCCCACAGTTCGCCGCGGCCTCTGTCGCGAACTGCTCCAGCTCTGCTCTCACAGCTGCGATCTGCTCCACTGAGCTGCGACCTCTTCCAACTCGCCGCGCCCTCCTCTCGCGGACTGCTCCTGTTCGCCGCGGCCTCACTCAACTCGCCGCGACCTCCAGACCGCCGCGACCTCCAGACCGCCGCGACCTCCAGACCGCCGCGACCTCCAGACCGCTGCGGGCTCTCCTTTCTCCCACTGCTTGCCGCACAGGTTGTTCTCTCCGAGCCCTGCTGTCTGCTGTTCTTCAGTCGCCATGTCCTCCAGCGACTCCACTACCGCTCAACCCCCTGCCGACCATGTGGCTCCTCTCGAACTCCGCGATGAGCTTCGGATTACTACTATTTCTCTCTCTGGCAAGGCCAACTTCATTCCCTGGGTCCACTCTGTCCGCCGGGTCTTACAGGCCAAGGGTCTTGCCCGTCACCTTACCCAGGGCCCACCAACTCCTTCTACTGATGATTGGCTCCGCAATGACGGTCGTGTCCAGACCTGGATCCTGAACTCGGTCGAGGGTGAGCCGTACCAGATGATCATGTATCATGAGACTGCTAAAGCCATGTGGGATGAACTTCATTTGTTGTACTCCGGGAAGGACAGCCTTCAACACCTTTTTGACATCCTCACTGATCTTCAAGCCTTGGATGTTGGCAATGCTCTGGACATGACCTCCTTCGTGGCCCGTGCTAAAACTCTCACGGAAGCCTGGATTCAGCACCAGCCCGCGATTACTGATCTCGCTGCCCAACGCGCCCAGAAGGAGGCTGTTTGTATTGCTATGATTATGGCTCGCGTCCCGCCACACCTGCACAGTATTCGGGCCCAGGTTCTGGCTTCACCCACTACCCCTTCCTTCTCTGATGTCTGCTCGATGTTACTTCGTGTACCACCTCCACCGGAGGCTCATGCACCACCCTCGCCGGCCCTTCTTCAGCAGGCCCTTCCTCCTTTACTCCCACAACCCTCTTTTCCTCGGGGTGGCCGTACGGGCTCCCGTGGGCGGGGCCGTGGTGGCCGCGGACGGCCCAAGTGCACCTACTGCGGCCGGGATGGCCATACTGAAGCCGTTTGTCACAAGAAACATGGCTACCCCCCTCGCTCGCCTACTGCTGCTGTTACCGATAGCTCTCCTCCGACTGGTACGGATCTTGAGGCTCTTCGCCTTCAGCTGCAACAACTCCAGGGGCTCCTCAACCCCCCTTCTGCTTCCCATGCCTCCACCTCCCATGCAGGTATTGTCTCCACCTCCGCTGCTGGTACTGCCTGTCTCTCTTCCAGCTCTCGTTGGATCCTGGACTCGGGAGCCACCCACCACATCACTTCCATGCGGCCACCCCAGTTCTCTGCTGCTGCTCACCCCCCGTCTATTACTGTGGCCAATGGTGCGCTTGTCCCGGTCTCCGGCTGCGCGGATCTCCTCCTTCCTCCCTCTCTCTCTCTTCGCTCCGTTCTTTATGTGCCAGCCTCGCCTTTTAATTTACTCTCTGTTGGTCGTCTTACTACTGATATGAATTGCTTTATCACCTTCACCTCTTCTGGTTTTTTGATACAGGATCGGCAGACGCGGATTACCATTGGTAGGGATCGGCTGCAGAACGGGCTTTACCTCCTCGATGTCTCTCCCACATCCCTTTCCTCCGTTTCCTCGTCTGATTGGCATTGTCGACTTGGGCATGCCCATCTACCTATCCTGCAGAAGGCGCTTCCCGACCTTTCTCTTCCTGTTTTTAAATGTGATTCTTGTATTATTGGCAAACAGCCTCACTCTTTTTATCCAGCTCATTGTACTAGGAGCTCTGCTCCATTTGATTTAATACATTCTGATATTTGAGGACCCTATAAAAGTTTCTAGCATTTCTGGTTATCGTTATTTTCTAACATTTATTGATGATTACTCTCGTACTACTTGGTTGTATCTCCTGCATGATCGCTCTGAGCTTCCTTGTGTCTTTCAGGCGTTTGTGTTAGAGACTCGTACGCAATTCTCTACCACCATTAAAACTTTCCGCTCTGATAATGCACGAGAATATACTAGCCACGAGTTTGCCACTCTCTGCGCAAACTTCGGTATTGTTCACCAGACCTCTTGTCCCTACACCCCTCAACAAAACGGGGTCGCCGAACGCAAGAACCGCCACTTGCTCGATGTGGCTCGCTCTCTCATGCTTCACATGCACGTTCCCAAAGTCTTCTGGAACTTTGCGGTGTCCACAGCATGTTTTCTTATCAACCGTCTCCCCTCTCCGTTCTCCAGAACGCTACCCCCTTCAGCCTTCTTTTTCCCTCCACACCCGCCTTCCCCCTCACCCCCCGGGTTTTTGGATGTACCTGCTTTGTCCATAACCTGGGCCCCACTCTTGACAAACTGGATCCCCGTGCGGCCAAACACATTTTTGTCGGCTACTCCCGTACCCAAAAGGGCTATGTTTGCTACTCTCCGGTCACCCGGAAGGTCTCTGTTTCGGCTGATGTTACTTTCCGGGAGGATCAACCCTTCTTCCCTCCTCCTTTGCCACCACTTCTACCACCACCTCCTCCAACACCCTCCCTTCCCCGGCCGGTGATCCACGTCCACTCACCTCCCACCATCCCTCCGCCTCCTCCCACCGTTGACCCTCCTCGACCCCCAGTTATTCGGGTCTATGCTCGTCGCCCTCTTCCTCCCGTTGCTCCTCTGCAGTCGGCTTCGACCTCGGCTTCTCCGTGTTCTGCTGCTCCGGTGTCGGCCTCTACCGCTCATCCAATGGCGGATTATGTTTCTCTCCATCGCCTCTCTCCACCTCTTCAGGCCTTGGCTACTTCGCTCTCCTCGGTCTCTATTCCTACTTCTGTCCAGGACGCTCTTCAACATCCTGGGTGGCGTGCGGCCATGGAAGAAGAGATGGCTGCTCTTTGGGCCAACCAGACTTGGACCCTGGTGCCCCTTCCTCCCGGCCAGAAACCCGTTGGGTGCAAATGGGTTTTCGTCATTAAACATGCTCCTGATGAGACCATTGATCGCCTCAAAGCTCGGTTGGTTGCTCGTGGCTTCACCCAGCAACCGGGGCTGGACTATGACGAGACCTTCTCTCCGGTCGCTAAGCTCAACACGGTCCGCATTCTCCTCTCTGTGGCTGTCCATCGCCAGTGGCCCTTGTTTCAACTCGACGTCAAGAACGCTTTCCTGAACGGCGACCTTCAGGAAACGGTTTACATGCAACAACCTCCCGGGTTTGAGACCACGGGGGAGTCACGGGTTTGTCATCTTCTCAAATCTCTATATGGTCTCAAACAATCCCCTCGGGCATGGTTCAACAAGTTCAGCAAAGCTCTCCGGGACATTGGCTTCACTCGGAGCTCGTCTGACTTCTCATTGTTTACTCGTCACCAAGCCACTGGTACGGTTCTCCTGTTGGTATATGTCGACGACATCATTATTACTGGCAGTGACTTGGACGGCATACAGGCCGTTAAGCTACATCTGAGCTCCGTCTTCCAAACTAAAGATCTGGGTCCTCTTCGGTACTTCCTCGGTCTGGAAGTGGCCAGACGGTCAGATGGGTTGGTTCTCTCTCAGCGCAAATATTGCCTGGATCTTCTTCATGATGCAGGCTACTCTGGTTGCAAACCTATTAACACTCCCATGGATGCAAATCACAAAATATGTGCTCAGGGCTCAGATTCTGATTCGCTTCTACCAAATCCAGAATATTACCGTCGTCTAGTTGGGAAGTTTATCTACCTAACAGTTACAAGACCTGATATATCTTTCGCTGTGAGACTTGTGAGTCGCTATATGCACTCTCCTCGAAGCTCTCATCTTCAGGCTGTGGAACACATTCTCAGATATCTTAAGACAGCTCCTGGCCAAGGACTTGTATACAAAACCTCATCTTCCACTCCTACACTAGTGGCATACTCTGACGCCGACTACGCTGGCTCCCTCGACGATCGACGATCTACTAGCGGGTTTTGCACCTATTTTGGAGGACATCTGATTACTTGGCGAAGCAAGAAACAAGCAGTGGTTGCTCGATCCTCAGCAGAAGCAGAATATCGGGCAATGGCTGCTGTGGTCTCTGAACTCACATGGATTGAGAGTCTCCTTACCGACCTTGGAGTTAAACTACATTCACCAGCTCTCCTCCTTTGTGACAGTCAAGCTGCCATACATATTGCCAAAAACCCGGTCTTCCATGAAAGAACGAAGCATATTGAGGTAGATTGTCATTTCATCCGAGAGAAAGTCCACATGAAGAAGATCGAGCTCAAGCATGTTTCGGGTACTGAACAGGTTGCTGACATCCTCACCAAAGCTCTACCTAGTACCCTCTTCTATCAGTGCCTATCCAAGCTTGGCGCATACGACTTGTACGCTCCAGCTTGCGGGGGAGTATTAGAAAAGCCCATGTAAAAGGCCCATTTGATGACCCATTTTTCCTCTCCTTCTTTAGTCCCACATCATGTATAAGATTTATTCTTCTCTCTTCTCTCCTATATATTTGTATTCTCTCCTTGTATTTACATACTGAAATAATACATACAAGCTTTGGGCTCTTCCAACAATAATGATACAAGAAATGTTTATAAATTTTTTAATTATTTTAATATAAGTATTAATTAATGTAAAAATAAGACAACTAACAAATGAATTGTACATATTTTGAATTGTAGCAAAAATAATTTAATAAGAGTACAACATAGATCATACATGAAAACCGGGACTTCAAACTTATGTTATACATTATTGGTATTTCATATTGTTGGAAAAGCCCACTTAACATTAGGCCCATTTGTATAGCATTTATTACTTCTCTCTCCTCTCTTTAGTCCCACATTGTGTATAGGACTTTTCTCTCTCTCTCTCTCAGCTATATATATGTACTCATTCTTTGTATTTGTATCAAGTGGACATATATACAAGGTTGGCTTTCTCCATTTCTACATGGTATCAGAGCCAGGTTCCTGACTCCTGCGGACTCCCCTTCTCTGTCCGCCCTTCGACCTGCGACCTCCTGCGGCCTCCCTTATCCAGTCCGCAGCCTCTCCGTGGAACCACCTCTCCTCTACGGCCTGTGACAGTGTCCGCTTCACTCCTGCGGCCTCCCTTGTCCAGTCCGCAGACTCTTCTCCCGTGGAACCACCTCTCCTCTCGTCTTCTCCTTCCTCCTCTGGCCCCCTATTTATAGCCATCCTGTGGGGTCCACTGCTTCCCTTACTCGCTGCGGCCTCCTCTTGTCCGGCGCGACCTCGGCGACCTCAACCTCTTGGTTTCCTTCGTCCGCCGGAAGCTCAGCTTCATCCTCTGTCCGCAGTCCGCCTGCTTGCGGCTGCTCCCCTTCCTCTTCCGGCAGATTCTTTTTTGTCCGCCGCGGGTTAGCCCCTCTGCGATCTTTCAGTCTTGCGGACTGGTCCAGCCCGCCGCGACAGCTCTCTTGCTTCCCGACCTGTCCTCTCTTCTCAGCTCGCCCCTGTCCGCAGCGGTCTGATTCAGACCGCCGCGACCTGACCCAGCCCGCAACCTCTTCCAGCTCGCCGCGACCTCATCCAGGTCGCCGCGTCCTCACCCAGTCCGCTGTCTGTTTGCTTCCACCAGCTGCTGCCTCCAGCCCGCTGCGGTCTCCTCCAGCACGCTGCGGCCTCCAGCCCGCCGCGTCTCCTCCAGCTCGCTGCGGCCTCCAGCCCGCTGCGGTCTCCGTCAACTCGCTGCGGTCTCCTCCAGCTCGCTGCGGCCTCCATGTCTACTTCTGCAGACTCCGTCGGTACGACAGTTCCTCCTGAACGCCCGGCCTCTATACAGGAAGTCCGCGACGAGCTCCGGATCACTACAATCTCGCTCACTGGCAAGAAGAACTTTGTGGAATGGGCACACTCAGTTCGCCGTGTCCTTCAGTCAAAGGGATTCCTTCATCATCTGACCCAGACCGTTATTGGTGTCCCTAATGAGGAGTGGTTACGCAATGATGGGCGTGTGCAGACTTGGCTCCTCAACTCTCTTGATGGCGAATCTTATCGCCTGACCATGTATCATGAGACGGCCAAAGGCATGTGGGACGAGCTACACACCCTCTACTCTGGCAAAGATAGTCTCCACCATCTATATGATATCATCACCGCTCTCCAGGCCCTTGACAGCAGTGGCGCAACCGACTTGACGTCCTTTGTTGCTCAAGCCCGGTCTCTGGTTGAGGCTTGGATCCACCATCAGCCTCCCACTCTAGATCTCGCTGCTCAACGTACCCAGAAGGAAGCTGTGGGTATCGCCATGATGATGGCCCGGGTACCCCCTCATCTTCACAGTGTCCGGGCTCACATCCTCTCCTCTACTGTTACACCGTCCTTTTCCGACGTGTGCTCAATGCTTCTCAAAGTCTCCCCGCCTCCAGATGTTCCCGGACTTCCTTCTCCGGCCCTTGTTCAACAGGCACCAGCTCCCTTATTGCCTCTTCCCCCCTCTGCCCGTGGTGGCCGCTCTGACTCTCGCGGCCGGGGTCGCGGTGGCCGGTTTAGGCCTAAATGCTCGTTCTGTGGTAAAGATGGTCATCTTGAGGCCACTTGCTTTCGCAAACATGGCCGACCTCCTCGTCCACATGCCTCTGCTGCTACTACCGACTCTGCCTCCTCTCGTACTGAGCTCGACGAGGTTCGTCTTCAGCTCCAACATCTTCATGGCTTGCTCAGCCGTCCGCCTGCCTCGGTTGCCTCTGCTGCCTCTATCTCCAATGAAGGTATCACCTGCCTATCCTCTGGCACGCGCTGGATCCTTGATTCTGGTGCCACTAATCATATCACCTCTGTTAGGCCACCACAGTACTTGTCTTCACCTCACCCGAAGTACATTACTGTTGCTAATGGGGCGTCGGTTCCCGTCTCTGGATGTGCTGATATTTCTCTCACCTCCTCTCTCCTCCTGCGCTCGGCTCTACATGTTCCGGGCTCTCCTTTTAATTTACTCTCTGTCGGTCGCCTTACTACTGATTTTAATTACTCAGTGACATTTACTTCTTCTTCTTTTCTCATACAGGATCAGCAGACGCAGACTATCATTGGTAGAGGACGGCTGCAGAATGAGCTCTATCTTCTTGACGACTCTCCTACTGTCCTCGCATCTATCTCCTCTTCGGATTGGCATCGCCGTCTGGGACATGCTCCTCTTCCCGTCCTCCGGAAGGCTCTTCCTGATGTCACTCTCCCTGCTTTTCGTTGCGACACATGTATTTTGGGCAAACAGCCCCGTTCTTTTTTCCCCCCTCATTGTACTCGGAGCTCCGCTCCTTTTATTTTAGTACACTCCGATATATGGGGTCCGTACAAAGTTACTAGTATTTCTGGCTATCGCTATTTTCTTACTTTTATTGATGATTACTCTCACATGACATGGTTATATCTCCTTCGGGATCGCTCTGAACTTCCCCGCGTATTCCGGGCTTTCATACTCGAGACTCGCACTCAGTTCTCTGCGCCTATTCGCACTATTCGTACTGACAATGCGCGGGAGTACACCAGCCATACGTTTGCCACTCTCTGCTCTGAATTCGGCATTCTTCACCAAACCTCATGTCCGTACACTCCACAACAGAATGGTGTCGTCGAGCGCAAGAATCGTCACCTTCTTGATGTCGCTCGCTTGCTTATGCTTCAAATGCAGGTCCCCAAACCGTACTGGAACTACGCTCTCTCCACGGCTTGCTTCCTCATCAACCGCCTCCCGTCTTCCGTCCTCCAGTATGCTACTCCCTTCAGCCTTCTCTTTCCCACAACTCCGCCTTTTCCCCTTCCGCCACGGGTGTTTGGGTGTACCTGCTACGTTCACCACCTCGGTCCCTCCACGGACAAGTTGGACCCTCGTGCCACCAAGCAGATCTTTGTCGGGTACTCGCGCACTCAGAAAGGCTATGTATGTTATTCGCCTACTACCCGCAAGGTTACTGTCTCGCCTGACGTAACTTTCCGTGAAGATCTTCCATTCTTCCCTGCTCCGGATATCGCTCTGCATCCCGCTCCCGTCGTTCGTCCTGTCATTCCTGCTCCTCACTCCTCAGCCTCTCTCCCTTCCCCACCTCCGGTCCGTCCACCACCACCGGTTATCCGGGTCTATTCTCGTCGCTCTCCTCATCCTGTGGCTCCTCTGCAGTCGGCTTCGCCCTCTGGTGCTCTGCTCCATGCTGCTCCGGCTCCCGTCTCCACCGCTCATCCGATGGCAAACTACGTCTCGCTCCATCGCCTCTCCCCATCTCTTCTCCACTTTGCCACCTCCTTATCTTCTGTTTCAGTCCCTAACTCTTTGCAGGAGGCGCTTCACCATCCTGGCTGGCGGGCTGCCATGGACGAAGAAATGACGGCCCTTTGGGCCAACCAGACCTGGGTCTTGGTTCCCTTACCTCCCGGTCAGCACCCTGTTGGATGTAAATGGGTCTTCGTCATCAAGCATGCTCCAGATGGCACTATTGCCCGACTGAAGGCCCGTCTTGTGGCCCGTGGCTTCACACAACAGGAGGGCCTCGACTATGAGGAAACCTTCTCTCCGGTGGCTAAGCTTAACACTGTCCGCGTTCTTCTCTCCGTCGCGGTGCACCGCCGCTGGCCCCTTCATCAGCTTGATATCAAGAACGCCTTTTTGAATGGCGACCTTCAGGAAACTGTCTACATGCGCCAACCGCCCGGGTTTGAGACCACGGGGGAGTCTCGGGTCTGTCTTCTCAAAAAGTCAATTTATGGTCTCAAACAGTCCCCACGGGCGTGGTTTGACAAGTTTAGCAAGGTGGTTCGGGACATGGGGTTCACTCGGAGCTCTGCAGATTTCTCCCTTTTTACCCGACACCGGGCCACTGGCACCATTCTTCTGTTGGTTTATGTTGACGACATCCTTCTCACTGGGGATGACTCAAAGGGGATTCAAGACGTCAAGCAACACATGAGCACTGTTTTTCAGACTAAAGATCTGGGGAACCTTCGCTACTTCCTTGGTCTCGAGATCGCCCGGCGGCCGGACGGGTTGGTACTCTCCCAACGAAAGTACTGTCTCGATCTTCTCAAAGATGATGATCAGTCTGGTTGCAAGCCAGCGTGTACCCCGATGGAGGCAAATCACAAATTATGCGCTCATGCTTCGGATGACGATTTGCTACTTCCGAACCCGGAATACTATCGACGCCTTGTGGGCAAGTTGATCTATCTAACAGTCACAAGGCCAGATATGTCATTTGCAGTTGGGGTTGTCAGTAGGTTCATGCATGCCCCCCGGACGTCTCATCTCCAAGCGGTTGAACGGATTCTTCGATACCTTAAGGGAGCTCCAGGCCAAGGACTGGTTTACAAAACCTCCGACTCTGCTCCCGCACTGGTTGCCTATTCTGATGCCGACTATGCGGGTTCCCTGGACGATCGACGGTCAACTAGTGGGTTCTGTACGTATTTTCGTGGGCATCTTATTACTTGGAAGAGTAAGAAACAAGCTGTGGTGGCCCGTTCCTCTGCAGAGGCTGAATACAGATCGATGGCCTCAGTTGTTTCAGAACTCACATGGCTTGAAAGTCTCCTTACTGACCTGGGAGTAAAACTCCCCTCCTCTGCTGTTCTATTTTGTGATAGTCAAGCCGCCATACACATCGCAAAGAATCCGGTCTTTCATGAGCGCACAAAACATATCGAGGTTGACTGTCACTTTGTTCGTGAAAAGGTTCAATTGAAGAAACTTGAATTAAAGCATGTTCCAGGAACTGATCAAGTTGCCTACATCCTCACAAAGTCCTTATCAAGCACTCTGTTCTACCAATGTTTGTCCAAGCTGGGTGCATATGACCTATACGCTCCAGCTTGCGGGGGAGTGTTGGAAAAGCCCACTTAACATTAGACCCATTTGTATAGCATTTATTACTTCTCTCTCCTCTCTTTAGTCCCACATTGTGTATAGGACTTTTCTCTCTCTCTCTCTCTCAGCTATATATATGTACTCATTCTTTGTATTTGTATCAAGTGGACATATATACAAGGTTGGCTTTCTCCATTTCTACACATATAATACTATAAATAATGTTTCATAAAATGCTAAAAAAAATAACAAGTTGTGATTCCACTTGCATTGTATTGTTACACAATTTATGAACATGTTCTTTTTGATCAAAGCATAATAAAAACCTTTCTAACCAAAATCTCTCCATGTTCAACCGCATTCTAGAGCTTTATCTTGCTCAAAAGAGGAAGTTAGAATCCTTCACCCTTTTCTCAAAAAAAATCATAGAAAAAGTTTTAGGTGGTATAGACATAGACAACAAAGGTCAAAATAAAAAAATTATACATATTAAATAGATAGATAAAATGAATGTTAAGGGTTTAGGAAGAGAAGAAGTGGCTATCAAGTTATATTGATGGAAGTTTTACAAAATGATTTGCACTTAAAAGGCTAATCATTTTAATTCGTAGGGAATAATTGAAAATATAGGATGTATAGAGCAGACCTCATTAAAATGTCTGATGTTGGCAAAAAGAAAAAATTATAATAAATAAAATATAGAAAGTTAAACATATTGAATAAATATATTTACTAACTGTTGAGGAAAAAAATGATGTTTCATTACATTAGAGTCTCTCATATATATGTATACAGGTGTACACGACGATAATACAGTAACAATATAATACTTATTATTCTAACATATTCCAACACTTCTCCTCAAGTTGGGCGTGTAATGTCAATTATGCCCAACTTGTTTAGTATTTTGTCAAACGAGTTCTGACTCAACCCTTTGGTAAGCACATCTGCAAGCTGCTGATTTGATGGGACAAATGGGGTACCCACAGTCCCCCTAACAATATTTTCCTTGATGAAGTGTCTGTCGATCTCCACGTGTTTGGTGCGATCGTGTTGCACCGAATTGGGGGCAATGCTGATCGCAGATTTGTTATCGCAATATATCCTAATTGGACTGTCACACTTCACGCCAAGGTCCTTCATGATCGTCTGCATCCACAATCCTTGACATAGCCCTTGTTCCATAACACGGAATTCTGCCTCTGTGCTAGATCTGATAACATGTTTTTTCTTGCTTCTCCAGGTTGCCAAATTACCCCCCACAAGAGAACAGTACCCTGATGTTGACCTCCGGTCATCAACTGATCCTGCCCAGTCTGCATTCGTATAGACCTCTACGGTCAATGCCTCATTGGGTGAGAATAAAATTCCCTTGGCAGGAGTGGATTTGAGATACCTCAGAACTCTGTGTGCAGCATCCAGGTAATGTGATCTAGGTGAATGCATGTATTGACTAAGGACCCCCAGAATATAGGATATGTCTGGTCGAATGTGGGAGAGATAGATAAGCTTTCCCACCAATCGTTGGAAGCCAGGTACGTCATCAACGACTTCTCTTCCATCTCATCCAAGTTTGTGATTGACCTCAATTGGGGTATCATCTGACCTGCACCCGAGCATTCCAGTCGTCTCAAGCAAGTCTAGAACTTACTTCCTTTGAGATATAAAGATCTCATGCTTGGATCTAGCCACCTCGATGCCCAGAAAATACTTGAGGGGGCCAAGATCCTTCACTTCAAATTCTTGAGACAATCTGGATTTCAGATGTTCAAACGCTTCGGTATCATCGCCGGTTATTACTATATCATCCACATAGACAATGATAGCAGCCCCCTTACCCTCATTATGTTTCACAAACAAGGTGTGATCAACATTGCTCTATTTGTACTCGAAAGAGATCATAGCCCGGTGAAATCTCCCGAACCATGTACGTGAAGATTGCTTCAAGCCATACAGAGCTTTCTTCAACCTACAAATTTTTCCCGCCGATCCTTCTTGGTTAACACCTGGAGGTAAGGACATGTAGACTTTCTCCTCAAGATCACGTGGAGAAATGCATTCTTCACAACCAAATGAAGAAGACTCCACCCTTTACACACGACACATGAAAGCAAGATCTTGATGGAGTTCATTTTTGCCACTGGTGCAAATGTCTCCTGATAGTCAATGCCCGCTTTCTGCGTATATCCTCTCGCCACTAACTTGGCTTTGTATCGTTCCACAAGATCTTGAGAGTTTTGCTTCACAAAGAAAACCCACTTTCATTCCACAACAATTTTCCATTTAGGGAGTTGGACTATCTCCCAAGTACTGTTTTTGTCAAAGGCTCCCATTTCTTCCAGCATGGCTGCCTTCCACTCACAATGCTCAAGTGCTTCCTGCCAAGATTGAGGAATAAAAATGGAGGCCAAATAGGTGACAAATGCTTTATGTGAAGGAGACAATGAGTCATAATTCACAAAGTGAGAAAGAGGATGTAAAGTAGAATCAGAGGTACCTTTGTTAATACCTGACGATGGATCAGATGATGGCACAAGTTGAATAGCAAGAGCCTGAGTGTTCGTGCCCCTTCTGCGTCGAGTGTAGACCTGCAAAATAGGAGGGGCACCGGAGGTACCAGAGGAACGAGAGTAGTAGGAACACGAGATGACGGTAGAGTGACCGGAACGGGAGGTGGCACCATAGACAGAGGAATAGGCAGAGGAACAAAAGGAGGGGAACTCACTTCTGTTGCTGTGCTCTCCCCTTGAAGAGATTTCCCATAATAAGCTTCATATTCCCGGAAGGTGACATCAATGGTTACAAATACCCACTTGGTAACCGGGTGGAAGCACCTATAGCTTTTCTTGGTAGGAGAGTAGCCTTCAGGGCGCGTGGATCAAGTTTGGTCTTAGGCTGGGTCACTGGGTGTGGACAAAGCGAACATATCCAAATACATGGGGCGAGTGAGAGGTAGGACGGACCCCTAGAGTGGTGAGAGGGATCTGAAACCCGAGGACCCGTGTAGGAAGACAATTGATGAGATAGACCGCGATGAGAACAATATCACCCGAGTAATATTTTGGGAGATGCATCCGAAGGAGAAGAAAACTAGCCACCTCAAGGAGGTGCCAATTCTTACGCTCAGCCACCCCATTCTGAGCAGGGGTATACGCACAAGAGGTTTGATGAACGATACCTAGGTCACTTAGGTGTTTGTCAAGACAAGCGTCAATATATTCGCGACCATTGTCACTACGTGAGATTTTAACAAGAGCACCATATTGAGTTGTGACTATCTTGTGAACGTGCTGAAAAATAGAGAGCACCTCATTTTTATGCTTCATTAAGTAAACCCAGGTACAATGAGAGTAACAATCAATGAAAGAAACAAATCACGAGCAGACAGAAATAGAAACAGTAGGGCTAAGACCCCAAACATCAGTATGAATAACAACAAACAGAACTGAGCTACGAGGGGACATAAGAGGAAGAGTACTACGATGATGTTTAGCCAGTTCACACACATCACAGTGAAAAACGTTAAACAAATTAGAAGAATTAGCAGGAAGCAACAACTTTATAATAGCGACAGGAGGATGTCCTAGTCGACAATGCCAGGAATCCAACTCAGAGGGACGGCAACAAGAAGAGCATTAGGAGGCCGAGCTATGCTGGATGAAGTGGAAGCAGAGGGGTCGAACACATAGTGCCCGTTGCACAGTCTACCAGAGCCAATCACCGTCCCCATCTTCATGTCCTGAAAAACACAAGAGGTAGAAAAAAAGGTCACTGAGCAATTCATAGAGTTTGTCAGGTGATTAATAAAGAGGAGATTGCGGGTGAAAGTAGGACCATGAAGGACAAATGAGAGCATGGGCGGAACTAGCCCTGGGCACGGTAGGGCACGTGCCCGACCGGTTTTGGGCGGAACTAGCCCTGAACAGGAGGTTCTTCTTCTTCTTCGAGCACGTGCCCGACCGGTTTTGGGCGGAACTAGCCCTGGACATGAGGTTCTTCTTCTTCTTCACTGTGAATTTCAGTCCAGATTTCTGTGAAAGGTTGATTTGAACGCACCATTGTGCTAATCTCCGAGCATTTTAATGTTAGGTACACACAATTATGTTGCTGGAATCCATTGTGAAGGGTTGATTTGGAGCTCCAATCGTCTTGTGTTGCTGGAACACACCATTGATAATTACTCTTGTTCCCCGGTTTTCTGTTTTAGTTTGCTTAGTAGTTAGGAGGGCCACACGCCTGCAAAAAAAAAAAAATTCGGGGCCGCTGCCCCCGAACCCCCGCTCATGGTGCGCTGCCCCCCCGAACCCCCCCAATTGACAGTACTTAGATTATGCCCGTGCGACTTCAAAATCGTAGTTCCGCCACTGGATGAGAGGGTAAGAGAAGAGCATGAAATGGATCCTTTCTCAGCGATGGGAGATAGCGATCCATCGACAATGCTCACTTTGTCCCTGCCCGACAGAGATGTGTAAGACACAAAACCTGTGGCTGATCCGGTCATGTGGTCCGTAGCCCCAGAATCAATGATCCACTGAGAGGAGAGGTGGGGGGAAGCCGAGTAAGCACATGCAGCTCTCTGATGAGCATAGGAAGAGGAGGCAGAACCAGATGGCTCTGTTGGAGGTCCAAGCATTATCCGGCGGAACGCCAGAATTTCTTCAGCCGAAAGAGCTGACCGGGGGGGGGGGGGGGCGTATTGGAAGCCAGAGAGTGAGGAGCAGTAGAGTCCTCCCAAGCATCTGATAAGTGGGATAATATGGGCAGAGGAGGCCTGTGTTGAGGGTGACCACCTCCCCGGCCACCATGAGATGCAGCGCTGCCTCAAGGAGGAAAACCATGAAGCTTGAAGCAGGTATCTCTAGTATGACGGACCTTCCCGCAATAGTCACATACTAGGTGATCTTTCTCCGCAGTCCTCAATCTAGTGTCACGAGCAGGACGGGCCCTAGGCTGAGAAAGAGAGACAAGGGCAGATCCCTCTGGGGTAGATCCCTCGGGGGAAGAGTCGGGAAGCAGAGTCAGACGACGATCGAATTCCTGTTGAACAAGGCTGTATACCTCGGGCAGAGAAGGTAGTGGAGAGCGGCCAGATATCTGAATGCTGATCGGAACAAAGTCTCGATGTTAGCCGTGGAGGAACTCAAAGATGCAATTGCGTTCTTCTCTTGCTCGGACAAGCACCTCATCTTCAGGAGACATCAGGGTCAAATAATTAAAATGATCATAATCCTGATAGAGTTGAGTGAACTCTGAGTAGTAGGCCGAGGGGGTCGATCACCATGTCGCAGGAGGAACAGTCGGCGACGAAGTTGGTAGATCTGAGCTGCATTTCCGCGACCAGAATAGGTAGTCTCTGCACGCTTCCAGATATCCTCTGCGGTATCCAAGAACAGGTAGTTCCGAGAAATGGACTCTGTCATAGAGTTAAGGAGCCACGACATCACCAGGGAGTTGTCAGACTCCCACTGAAGCCACTCAGGAGAGTCAGACGCATGAGCCTTAACCGTGCCACAGACATGGACAAATAACCGGCGGCTTTTGAGAGAAAGAGAGATGGAGCGAGCTCATGGGAGGTAGTTGGAACCATCCAATTTTATAGTTGTGATTTGAGGAGCACCATGATCTGAGGGGACGTGAAAAGGTCCAACAAAAGTCGGAGTAGGAGATGCCACTTCATCGGAAGACATGGTGGTAGAGGACTCATTGCTCACCATAAGGAAGCCTCGAATAGAAATCAAGAAGGCACCAAATAATCACCAAGGATGTGGAAGGAGAACCGCTCTCATAGAAAGAGGGAAGAAGGCGAAGGGACCGCCGACATCGAGAGATTCAAGTCTCCATGGATTCGATGTTCCTAGAAGAAGAAGAAGAAGAAGAAGAAGAAGAAGAAAAAGAAGCGGCGGGTTGTGCGGGAGGCGGGCTGTGCGGGAGGTTGAAAGCTGAGGCGGAGTAGCCGGAGGCGAAAGAGCGCACTGTGCGGGAGACGGAAGAGGCGCGCTGTGCGGGACTCAGGGGCCGGGGCTGTGCGCCTGTACGGAAGCGGCGAGATCCGAAAACCCTAAACTCCTTTTCGCTCTGATACCATGTTGAGGAAAAGAATGATGATTCATTACATTAGAGGCTCCCATATATATATATATGGGTGTACCGACGATAATACAGTAACAATATAATACTTAGTATTGTAACATATTCCAACACTAACTATTATAACAAGAGCAAAAGATACCATTTAGACGTGCTCTCATCTAATATTGCAATATTTATCCACATAATGACACCTTAAAAAGAGGACATAGTGAATAAAATTTTTGATAACGCCGCAACATCCCAGAGCCCTTCTCTCTTCTAAATAGACGTAATAGCATGTCTCTCTTTGGAAGATCTACTAACTTTTAACACCAGCCATTATATAGGAAAACCACCAATATCCAACTTGCAAAAAACAATTAGCCGGCTCTCCTCTCTTAGCCTAACTCATTAGTAGTCAGGTGACAAATCATTCCATACTACACTAATAATTGGCTCCAAAACAAAAGTGTTTTTGCAACAAGGATTCTAACACAGGACATGAAGAAGGAGAATAGAAAGAAGAAGAGGAAGAAGAAGAAGAGGAGGAAGAAGAAGAGCAGGAAGAAGAAGAGGCGGAGGAGGAAGAAGAAGAAAAGGAAGAAGAATAAGTGGAAGATGAGGAAGAAGAAGAAGAGGAAGAAGAAGAAGAGGAGGCAAAGGAGGTGGAAGAAGAGGAAGAAGAGGAAGAAGAAGAGGAAGAGCTTACGAGCAAGGCGGGATCGAGAGCAGGGAGCGGGATCTTGAGCTGTCGTAAAGCGGGATCTAGAGTAGAGCGGTAGCTTCGACGAGTGTGAAGTTGTGAATCGCGTAAACCTAAAGCATGAAATGAAATAGATAAGTGGCGGGACTTTACCGTACGAGAATCGCGTATCTCGCGGAATACGTGATTCTAAATTAATTTTTTTTTATTTATTTAAAAATGAGTTTCCTAGAGTTTCAGAAACGCGGTTTGACGCATTTCCGGGCATTTCCCGTTTTTGATACGCGACCGAGCCGATACGATACGTGCCCGAGTCGATACGATACGCAAAGCATTTTTAAATATCCGTGCTTCACAGCTCTTGCCCCCTAGATTAGACAATTCTATCAATTCCTATTCAAGGTGATCAACACATGCCCCTCTTTGGAATTATCTATAGGATTTTCTCCCCTTCTACGAGGTTAACTCTTAACATTTCTTTGCGTCGACGTGCAATTGGTTTCTTCTTCTTCTTATATTCAATTCTTATTCATTTTCGATTAATAGCATACAAAATAGATGATATGTTTATAATGTTCCTCTTAGGTTCTTTATCGCTTGCTATTCTATGTTTAGCAATTTAGTGAATTCATAAGTATCAGTGATATCAAAAATTTGAATTCGTTCAATTTAATCAATATGCAGCGTATATGTAAAAGAGAATGCTTAGAGTGAAGTAATTTCACATGCAAGTAATTCAAAATAATTGAAATATGCGTAATCAAGAGATAAAAACTTACCGCAGCTTTTTCTTTGTCGTTCTCAGGATTCTCGCCGTGTCTATCGCTGAATGTTATCCTTTGCAGTATCAATGGAATCAACTTAGGGTTGCGTCATTAAATAGTTACGATTTGACTTCTAAGACGACTACGGCTTATCAGGAGTGGTGAATTCTTAGTAAAACCTCAATTAACCCCCATAGTAGTTATAAATCCTTAATCTGGCACAAGATTCCCCAAAATAGGAACCAATCCCAATCTTAATTCTGAAAAGCCTCATCCAAAATTGGGACAAATGTTATCCCCCCCCCCCCAACTATACTCGGCCGACCATCACAAAGATAATCACAACCTAAAGCCCCCACTAAATTGTTGACCGACCAAACATTGCAAACAATATGCGCAAATCAAAACCTACAAAAAACCAAAAAAATAACAGCCGACCTCTAGAACCCACATGAATCAAGGAAACCCCAACCACTAGTATCCATATATGCAAGAATCAGGTCAAACGATAGCTTGCCTTCCAAAAGTACCATCAAATAAACAAAATCTACAACAATAGAGATAGTATAGAGGATATGAGAAGGAATATAACATCTATGAAATTCTTCCACAAAATAAACTCAACCCCTCTTTTAATCAACTAAATGAAATTTTTCTTAAAAATATTAACCAAGAATTAAAAGGTGGAAGAAAGACTTATTAGAATTGAGGGAAAAGAAGAGGAATTGCTGCAAAGAGCAATCACGACCTCAAATATCCCACACCAACAACTGATCGGCCACAGGTTTAGGGTTCCTCCATTATCATCATCATCGAAAGAGAGTCGTCGACAAAGCGTAGTCCAGAAAGAAGGTAGAAAGGTCAACGTAAGCCCTAGCTCTAACCAACCCGTCGAAGGCTCTAGACGGCGAGAGAAAGGACAAATATCGAGAGAATGATGTCTCTGGTCAGTATAAAGTGGAGAAGCCTCTCGAAACCTCAAGAATATGATCAGCCCACCGACTCACTTAATTCCCGACTTAATCAAGGACATAATCAAGCTTTAATACATTTCCCCTTTAGCCAGCCAAAGCATATTTATATATATGTAATGATTTGGTTACTAATATATATCAATAAATCCACTAACATATTCATACTACATAACGATTAACTCCAAATTGCGTCAAACGAAACACTGAAACTATCATCAAAAAACATAAGAAAACTCGGATTTAAAAAATTAAATGTGCGACCTTAAATGGACACTGATCATTATTTTTTATCATTTGGGAAATATTTTATCATTTCTATGATTATATTAAAATATAGTAATTAATTTTCTAATTCGACACAAAAGTTCAAGTCTTAAATTTTCTTCTCTCCTTAGAAGAATTTCCGTCCTCGAAAATTCAATCCTCTTGGTTTATAAAGAAATTAAGAAATAAATTCGTCATTACACTTATAGGCGGGGTCCCAGTAGGATTTTTCAGTGTGAGCGTTCAATAAAATAAAAATACAAAATATTGATACATATAATAAAAGTGACTACAGGTTTGCAAAAAAATTAACTACATTAGGATATTTTTAATTAACAAAATAAAGTTACTTGCTTACAATACTTCTCTTTGTATTGGTCATATGAAAAAAAACTATTAATTTGATCAGTCCGTACGCGCCGCAAGTATGATTAAGTGAAGCTATTAAAGTGCAATTCTGGGAAGAGCTTTTTCTTGATTTAATGAGAAAAATCCCAAAAAGAGAAGGTTTTCATAGGATGAGACTTAAATGAACATATAAGGAAGTAAAATGTAGATTATACATCCGTTTACGGAGAATTTGGATATGGAGAAAGAAATGAAGAGTGACAAACAATTTTAGATTTTGCAGTAACACATGAGCTAATTGTGACAAATACGTTTTTCATAAATAGTAAAAAACATTTAATTACGTTTAAAATGGAACAAATAAGTCACAAATTGATTATTTTATAACTCACAAAATGAATAAAATGATTTGTAAGGATTACAAAGTCATACCAGGAGAAAGTTTGACAACTCAACATAGGTTAGTGGTATTAGACGTACAAATTAAATATAATAAATTTAAGACATGAACAAAAATATTGCATAAATTCGGTGGTGGAACTTGATGAAAAAATAAGTTATTTTCAAGACAATTGTTATGAAACTAGTTGATGATTCTTATCTTAATTCTAGTGTCTCATGAGAAGTTATGCCTTCACATTTAAAGATAAGTGGAAAAACGTACTTGAAGTATCAAAAGGTCGTGCACACCAAAATAAAGAATTTTGGTGGTGGGAAGAAGAAGTGCAAAATAAAGTGAGGGCAGAGAAGACCAGTTATAAATTACTCTGCGCTTGTAGAAATGATGAAAAATAATCATGATATAAAGTCGCAAAAAAAGAAGCTTAACATGCAGTAAGTAAAGTAAGAAGTCAAGTTTATGAAGAATTTTATAAGTGAGTAGATAACAAAGATGAAAAAAGTGACATATAAAATTGCTTGAGCCAGAGAAAGGAAGACATGAGATTTAAGCCAAGTAAAATGCATAAAGGATGAAACAAATATAGTTTTGACAGATGATGTGTATATTAAAAAGCGATGAACAAGATATTTTTATCAACTCTTTTATGAAATAAAAGATAACAAATTGAACTTGAAAGAGTTTAAGTAAATCAGAGTAGTTTAGGAACATAATGTTTTATCGTAAAATTCAAGTATCAGAGGTAAATGATGCTCTAAATAAGATGAAAAATGAAAAGACGGTTGAGCGAGACGACATACCCATCGAAGTATGAAAATGTTTTGAGAATGAAAGAATTTTGTGGTTTATATGTTTTTTCAATAAAATACTCGAGTCAAAGAGAATGCCAGACCAATGCAGAGAGTATTTTGGTACCTTTGTATAAGAACAAAAAAGATATACAAAATTGTGTTAATTATAGACGAATTAAATTGATGAGTCATATCATGAAACTATGAGAACGAGTAATAAAAAGAATAGTAAGACGAGAGACTAACATCTCAAAGAATCAATTTGGATTCATGCCATGACGGTTGACCTTGAAAGCTATACATCTCTTGAGGAGACTCATTGACAACTACCGAGAAAAAAAACAAGATTTGCATATGATATTTATCGATCTTGAGAAGACTTATGATAGAGTTCCAAAAAAGATCTTATGTAGAGTCTTAGAAAAGAAAGGTGTTAATGTATCATACATTAACATAATCAAAGCTATGTATACATATTCAGTGACAAGGGTGAGGATATCTGGAGGATTAACACATGAATTCCCTATCGCTGTTGGCTTACATCAAGGTTCAGCTTTAAGCCCTTATCTCTTTACCCTTATATTAGATGAGCTCACCGAACATATCCAACAAGCAATACCTTGGTTTTTATTGTTTGCGGATGATATCATTTTGGTTGATGAGACGCGCGAGGGTGTAAACACAAAACTTGAATCTTGACGAGATACTTTAAAAAAGAAGGATTTTAGGTTGAGCATGGCAAAGACAGAGTACATGAAGCCTAAATTTAGCAGTACAAGAAGGACAGATGACTTTGTTATTAAGTTGGGTGATTAGGATACTTCCCGTAGTGAGTGTTTTAAATATCTTGTATCGATAGTTCAAAAAGACGGAGGTATTGATAAAGATGTGACACATAGAATCCAAGCTGGTTGGTTGAAGTGGAGAGGCGCATCAGGGATCTTATGTGATCGTAAAGTACCACTAAAACTTAAGGGCAAGTTTTACCGTACTGCAATTAGACTCACGATGCTCTATGGTTCTGAGTGTTGGGCAGTGAATTGTGTACATTAGCAAAAAATGGGAGTTGTGGAGATGAGAATGCTTAGGTGGATCGTGGATGTGTGGACACACGAGACTGGATTAAATTGGGAATGAATGTATTAGAGATAAGATAGGAGTAGCACCAATTGCAGAGAAGATTGGAGAAGCTCGACTAAGATGGTTTGGACACGTACAAAGGAGACCATTAGAGACACATGTTAGGCGTTGTGAGAGTCTAATCACTAGACATGTTAAACGAGGGAGGGGTAGACCTATAAAGACTTTGAATGAAACTATAAGAAAAGACATGATGTACTTAGGCATTAGTGAGATTACGACAAAAGATAAGTCACAATGACGACAAAGGATCCATATAGCCGACCCCACTATAGTGGGATTGTGTTGTTGTTGCTTACAATACTTTTCTTTGATGCTTCATATTCTAAAAACATTTCATTATATCTTTATTGTCGATAGGAGAGAAGATATCTTTTTCAATATATGTTACTAGGCTAGAATTCATCCAATCATCTCCCATCCGATTGCATAATGATGTTTTGATAATCTTCATCGCAGAGAAAACACTTTCTACAATTGCGGTTGCAACATGTAATAGTAGTAGGGGTGTGCCGAAGTAACCGAAGAACCGAAAACCGGACCGAAACCGAATCGAACCCGACGGTTCGGGTTGGTTCCCAAATTGTTCGGTTCGGGTACGGTTCTTAAAAAAATAGAACCGACGGTTCGGTTCGGTTCTCGGGTCCTGTGGTCGGGTGCCCGAGAACTGACCCGAACCGATTTATTAATTTAATTATATAAATATAATTTAATAGCTTTCATTCCTTAACTGATTGCATTCGAACATCCCACCATCTCGCTCTCTCTCGCGACCGGCTTGTTATCGTAGGTCAATCCCCCTCCTTCCGCCTCGTGATCGAGCTCTTCCTCGCCGACATCGGTCCTCTCCGTTTTAGATCTCCTCGCAGGCTCGTGATCGAGATTAAGGTACTCTTCCAGTTTCAATGGCTTTGTTCCCGCTGTCCGTGATGGCATCTTGAGTTTGATTTTACTATAGCCTTCTTTTTTGGTAGATTGGTTTCGGCATTTCACAACCTCCGGGTTCTTGACAATGCATTTTCTGTTAATGACAGGTGTAGGTTTTGAAGTGTTGGCATGTTATCAGTGAATCTATTGGAAGCTAATTTTGTATGAATATATATATATATTTAATGAAATGTAAAAGCTCATTCCATAACAAAAAAAATTTGTACCAAGGGCGTCATATTTTGCGGATCATAATCAACGATCTTTTTGACCCGCAATCCGTGATATAGCTGATGTAATATTTCAAACATTATTTTAGTTCCAGCGGTTTGTTTGCAAATTTAGATATCATTTGCTTTTGGTACATGTTTCAAATTTACCAACTCTTTGTTTATGTTTACAGTCTAAATTAACAGAACCAGAACGGAACCGATATTTTTGGTTCGGTTTTGGTTCTATAATTTAGAACCGTGGGTTGGTTACAGTTTCAAAAATTTGAAACCGAAACTATGCGGGTCGGTTCTTGGTTCTGAGTGGAATCTAACTGAACCGGTCCGAGTTACACCCCAGAATAGTAGTGCCAACTAGCAAATATAATAATGAGTATAAAACATCCTTCTTCAATTGTATTAACTTTTTTTCTTTTAGAATATATAATTATAATTATTATACTTTCAAAAAAATTATAAGATATGAAAATCCGATATTTTAAAATATAAACATGTCTCCGACTTACGACATCCAATTTAAAATTTCAATCTGATATGTCGCTGACACCCGATATTTACAACCTTGCTCTATATACATGTAAATTCTCATAAAAAGGGATCTAAACTTTGTGCACCCGAGCCTTCTCTCTTTTAAATCCTAGATTGTAAACTTTGGTCCTCGGAGGGGGAGTACATTAACGCTCTTGGGTCTATGGGCCTCCATCAATAGTCAAGCTCATATCTCTATATGTATATCTCATGATCTCTCGCTTTCCCACGCCGGCCCTTGTCACGTACTTCAATATTTTGATGGCAAAGTAATGATCATTTTGTAGTGGCGCTTATAAGATGGGTCAAAGAAGAAATGACGCTCATAGATCTTGCCTATATATATAATTCTTAATACACCGATGAAACCTTTTAAAGTTCTCAACTAACACTTTGCCACCAATACATTGATTTCTATGAGGAAGCACTGGCTCTGAGAGCAAGAAATTGCTTGACTTGTATGTGTTAGATAATTTGCACGACTGCTCCGTTGATTTATCTTCCTTCATGTTGTGTGCCTCCTTCTGAGTTCTCAACTAACACTTTGCCACCAATACATTGATTTCTAATCCTCCAAGCTCTTTAACATCTAAGAATTCTCTGCTTGAGCGAATATCTAAAATGCAACTTTCAAGTTGATTATCAAGTTTCATTAAGTCAATTAAAGAAAAGTCCAACGAATAATGTTCAACTTATCAAGTTAATTTATGCTTATCAAAAGCCAAAAAGTCATTACTTTTATCTAAACATGTCATACATAGAAACAATTCTGTGTTTACTTCATTAAATCAACTATTTAGCTCAGTAAGTTATTGATCAATAACTGCATAAAATAATTTAACACGATAGAATTGATGGTTCGTATTATTTTCGAATTTGCGTCTCGATCTTCATTGAGCTACAAATTTATCTTCCACATTTAGAACATTAATATCATGTTTTTGGCAAAAGATAGTAACTTCATTCAATAGAGAATCTCATCCATTATCTCGAATTACTTGTAGTGGTATTTTGAAAACTTTGACAAGAGCAATAACATTTACAAGATCTTGATCATTTCTTTATAATGCTTGCGACAACTCATTTCTAATTCCTAAGATGATTTTTATTTAACGAGTCAAAAACATAAATTCAAAACATTGCATAGCCTCCAACAAATCACTTGCTTCAGCTCTATGTTTCAAAAGATTGCCATCCTCTTCAATGATTTCAAGCACATTAATCACTAGGGAGAATAAGGAAATTAAATTCAAGAGAGTTATATAACGAGAGTTCCACTTTGTGCGCCTTGCCCATGTTAATACTCTTTCTTGATTCAAGTCTCTTCTTGTTTCCACTTCGCCACTATAAATTTCTTCAATAACTTTTGCACACTGCTTTTCTCGAAGAGTATCTCTGTTCCTGCGTGATGCTCCAATAATATTTGTTATAATTATTATGAAGCTAAAAAAAGAGCAAATTTTGATGTGCTTTTTTGCGACCGCAACGAGTGTCAATTGAAGTTGATGAGTAAAGCAATGAACATAGTGTAACACCCCTTCCCAGTTTTTCAATAATCAGCCATCCGGCTTGGTCAGCGATATAAAGCAAACTAGGAAACAGTATTAAAACTAGTACTCAGCAGGTATAAAGTAGAAGCTACTAAAAATTTATAACTAACAACGGAAGCTAAGAAAATAAACTAAGGGTAACCACATACCTGATATCTGACATCACAGAGCCACTACACATGAATAGAATTGAAATAACTGAAAATCTGTAAAAATATCATATGTCTGATACATGGCATATAAAATGTTAACATGTTACATTGTCCACACTACAAGTATATACTAGAAGTAATGAAATACTGTATGGGAAAAAAACTACAAACTGACGCCACCAAACGCTCATCCTTGACGTAGTTTCGCACCTGGGTCACCTGAAAAACATTGCCCACGAGGGGTCAGAGTAAAGAAAAATAATTCCTCTTATAGTCGACTAAAAGGGACATTCACGCCCTTCGTTGGACAAATTCCAAACTTACGTGCACATGTATAGGTTTCGTACCTAACATTACCAATCCTGTTCTGACTACTTGGGTCTTGAAGAAGGGTGTCATCCTACACATTTTCCGCGACCGTTTTCCTATCATCACACCTTTCTATGCATGGTCATGATATTTGTACAAAACCCTACACATGCGTATATAAAATATATTGTTTGCTATGTCTAACTAACAGAAATTAAGTTTCCTTACAGTGGTGCTGCGGCGTTCGTACACTCGGCGCGGCGACATCTTCTCTTCCGAAGGCAATCCTACTGCTGGGGACTTCAGAATGCTGCCCCGACCCCACCAAAATCCTGAAATTTACAGTAGCCCTAAATTCATAATTTTTCCCCTTTACGATTTTCCGTGGAAAATTTTATATACAACTAGGGTTACAAAATTTCACGTGCTAAACTTCAGGTCTTACCTTTACGTGGAGTGTTTGAGGCTCTCAAAGCGTCCAACCCAAATTCTGCGGAGAATCACGAACTCCAAAACCTAATTAGGGCATTAGGAACAAAACCTAGGTTAGACTAACTTCTAAATCAAGGAATTTCCACAAAGGAATAGAGATAAAGGAGAAATAAACTCACCGGAAACGAAATCGTTTCCACTACCACCGGCTAGGGTTGAATCCGACACTTCCACAGCCAAGGAAGGAAAAGAATGTCCACCGGCGCTCGTAGAGGAAGGAGGAGTGGTCGGAGAGGAGTTCCAGAGAGAAATCAGCCGTCGGAAAGGCGCGAAAGGCGTGCGGCTTGGTCCGTCACTGCGTGCGGAAGACGGATCAGGAGGGCTTGCGGTTTGCGGCTTTCTCCCGTGAAATGAGAATCACGGGATAAATATTCACGCCTTGCGGTTTTGGATGAGAGGGGCGGGGGAATTGAGACCTGTTATTGGCACCCCATAATAAGCCAATTCATCTCAACTCCTATGTGTCATGGCAATTTGTCGCGCCTACGTAATTAAATAAAAATGCGTCACACACTATTTTTAACGTACTTAACGAACTAACGGTCGCTATCATAAGGGAAAATAACATTATACCTCGACGACGCGCTGCCTCGACTTAAAATTCGTCACGACTTGCCCCTACAATTCAAATAATTTTTCGCGTCAGATTATGTATGTTACAAATCTCCCCTTCTAACAAAAATTTTCGTCCTCGAAAATTGTAACCATAGCTGAATCGAAGAGAAAAGAATAGTCTGCATTGCTCTTAAGCTCATCCTCTCGCTCCCAAGTATACTCTGCCCTGCCACAGTTCATACAAAGGACTTTGATCATGCGAATCTCTCTATCTCTGAGCTTCTGTATCCTTGAATCTACTATTCTGACTGGTCTAACCCCAATACTAAGATTTGTCTCAATTGGTGCTTCCTCGGTACTGATGATCTGACTGAAATCTCTGACTGCTCTTCTCAGATAGGAGACATGGAATACATCATGTACACCACTCATTTCCTCAGGTAAGGCCAATCTGTAAACAACCTCACCAATTCTTTCCAGCACCTCAAAAGGACCAACAAATCTGGGGCTCAGCTTTTTCATCTGCTTTATTTTAGAAACTCTTCTGACTGGTCTGAGCTTCAGATAAACGTAGTCTCCAACACTGAACTCTACTGACCTGTGCTTCTGATCATGATATTTGGCCTGGCGATCCTGAGCTGTCTTCATACGCTCCTGAATGAGCTTGATCCTGTCAGTGGTCTTATCATTCCATGACTCCCTGATGGTGGATCTCTCTTCACTTTCAGCCCAACATAACGGTGTCCGACAACGTCGACCATAGAGGGCCTCGAACGGTGCCATCCCAATACTCGTCTGAAAACTGTTGTTGTAGGAGAACTCCGCTAGAGTAACATATTTCTCCCACTTTCCTCCAAAGTCCAAAATGCACATCCGTAGCAAATCCTCCAAAGTCCTATTTGTGCGCTCAGTCTGTCCATCTGTCTGGGGATTGAAAGCGGTGCTGAAATGTAATCTGGTACTCAACCGCTCCTGTACGTATCGCCACTCCCTGAAGGTGAATCTGGCATCTCGGTCTGAAACTATAGTCTTGGGAACACCGTGAAGTTGAACTATCTCGTCCACATATAACTGAGCTAATCTGGGATCCTGATCTGTCTTCTTAAGAGGAATGAAATGAGCGACCTTAGAAAGCCGATCAATTATCACCCATAAAGAGTCATTCCCACTCTGCGACCTCGGCAGACCATTGATGATGAAATCCATGGATATATCCTCGAATGTTCACTTAGGAATGGAAGTGGCTGCAACCTGCCTCCAGGCCTTTGGCACTCGGCCTTAACCAACTTGCACGTCTCGCACTTCTCTACGTAATCTGCAACATCGCACTTCAAACCTGGCCACCAGACTAATTTCTTGAGATCTGCATACATCTTCGTGCTACCCGGATGTATAGAATATCTGGAATTGTGTGCCTCAAATAGAATATCCTCGCGAAGGTGACTAACATCGGGGATACACACCCTGCCATCAAACAACAATAAATCATCCTGAATAGTGAATCTCTCATTCTGACCTGTCTGCACTGCGGTCCAAATCTCTGCCATCTTCGGATCCAACGGTAGAGCTGTCCTGATTCTATCCTTAATGTCGCAGGTAATCTCCATCCAACTCAACCTTGCAGAACCAAAACTACTGCGTGACACAACGGTAATATCCAGTCTCTCTAGCTCTCGCACTAACTCCTCCTGCTGAGTGAGAAGGAAGAAACACGAACCTCTACGGCTAAGGACATTAGTTACAACGTTCGCCTTTCCTGGATGGTACTGAATGTCTACGTCGTAGTCTGATAGAAACTCTAACCATTTGCGCTGCCTCAAATTGAGCTCTCGCTGATCAAAGATATATTTGAGGCTCTTATGATCAGTGAAGATCTCACAACGAACACCATAGAGATAGTGCCTCCAAATATTCAGAGCATGTATGACTGCTGCAAGCTCCAAGTCATGCACTGGATAGTTCCTCTCGTGAACCTTTAATTGTCTCGAGGCATATGCTACGACCTTTCCATGCTGCATGAGAACACATCCCAAACCCTGACCTGATGCATCGCTGTAGATCTGAAACCCATCAGGCCCTAAAGGTAAACTCAAGATCGGTGCGGTCATCAATCTGCCCTTCAAGTCCTCAAACGCCAACTCACACTCAACTGTCCAATCCAAGCCCTTACCCTTCCTAGTGAGGGAAGTCAGTGGTAAGTCTATCTTGAAAAATCCCTGATGAATCTCCTGTAGTAACCAGCTAGTCCCAAAAAGCTGCGAACCTCTGAAACGGTCGTCGGCCTTGGCCAATTCTTAATGGCCTCTATCTTCTTCGGATCAACACTAACCCCTTTCTGACTGATAATGTGGCCTAAGAATGCAATCTCTGAAAGCCAGAACTCACACTTTGAAAACTTGACATACAAATGGTTCTTCCTGAGGGTGCTCAAAACAATCCTGAGGTGTGCGGCATGATCTTCTGCACTCCTTGAGAACACCAAGATGTCATCGATAAAAACGATAACAAAACGATCCAAGTACTCCCGAAATACCCTGTTCATCCGGTCCATAAATACTGAAGGGGCATTGGTCAGCCCGAACGACATGACCACGAACTCAAAGTGTCCATATCTGGTGCTGAAAGCCGTCTTCTGAATATCCAAGTCACGAATCTTTAACTGGTGATAGCCTGACCTCAGATCTAACTTGGAGAAAGTGCACGATCCCACCAACTGGTCGAACAAATCATCAATCCTGGGAATCAGGTATTTTTTCTTTCCTGTCAGCTTGTTCAATTCACGGTAATCTATGCACAGTCTCAGACTACCATCCTTCTTCTTCACGAATAGTACTGGAGCACTCCAGGACGAAGTACTGGGACGTATAAAACCCAAATCAAGCAACTCCTGCAACTGACTCTTCAACTTTGCTAGTTCCCTTGGAGCCATCCTATAGGGAGATTTGGCTACCGGTGTAGCCCCAGGCTGCAAGTCTATCGGGAACTCAATCTCTCTATCAGGAGGGGCACCAGAGAGCTCTTCCTGAAAACATCAGGGAACTCCTGAACTACTGGTACCTCTACCAAGTCAGCCTTAGTCTCTGTATTCATCAGTACTACGAAAGTTTCACAACCCTTACTGATGCACCTTCTAGCTTGGACTGCGGAGATGATCATCTTCACAACTCCCTTCAAGCCTTGAAAAGAAAATGAGGTCTGATTGGGGCCATCAAACTGTATCTGCTTCGCCCTACAGTCAATCCTGGCGTTGACTGCCGAAAGTCAGTCCATTCCCAAAATCAGGTCGAATCCTGCTATAGGTAGCTGCAAAGCTTCCACGACAATCTCGGTATCACCAAACTGCACCGGTACCCTGTACCTATCTCTGGTCTGCAGAAGGGATCCATTCGGCAGCATAACATCCAGCGTTACAGTCTCTGAGAAGACTTCTAAATTTAACTTACGCACTAGAGATTCTGCGATAAACGAGTGCGAGACGCCCATATCAAACAGAATCTTGGAGGGTAAATCACGAATCATAAGGATGCCTACATGAATGATTTTCAAAAAGAAAAGAGTGTCACTACGGAGGATTAGATAAACTTGTCAGACAAAGTAAACGCTTACCTGTCACTACATCCTCCTGCTCCTTAGTCTCATGCTGACCAAGCCCATAAGCTCTGGGCTGCACCAAATCTCGACCCTGCTGTGGTCTTCCATCAGTAATCATCAAAGCTTTGCCCTTGTCTACTCTGCTAGGGCCACCAACCTCATACTTCGACTGCAGGAACAAAATACATTTGTCATCTACAGAAATTTCATAAATGTACAAAAATACAACAAGGTTGATTACCTGATTCGAACCACCTTCCTGACAGAAACGAGCTATGTGTCCAGGTTGACGACACTTGTAACACACGCCCGCGCTGGCCAAACAATCTCCTGGATGACGACGCTGACACTTGGGACAAAGGGGGTAGTCCCTACTCCTGTCACCAGATTGACCATTCTTCCTCGCATCAGGCTTCTGCTTCTTGTTCCAGTTCTTCCCTTGGTCATTTCTGCTCTGTTGCGGTTGCTATGCAAATCCTGAGCTCGCTTCGCACGGAAAATTACTACGCTTCTGAACCTTCTGCTGATCAGCCTGCAAGCCGTATACACTAAGCTCCATGTAATCAAGCATTGACCATAGTTATCAGCGGCTGCCTTAATGTGTCACGCAGACCATCCACAAAACGGCTGCACTTCTCAGCCTGATCTCCCTGCATCACGCCCGCATATCGACCCAGATGGGTAAGCTCTCGCTCGTACTCAGCAACAGTCCTGTCCCCCTGAAAAAGCCTAAGGTATCTCTCCTGGAGACCTCGTCGTGCAGAAGGAGGCACAAACCTATTTGCAAGGGCTCTAAAAAATTCGCCCCCACGTAAACATGTCTGGCGTACGACCTGGCCAAAAGCATGTTCATATTATTTAAAAAGAAAACGTATCACTTCCAAAAATAAAAGGAATTTTCATAACCATTTACCTGCGGGATCATCTGCCCGGTACTTTTCCCACCAGACCTTTGTCTCACCTCGGAGGAGGAAAACCGCCATAGGAACCTGCTTGTTCTCTGGGCACTCCAAAACATCCAACAGGTCTCTGGTGTTTGCTACCCAATCATCTGTGTCCATCGGTGTCTCATCCCCACTGTAGTTCGAGGGTTGAAGCTCTCTAAAGTTCCTCAAATAGCTTTCCAGGGTCATCTCCACGGGTGCTGGTGCAGGAGTTGGTGCAGGGGCTGGTACTTGTACTGGAACTGGAAACCCTGCAGCCAATCCTCTCTGAAACTCCATCAAGGCAACAGTAACCGCCTTGACAATTTGAGGCGCTATGTCAGTGCCCTCTGAAGCTGCTGGAACTGGTGGTACCTGTGACACTGCAGCATCTCCCCTAGTCGCGTTAGGAACAGGGTCTTGACGTGAAGATTCACCCGGTTCGCTGACTCGAGGTGCCTGATAGAACATATAAAAGAAATCTGGTTATTTATCAAGTGTTAGCGAAATCTGGCTTAGCAACTTTATTTCGTACTATAGCGAAAACTAGGGCTTAAACGTAACTTAAAACACTCTACTAACAAGAGTTTACTCTTACACAATCCTATGGCTCTGTGAAAACCTTCTAGGGTCCAGGGATTCTAAACCTCGCTCTGATAACCAATTTGTAACACCCCTTCCCAGTTTTTCAACAATCAGCCATCCAGCCTGGTCAGCGATATAAAGCAAACTAGGAAACAATATTAAAATAGTACTCAGCAGGTATAAAGTAGAAGCTACTAAAAATTTATAACTAACAACGGAAGCTAAGAAAATAAACTAAGGGTAACCACATATCTGATATCTGACATCACAGAGCCACTACACATGAATAGAATTGAAATAACTGAAAATCTGTAAAAATATCATATGTTTGATACATGGCATATAAAATGTTAACAAGTTACATTGTCCACACTACAAGTATATACTGGAAGTAATGGAAAACTGTATGGGAAAAAAAACTACAAACTGACGCCACAAAACGCTCATCCTAGGCGTAGTTTCCCACCTGGGTCACCTGAAAAACATTGCCCACGAGGGGTCAGAGTAAAGAAAAATAATTCCTCCTAGTGACACTAAAAACTTTTCTCATATGATGAATGCATGTCTTTAAAAAATGGTTTTGTGCATTAAAAATATTTATGCTGTGTGTTATGCATGCCTTCAGAACACTACCTGGTCATAACATCTACATGTTCTATGTTCGTGACTTTCAGTTCACTAACCCAAGTCCCGGCATTCACTACTGGTATACTGTCTCATGTCAGGTCTATACTTGAGTTCTAGGTGACCTCTAGCTTGCACCTCTACTAGGAAGGCTCTATGCAGAGTAGCTCCTAACGCGCAAAATCTGAAACTGACGACCCGAGACCATCTGACGAACTCAATTGTTCTAGTGTCACGCGGACACGGTCTCGAATCTACTAACTATCTCAAGGGAGTCAACTCACAAGACTCTGCTACTCATAGGATACCATATGCCCTATGAGAAAGGTAGTGTGCCTCTACCAAACACAAAAAGACTGAAGTGTGCTACTGACCTTTTGGTCAAATGCTACTCTGATTGGGACATCTCTTTTGGTGTACTACTGAGTGACCCTTAGCTTTCTTATAGTCGACTAGAAGGGACATTCACGCCCTTCGTTGGACAAATCCCAAATTTACGTACACAGGTATAAGTTTCGTATCTAACATTACCAATCCTGATTTGACTACTTCGGTCTTGGAGAAGGGTGTCATCCTACACATTTTCCGCGACCGTTTTCCTATCACCACACCTTTCTATGCATGGTCATGATATTTGTACAAAACCCTACACATGCGTATATAAAGTATATTATTTGCTATGTCTAACTAACAGAAATTAAGTTTCCTTACAGTGGTGCTGCGGCGTTCGTACACTCGGCGCGGCGACACCTTCTCTTCCGAAGGCAATCCTATTGTTGGGGACTTCAGAATGCTGCCCCGACCCCACCAAAATCCTGAAATTTACAGTAGCCCTAAATTCATAATTTTTCCCCTTCACGATTTTCCGTGGAAAATTTTATATACAACTAGGGTTACAAAATTTCACGTGCTAAACTTCAGGTTTTACCTTTACGTGGAGTGTTTGAGGCTCTCAAAGCGTCCAACCCAAATTCTGCGGAGAATCATAAACTGTAAAACCTAATTAGTGCATTAGGAACAAAACCTAGGTTAGACTAACTTCTAAATCAAGGAATTTCCACAAAGGAATAGAGATAAAGGAGAAATAAACTCACCGAAAACGAAATCGTTTCCACTACTACCGGATAGGGTTGAATCCGACACTTTCACGACCAAGGAAGGAAAAGGAATGTCCACCGACATTTAGGGGTGAGGACCGAAAACCGAAAATCGACTAAACCGACCGAACCGATCGAACCGCACTGACTTTGAAACCGAGCCGCCCGGTCCGGTGTCGGTTCGGTTTGGAGCTTTTGAAAACCGAAGGCTTATCGGTTCGGGTCGGTTTTCAAGATGTGAAAACCGACTAAACCGAACCGAACCGAGCACTTCATCACTGTTTTGTGGTGTATTTGATCGAGCAACTTTCAGATTATTTTTGGGTCTCCAACCAAGTTCACTTTTCCCATCTCCGTGCTTGGTGAGATTTTTCTGACCCTTCTCCTTAAGTTTAGAGAGTTTTTCAGATCCTAACTAATTCTGTTGGGAAAAAGTTTTATTAACAGTTTCATTATTTGGGATGTTATGTATATTAAATTGATTTAATAACGATAATGATTATCAATCGTGATACTCCAATTGATCTGATTGCTTATTGTTGGATCTATTAGTATTAAATTTGTCCAAGTTATTATAAAGAATTGTGAGATGTCATAAAAAATGTTTGTCTCAATATACCCAAACTCTGCATGTCTAAAAATGCACGAATATAATAATTCTTTGTGTGTGTGATGTCAATTTAATAAACATTCTCTCTGACTTGTACTCAAAAAATTGTATGTTATTTATTCAATATAAATCTTTAGTTGATAAAGAATATGAAATTATTAAAGGGAAGATGACCAATCCAAAAAATAACGCTTGATTATGTTTGTTCGCAGAAAACCGACACCGAACCGCAAAAAACCGACTAAAAACCAAACCGATTTTGAACCGAACCGAATGATTTCGGTTCGGGTCGGTTTGGACCAACCAAAAACCGAGACATGTTGGTTCGGTTTCGGTTTGAGTCCAAACCGCCCCAAACCGAACCGCTCGCACCCCTACCGACATTCGTAGAGGAAGGATGAGTGGTCGGAGAGGAGTTCCGGAGAGAAATTGGCCGGCAGAAAGGCGCGCGGCTTGGTCCGTCGCTGCGTGCGGAAGACGGATCTGGAGGGCTTTCGGTTTGCGGCTTTCTCCCGTGAAATGAGGATCACGGGATAAATATTCACGCCTTGCGGTTTTGATAACCGCATGAGGGGGGGGGGGAATTGAGACCTGTTATTGGCACCCCATAATGAGCCAATTCATCTCAACTCCTATGTGTCATGACAATTTGTCGCGCCTACGTCATTAAATTAAAATCCGTCACTCACTATTTTTAACGTACTTAACGAACTAACGGTCGCTATCATAAGAGAAAGTAACATTATAGCTCGACGACGCGCTGCCTCGACTTAAAATTCGTCACGACTTGCCCCTACAAATCAAATAATTTTTCGCGTCAGATTATGGATGTTACACATAGTATGCATACAAATTTTTAGCCATAATCGATGTTTTAAGCCCATTTAATTCACCTTGCATGTTACTTGCCTCATCGTACCCTTGACCCGACAAGCTTGATATACTCAAACCATGTTTAACAAAAAAAGATTCAACGATTGTCTTTAGTGAGTTGCAGTATTTTCTACATGCACAATACCTAGAAAACACTCTATTACACTCATTTTTCATCAACATAATGTAAAATAGTTACCGCTTGCTCTTTGACTGAGAAATCACGAACTTCATCAACTAAAATAAAAACTAATTTAACTTTAATAATATCTTTCATGATTGAATCTGTAGTCTCTATTGCTGCAACTTGCACAATATCTCTTTAAATGTTTTGTGCTACTAATTTAAGCTTTTCAGGAGCGTATTTTAATACCAAACTACTTATTTTGTTATTATGGCCATCGAGGAAGTGAAAGAGTTCAAGAAAGTTTTCTCGGTTTCTTGATTTATAAGATTTAATGTAACCTCAGAAAGCTAATTTTTTGCTTTAGAAGAAACCTAATGCAATCCATTGATGCTTCTAAGCACGTGCGATAATCTATTCGAGCTTGGTCAGATTGAGTATACAAAGCAATTTCAATGTGTAGCTTTTGTTCATCAAGTTTATGCAAGTCTCCAAATATTGGTTGTGAACACTATTATGATTCCCCACTTGAACATCTAATCTATCTTTAGTGATGAATATCAGGGTGATCGACTTCTTGTTTGGTTGATCGTAGTCCGCAGATGTGTCCGGACTATCGTTTCGAGTCGAGTTCATATATTTATTTTATTTTTTCGAGTTGTTTTGTCTTTCGACCGGCTCAGACATTCTGAGCTGTCCGATCGGGATGCCTTATTTTACTTATCTTGTATTTAAGCATGCAAGGGGGATCCAGCTGAGCATCGACGGTTTGCAGAAGCCAAACCTTTTGGTCACTGCATTGGTGGACTCCAGACGCCCTCTCTTGGTGCGATTCTGAGGCAAATCCCGCTGCCTTCCTCCTCCCGCAGTCCCGACGACCTCCATCCAACCCAACCATGCCCAGATCTCCTCTTCCCCACCCCCGCCGGCCTCCATCCAACCCAACCGCGCCCAGATCCCCTCTTCCCCAGCTCCGATAGCCCCCTCCACCCCTTTCTCCGTCCAGATCCTCTCTTTCCCAGCCCCGACAGCCCTCCTCCAGCCTTCAAGCCTTCCGTCTCCCTCTTCCCGTAGCCCTCCCTATCTCCAACAACCCACAATTCCCCCCACTGCCCCATATCCTCCCCAAATCAGCCGGCCACCTCCTGCAACCCTCCCCCATCGTGGGATCACCCTCCAGCCGCCTTCTCAAACCTGAAATTTGCCCACGAGCCTGCTGTCCTACATTCCAGCAGCCCCGTTCTGGTTCAGCCGTTCTCCGATCTCCGACACTGCCATGCTTAGCCGCCGCCTGTACGCGTAAGTCATAGTTGGTTGTCTATTGCTGTCTATTATTGTGTACTTGAGACTACATTTAGTGAGATGCAATATCAGAGGGGTGGTTTCATCAGCTCTGCATTTATATACGCAGTAGTGGAGTCTATATGTCTCATGACGTATTATTATGATGATCATCCCTATTCACATTCCGCTCATTCTAGATATCATGTCGACCATTCACCATGATTTGCTAGAGATGATCGCTATGATTCTAGCACTTCACGTAATCGTCACTACTCACTATACCATGACACGATTTGATGTTGGTAGAGTTGAATATCTTCGTAGAGCCCCTCTGGAGAGATTTTTATACTATTCCGATGATTACCCTCGCCCATTGCCACACACACGTAGGAATCACATTCATCCTCTGACCATGGTTGTTAGGATCGCAATCCAGATTATAGGATCTTACGATCCAGATTTTGTAAAGCGATCCTCGATTCATTTCGACCATCCGATCCGATCCGACCTCAAAACAATCTCATGTAGGATCTCGATCCTGAAAGACTTGCCTCTGACACGTGAGTCTATTAGGAATGAATATTTTGATGACTATCCGGATCCCTATAGAGGTCACCAATATGTGGATAACTGCACACGTTTGGATTGCCCCCGTGTTCCACCAATAGAGGTACCTGAAGCCGAATTTTAGCGATTGGTTCTTGATCAATTTGATCGCGTACATGCACAATGGATCACTCGAAATCTACCTTACGAAGAACCTATAGAGTGACACATCATGATTTAAATCAAACCACCGTTGCGTGTAGTACTCCCATAGTCATGAGCGATTCACCATCTGATTTTTGTACTCCTCTTGGTGAGCCTTCGTGCCCATGCAGTTTTGAAGTAGAGTCTAACCCTGGCATTGTATTACAAGTTGAGAGCACCATTAGCTCATCTAGTGAGTTTGGTCACGAGAGTGAGGCCGGGCGACCCAGTAATGGATGAAAATGCAAAGAGGAAACCTGATACCTGAGCATCATTGAGGGAAGGGTCAATCGACCATAAAACTCTAATGTGTAGCCTCAAGTGGGCTTCTGAAATTTCTGGAATAGGGGAAACTTAACCCCTAAATATCAAAAATAGATTTAGAGCGGGAGGAGACTCGAACAAGTAAGAAACGCGTTCTGGGAGGGAAACTGATGGTTACCAGTCAAGAAAAAGTCGAAACACTGTCTGGAGGGGTTAGTCGACCACCCAAAACACCAGAGAAAGAGACCCTTGTGGCATGCAACTACGATTTATACCAGGGAAACCCGATGCTGCTCCATCAGAGGAGGAGAAAGCGTCGTCGACCGTCAGAAGTTGGAAGGAGGCGCATCTCTGGTTGCTGGAGCGGAAAGGGGAAGCTGCCGACTGCGAGAGAAACAGTGTGGCGGTTTTGATTCTACCGTGTATTCGACTGAGAGGGAGCATCAAACTCACCCAAGCAACAGTTCTTTCTATGTTTGCGTGTGAAGAGGGAGACACGGACTTGACTTTTAAAAAGTTGCACATCGTGAGGGGCGGGGGTTTCGTCCAAAAGCCTACGGTTTCCACACCAAACAAACCGTGAGATGGGGAAAAATGAGATTCTTGCTTTGATTGAGGGGAAAATAATTTCTCTTAATTACCAAATCTGCCACTACCCATTAAAACCTTCTGATTACCTCCTCGCGAATGCCAACATCATGAAAACATATAATTTATAAATTATTTAAATCATGCTTAATGTGAGAAAATTGCTGCACGGGATATAATTGCCCAGATCTGCCGATGACATTGACCGTAATTATTTGCAATCAAACCTTGTAACTACGAGAGACGTTGTGCAATTATTTTTGGATGTTACATGCGCCGTCTGGCCAACAATGCTACAACACCTCCTGCCGAGCCCCCGAGCAGCAGGCAACCCTGTTCCTCGAGCCCCCAACTATGCATCACCTTGTTCTCGAACCCCCAAACAAAAAGATGGGTGTTTTTTTGGCCTCATCATAGGGATTCGTAGCTGATCTCGTGGCAGCCTTCTTCCTTTTAGGAACCACTCATTTTCTGTATTAATTGCTCATTTACTGTATTCATTACCCAATTGCTGTATTCTTTTCATTTCCCCCTGCTTGTTTACAGGTGCCACTATACAAGCACATTGCTGATCTTTCTGGAAAAGGGGATCCAGTCCTTCCTGTTCCTGCAATTACCGTCATTAGTGGTGGCAATCATGCTGGGAATAATCTGGCTGTGAAGGTATGTGTATAATGCTCCTGAATATTGACAATAACATGTACTATAGAATAAAAAAAAGTACATTCTGTCCGGCGTGATATCATGTTCGTCTGCATTTCACAGAAACTGACAAGAGCTTAGTAACAAACAAAAAATTTGCTTTGAAAGCCAGAAAACTAGCTGTTTAAAGTCGGATTAGAACGTAAAACTTGTTATGTTAAATGAATTATGCTCATAACCATCTTTGAGTTTGTTTTGTAAGATGTATAGACATTGCCAACTATGTCAATCATAATTTGAATTTAAGGCAAATCTGTCCACCTGGTAGGGATCCAAAAGATAGACATTTTGGAGTTTATATAAGTACTATTTTATTCCATGATATGCCAAGGTTAAAATGAGGAACCTATCTTTTTTCCATTCATCCGTGAAATGTAAATTGTTCTAGAAGACAAAACAAGCCTCTTCCACAATAAGGGCATTATCATAGAGACACCATTTTACAAGGTCTTTTTCTTGTAGAATGCTCACCTAAATGATTGTGAGTTGAATGAAAATCTAAGGGGATAAACAAATTGAGGTTTACTCTCTCACAAAATGGAAGGTTTAGGATGCATGATTGGATGTGTGAAAGTGCGACTCTAGACTATGTAATCCTAGGTGCGGTGTGGGGAAATAATTCCTATCTAACCTTATGATGATGAATGCATTCAACAAGTGATCCCACAATAAATTACAAATAATAATGGAAGCGTAAATCACACAGTTATTGAAATTAATTTTAAAACACATTCATGCTAGACTTGCCTCCAATTGGAGTGGCTAAAGCCATCACACAAGCAATAAAGGTCCTGCAAAGCATGATTAATTACAAGAATAAACACACTATGAAAGCAAAAACATCCATACAAATATAGACAACCAAATCCGTACAACGATACTGAAACAAATAACACAATATAAGCAGTCACGATTGAGGGACCGTAGATGAGGGTGCGAAGATCCGGTGGTCGTTGGTGCGGTGGTGTTCTGGACCCGTGGCTGTTGCTGGATGGTGGCCGATGTAGATTGGGAGGGGCTGTTTTAGGGCTGTGTGTCGCTGGACAAGGACTGACGGGCTTAGGTTTGTAATGGAGGTGGGGGTTGGGGGGGGGGGGGGGGATGAGCCAAGGCTTCTGGAAGGTCGTGGAGGCTGGCATTGTGTGTATGTAGGCTGTAGGAGAGGTGTCCAGGCCCTGAACTGGACTTTAATTTTTGTCGTAGGTCGGAGAACTCAGGGTAGATGCTTGCTGGGGGTGATACGGTGGCTGGGAGGTTCCTGTATAGGATTTATAGGAACCACAATTGAAGGGTTTGGGTCAGGACAGGGGGTGGCTGGGTGCAAGTGGGAGAGGGATTACAGTAATTGGCTGCTGTGTTTTAGAGTTAGGAAGGGGATGGGGATGAAAGAGGAGGGTCGGCTGGATGGCGGGGGGGGGGGGGGGGTGGGGGGGGGGGGGGGGGGGGGGGGGGGGGGGGGGTGGGGGGGGGGGGGGGGGGGGGGGGGTGATGGGGGGGGGGGGGGGGGGGGGGGGGGGGTGGGTGGGGGGGTGGGGGGGTGATCGACAGATGTGGGACAACGTGTAGGGTTTGCTCGCCTGTTGGCTTTTTCTAGGAAAAACCCTAACCGAATGTAACGAAATATGTCTTTTTTAAGTGTAACAACCCGGTTTCGATTTAATAATAATAATAACCTAATTTTCTGTCTATCTAACCTAACCGGCCAGCCCCCCCTTTATTTCCTCCCGATCCGCTCCAGCCCCAACCCCCGGCAAACCGCAAGTTCCGATTCCGCCTCCTGCTCCAGCGCCGATCCACGATCCCGTCGCCTCCGCCGCTCCCGTGTCCCTCGACGCCTCTTCCTCTTGCTTCCCCGCCGTCTCCTGCTCTCCCTTAGGTCGGTGGCTTCCCCTTTCCTCCAAGGGGCCGACGACCTGAAGGCCTCCCCCTCTCCATTTCTTGAGGCCGGCAGCAAGTTTCTCTTCCTCAGGCCGGAATCAGCCCCAACACCTTCTCTCCCTGCCGGCAACCACTTGTGGCCTCTCCTCCACCTCTGTTAGGGCCGACAACTTCAGATCTCGCCTCCGCTTCCTTCGCCAGCCGCTCCCTCTCCTTTCTGGCCGAGATTTGCGGCAAGGAACTCTTAGGGTTTACTCCTCTCTCTTTGTAGGCCTCCGATTTGGTTCCTATTGGTAAGAATCTTCTCTTGTTCACTTCTATTCAGATTTCCATAAATTTCTCTTGAACGTTTGCGTTCCAATTTCATATATCTTGTGTTTCTGATTTTTTGCCCATCATAATCGTCTAATCTTTGGGTATTTGTGACTTCCGGCGTCGTTCGTCGCTTCAATTGACGGTTCGTGAAAGAAGCCCCTCTCCGATTTAGGGTTTCGTAACCCAAGCGCCGCCAAGTCTTCGTCTCCGCGCGGAATCTCTTCTCCCCTCACTCTTGAGGGAGGTAAATCTCTTAGGCTCTGTTTGGCGCGCGTTTGGCGCGGCGTTTGGGCGCGGGGTGTCGCAGTTTTTTGCCGCGCCAACAGCTCTGTGGCGTGCTCCAGTTTGAGTCGCCCCCGCCCTGTAATCGCAAAAAAGTAGCGATTCAGAGTCGTGTTTTTTTTTTCACGACTCCTGAATCAGGGATTAGCGCGATTCCAGAAACCTTCCTCCACGAGCATTTCCGCTACTCCGCAGCCGTAGAGAGCATTTCCGTGACTTCTGCAATCTTCTTCTCAGGCGATAGGCGAGCTTCCTTCTTCTCCAGCATCTCCGGCAACAGGCGCCCTGCGACCCCTCTGCGATCCTTTTTCTCAGGTGATAGGTCCGCCGAGCTTCCTTCTTCTCCGGCAACAAGCAACCCGCGACTCCTCTGCGATCCTTCTTCTTGAGCGATAGGCTAGGCGCCGTCGAGCTTCCTTCTTCTCTGACAACAGGCGACCTCAACACGTCGGCGATCATTCTCTACAGCGTACATTCCCCTCTGTTTTTTATTTCTCTCTGATTTTTTATCTTTGATTTTTCCACTTCGATTTCAGCCCTCTAGTTCTTTTTCCAGTTTCTCGTGAGCGCTGCCTTGCGCTATCGAACCGACGACCAAAGCGAGGAGCATCTTCCTTCAACGCGTAAAAGGTCTTCCACCTCCTCTCAAGGAAAACTCTCTCTTTCAGCTAGGTATAACCTTTTCCTTTTTTTTATGTTCCTGCAAAGAAAGAATCAAATAATTGTAATGGTAGCAATGGGTTTTACTTTTGTGGTAGAATTTTTGTGATGCTCTTGAAGAAGGTGTTTGTATACGCATGTGGTAGAATTTTTTCACTTTGAATTAATACCTAACTAGTTTTATGTTTTTATTATTTATTTATAATTTTTTAAAAATCATTACACCACACAGCTGCCAACAGCTTCAGCTTCTCCGTTCGAAACAGTCTGCAAAAGCTGTTCACAGTTTCACAGATTCTGCCACCACTGTTCAAAACAGCTGATTATTCCACCACTGCTTCTCACAACTACTCTGCAGTCGCTGCAGCTGAGCCAAACAGAGCTTAGCCGCCCTTGAATCACTTTTGTAACAAATAATTGCCTGTGTAGTGTGGTGGTAATTTGATGTATCGCTTCCGTCGTTTTTGTACAAGTTCAAAATAGGATTTTTGATCTTGCTTGTGCCGCTCAGCCGCCTCCGTCAGATTCAGTCTCTTCAGGCAAGTAGAGACGTCGCTCTCTCTTGCAAGCATTATGTGTAATTTAGTGCCTCTGTTTTTTGATTCATGACTGCATTTCAGTATATGTTGATCTTTTAACGGATTTGTATCCTAACTGTTTTGTCTGTTCTTACGATTCTTTGATTTCACTCTAGAACGTTTGGTTTGTCAATATGTTTAGATCTTGAATACCCAGTCTGATAAGTTAATAATTTAGGCTATAATATGTTTGGAATTACTTGAATTTGTGATTATGAGCAAGTCTTAGATTGATATACACTTAGATGAATGATTTTAGTTGGATATTTACTAGGACATATGATTTGATCTATTTTAATGAATAGTGAGAAAAATGATAAAATATTGAGCATGAGCAACAACTGTCATGATAATAATTGTAACGAATTCTGGAGAGCAAATATATATTTTGGTGTTTTTATATCATGCTCGTAGGGAACACATGTTTGCTTAGAATATAATCGTATCTTGGAATGACTCAATCTAAATGAATATTAGGTGTCCTAGAAAATGAGAAAATGCAATCGTATCACCCGCGAATACTTGAAACCACCAAATCATATAGGTCTATCTAGATCCTTTTGTGTCACCGCATCTTGTTCCTTATGTATGTCATCAAATCTTGTGTCATCGAATTTTTGTGTCATCAAATCTGGTTTCGTATGTCTATCGGAGTAAAACCTATTCTTGATCCGATCGTAGTGTCTAACTGGGCATCTGTCTGCTGCCATGGTCACAACAAATAGGATTACTTTTCCGACAAGACTTGCATGCAGATCTGATAGTGAAACTATGGGCGCCCGCCATAGCACCTACACCATTCATTGATCACGGCTTACAACATATTTCATGAATAATGTTCGGTTATGCTTCTGAGTAGTCTAATAACTAACTTGTTTTGTTTAACTCTTTTGTTTGCTGATCATTGAATAGTTTTGCTTCATAAGTATTGGAAAAGCCCATGTAAAAGGCCCATTTAATGACCCACTTTAGTTATTTTTTTTCTCCTCCTTTAGTCCCACATCATGTATAGGATTTATTCTTCTCTCTTCTCTCCTATATATTTGTATTCTCTCTTTGTATTTAAATACTTGAATAATACATACAAGCTTTGGGCACTATCAACATGGTATCAGAGCCAGGTTCCGATTAGCTCGACCTGCCTTTTTTTTCTGTCCGCCCGGTCTCCTGCGGACTGCCCTTCTGCATCCGCCTCTCTGCGGACTGACTTTCTTGTCCGCCTTTCCTGCGGACTGCCCCTCTGCATCTGTCCGCTCGGCTACCCTGCGGACTGCCTTCCTATCCGCTCCGGACGATACTTCCTGTCCGCTGCACTCTCTGTTTGTGTCCGCTCGAGCCTCTTTGCTCGCGGACTGCTCCCTCTAGCCCGCTCTGTTTCTGTCCGCTCGAGCCTCTGTGCTCGCGGACTCCCTATCCGCAGTCTCTTGCGGACTGCTCCTGTCCGCTGCAGGCTCTCCTCGTGTCCGTTGTGTGCTCTTCTCTTGCTGCGTGGCTTCTTCCTCGCGGACTCTTCTTCCGTCCGCCACGGTGTTTTTCAGCGGCCTGCCCCAGTCCGCTGCGATCTGCTCCACTGCTGCGACCTCTGCCGCGGACTGCCCCCCCCAGTTCGCCGCGACCTCCTCCAAGCTCTGCTCCAAACCGCTGCGACCTCTGTCGCGGACTGCTCCAGCTCTGCTCTAAACCGCTGCGACCTCTTCCAATTCGCCGCGACCTCCTTTCGCGGACTGCTCTTGTTCGCCGCGACCTCACCCAGTTCGCCGCGACCTCCTCCAGTCCGCCGCGACCTCCTTTCACCCGCTGCTTGCCGCGCGGGTTGTTCTCTCCGTGCCCTGCTGTCTGCTCCTCAGTCGCCATGTCCTCCAGCGACTCCACTACCGCTCAACCCCCGGCCGACCACATGGCTCCTCTCGAACTCCGCGATGAGCTTCGAATTACTACTATTTCCCTCTCTGGCAGGTCCAACTTCATCCCCTGGGTCCACTCCGTCCGCCGGGTCTTACATGCCAAGGGTCTTGCACGTCACCTTACCCAGGGCTCACCCACTCCTCCTACTGATGATTGGCTCCGAAATGACGGTCGCGTCTAGACCTGGATCCTGAACTCGGTGGAGGGTGAGCCGTACCAGATGATCATGTATCATGAGACCGCCAAAGCCATGTGGGATGAACTTCATTCGTTGTACTCAGGGAAGGACAGCTTTCAGCACCTTTTTGACATCATCACTGATCTTCAAGCCTTGGATGTTGGCAAAGCTCTGGACATGACCTCCTTCGTGGCCCGTGCTAAAACTCTCACGGAGGCCTGGATTCAGCACCAGCCCGCGACTGCTGATCTCGCTGCCCAACGCGCCCAGAAGGAGGCTGTTTGTATTGCTATGATTATGGCTCGCGTCCCGCCACACCTGCACAGTATCCGAGCCCAGGTTCTGGCTTCATCCACTACCCCCTCCTTCTCAGATGTCTGCTCGATGTTACTTCGCGTACCACCTCCACCGGAGGCTCCTGCACCACCCTCGCCGGCCCTTCTTCAGCAGGCCCTTCCTCCTTTACTTCCACAACCCTCTTTTACTCGGGGTGGACGTACGGGCTCCCGTGGGCGGGGCCGTGGTGGCCGCGGACGGCCCAAGTGCACCTACTGTGGCCGGGATTGCCATACTGAAGCCGTCTGTCACAAGAAACACGGCTACCCTCCGCTCCCGCCTACTGTCGCTGTTGCCGATAGCTCTCCTCCGACTGGTACGAATCTTGAGGCTCTTCGCCTTCGGCTGCAACAACTCCATGGGCTCCTCAACCCTCCATCTGCTTCAATTGCCTCCACCTCCCATGCAGGTATTATCTCCACCTCCACTACAGGTTCTGCCTGTCTTTCCTCCGGATTTCGCTGGATCCTGGACTCGGGAGCCACCCACCACGTCACTTCCATGCGGCCGCCCCAGTTCTCTGCTGCTGCTCATCCCCCGTCTATTACTGTGGCCAATGGTGCGCTTGTCCCGGTCTCCGGCTGCGCTGATCTCTTCCTCCCTCCCTCTCTCTCTCTTCGTTCCGTTCTTTATGTGCCAGCCTCACCTTTTAATTTACTCTCTGTTGGTCGTCTTACTACTGATATGAATTGCTTTATCACCTTCACCTATTCTGGTTTTTTGATACAGGATCGGCAGACGCGGATTATCATTGGTAGGGGTCGACTGCAGAACGGGCTCTACCTCCTCGATGTCTCTCCCACATCCCTTTCCTCGGTCTCCTCGTCTGATTGGCATTGTCGGCTTGGGCATGCCCCTCTACCGATCCTCCATAAGGCGCTTTCAGACCTTTCTCTTCCTGCTTTTAAATGTGATTCTTGTATTATTGGCAAACAACCTCGCTCTTCTTATCCCGCACATTGTACTAGGAGCTCTGCTCCGTTTGATTTAATACATTCTGATATTTGGGGACCGTATAAAGTTTCTAGCATTTCTGGTTATCGTTACTTTATCACATTTATTGATGATTACTCTCGCACTACCTGGTTGTATCTCCTACATGATCGCTCTGAGCTTCCTCGTGTCTTTCAGGCGTTTGTGTTAGAGACTCGTACGCAATTCTCTACCACCATTAAAACTTTCCGCTCTGATAATGCCCGGGAATACACTAGCCACGAGTTTGCCACTCTCTGCGCAAACTTCGGTATTGTTCACCAGACCTCGTGTCCCTACACCCCTCAACAAAACGGGGTCGCCGAACGAAAGAACCGCCACTTGCTTGATGTTGCTCGCTCCCTCATGCTTCACATGCACGTTCCCAAAGTATTCTGGAACTTTGCCGTGTCCACTGCATGTTTTCTTATCAACCGTCTCCCCTCTCCGGTTCTCCAGAACGCTACCCCCTTTAGCCTTCTTTTTCCCTCCACACCCGCCTTCCCCCTCACCCCCCGGGTTTTTGGATGTACCTGCTTTGTCCATACCCTGGGCCCCACTCTTGACAAACTGGATCCCCGTGCGGCCAAACACATTTTCGTCGGCTCCTCCCGCACCCAAAAGGGCTATGTTTGCTACTCTCCGCTCACCCGGAAGGTCTCTGTATCGACTGATGTTACTTTCCGGGAGGATCAACCCTTCTTCCCTCCTCCTTTGCCACCACTTCTACCACCACCTCCTACAATACCCTCCCTCCCACGGCCGGTGATCCCCGTCCCCTCCCCTCCCACCATCCCTCCGCCTCCTCCCACCATTGACCCTCCTCGACCGCCCGTTATTCGGGTCTATACTCGTCGCCCTCTTCCTCCCGTTGCTCCTCTGCAGTCGGCTTCAACCTCGGCTTCTCCGTGCTCTGCCGCTCCGGTGTCGGCCTCTACCGCTCATCCAATGGCGGACTATGTTTCTCTCCATCGCCTCTCTCCACCGCTTCAGAACTTGGCTACTTTGCTATCCTCGGTCTCTATTCCTACTTCTGTCCAGGACGCTCTTCAACATCATGGGTGGCGTGCTGCCATGGAAGAAGAGATGACTGCTCTTTGGGCCAACCAGACTTGGACCTTGGTGCCCCTTCCTCCCGGCCAGAAACCTGTTGGGTGCAAATGAGTTTTTGTCATTAAACATGCTCCTGATGGGACCATTGATCGCCTCAAAGCTCGCTTGGTTGCTCGTGGCTTCACCCAGCAACAGGGGCTGGATTATGACGAGACTTTCTCTCCGGTCGCTAAGCTCAACACGGTCCGGATCCTCATTTCTGTTGCTGTCCATCGCCAATGGCCCTTATTTCAACTCGACGTCAAGAACGCTTTCCTGAATGACGACCTTCAGGAAACGGTTTACATGCAACAACCTCCCGGGTTTGAGACCACGGAGGAGTCACGGGTTTGTCATCTTCTCAAATCGCTATATGGTCTCAAACAATCCCCTCGGGCATGGTTCGACAAGTTCAGCAAAGCTCTCCGGGACATTGGCTTCACTCGCAGCTCGCTGACTTCTCATTATTTACTCGCCACCAGGCCACTGGTACGGTTCTCCTATTGGTATATGTCGACGACATCATTATTACTGGCAGTGACTTAGACAGCATACAGGCCGTTAAGCTACATCTGAGCTCCGTCTTCCAAACTAAAGATCTGGGCCATCTTCAGTACTTCCTCGGTCTGGAAGTGGCCAGAAGGTCAGATGGGTTGGTTCTCTCTCAGCGCAAATATTGCCTGGATCTTCTTCATGATGCAGGCTACTCTGGCTGCAAACCTATTAACACTCCCATGGATGCAAATCACAAAATATGTGCTCAGGACTCGGATTCTGATTCGCTTCTACCAAATCCAGAATATTACCGTCGTCTAGTTGGGAAGCTTATCTACCTAACAGTTACAAGACCTGATATATCGTTCGCTGTGGGACTTGTGAGTCGCTATATGCACTCTCCTCGAAGCTCTCATCTCCAGGCTGTGGAACGCATTCTCAGATATCTTAAGACAGCTCCTGGCCAAGGACTTGTATACAAAACCTCATCTTCCACTCCTACACTAGTGGCATACTCTGACGCCGACTACGCTGGCTCCCTCGACGATCGACGATCTACTAGCGGGTTTTGCACCTATTTTGGAGGACATCTGATTACTTGGCGAAGCAAGAAACAAGCAGTGGTTGCTCGATCCTCAGCAGAAGCAGAATATCGGGCAATGGCTGCTGTGGTCTCTGAACTCACATGGATTGAGAGTCTCCTTACCGACCTTGGAGTTAAAATACCTTCACCAGCTCTCCTCCTATGTGACAGTCAAGTTGCCATACATATCGCCAAGAACCCGGTCTTTCATGAAAGAACGAAGCATATTGAGGTAGATTGTCATTTCATCCGAGAGAAAGTCCACATGAAGAAGATCGAGCTCAAGCATGTTCCGGGTACTGAACAGGTTGCTGACATCCTCACCAAAGCTCTACCTAGTACCCTCTTCTATCAGTGCCTATCCAAGCTTGGCGCATACGACTTGTACGCTCCAGCTTGCGGGGGAGTATTGGAAAAGCCCATGTAAAAGGCCCATTTAATGGCCCACTTTAGTTATTTTCTTTCTCCTCCTTCTTTAGTCCCACATCATGTATAGGATTTATTCTTCTCTCTTCTCTCCTATATATTTGTATTCTCTCCTTGTATTTAAATACTTGAATAATACATACAAGCTTTGGGCACTATCAACAATAAGAAACTGGTACACTCATGCTTTTCTGGTTCTGTTACTGTTCTATACTTTACTCTGCTCACCCTGTTTATTTCAATGTTCTGAGACTTTTCCTTTGTGTTATGAAATTGCCTTAGCTTTCGAGTCAGCGACGCTAGGTTTCTGAGCTCGATCTGCATCAAGCTTCTGCTCTCCGATGATTGATCTTCTAGCCGTGTCAGGTTTGATGTTTTTGATTCATTTCTTTTATTGTCAGATGTTTTCTTTATGTGATAATTATGAACAATAATATGTGTACAACTGCTAGGCTATTTAATACTATATACTAGAATTTGATGTTAATGCATGTGCATGCTCTTTTGAATCATAATTGCATAAAATTTTTAGTAGTACCCTGTAAAAACATGAATTTTACAAGACACGTGCATTTAAAATTCATACTATTCTAAATTCAAAAGCTTCCGCAAATAAAAAAAAGTTTAACTGTTTTTACTTAAGAATAATTATTTTAAAAACTATTTTCAGTATTCTCTGCATCCGTCTTAACATGCATGACTTTCCTTCCGCCCATGCCTGTAGCATCACGGCCCGCCCGAAGCGCACTCTGACTTCTGTCGAGACGGGTCGTGACAGTTGATATAAGAGGGAGGTTAGAGAGGTTAGCTGCTAAAGATAAAATATTTTTGTAATTACCAAATATTTTGAATTTTATTATAAAAAAAATATGCATGCATCATTTCTTCACTCAGCTTGTTATTATCTGTTGTTCGCAGCTGAAACACGCACACATTCACTCATAAGCATCTGTAGTATGCACACGAATGTTAAGGAGTTATGCGCAAATTTAACATTTTTGTGCATATGAATTTCCACTAGTATATACCCGCTTGCGAATATTAAATTGCATGAGCGGTTTAATATTTTCAAGTGCGCTGACATTAAAATCCTAATATGCATGACATATTAAGTGATATGTGCGCTTAACATGACATGCGTATCTATTCATTTGCATTCATATCATAAATCAGTGCACAAGTGTGAAACCAAGAACAACAATAGTGATTGTACAAAAATGATTTTTTTATTTGCTTGACATTGCATATGATCTCGGTATTGCACTTGCATGATTATTACCTAGAGTTGCCCAATGAAAATGCTGTAATTATTACATAATTTATGTACCTGACAGTATAAAATGCGTTAGAACATGTAATTTCAAGTTCCTGATATTTGTAATTAGTTTTTCTGTTTTGCGTGTCTGTCAATCTTAACTGGTGCTATTGTATCCCTTTCTAGATAGCTTCTTAGTGTCAGAAAGAAATGAAATTCTTGTGAATTGCTCTGCCGTATTTGTTTCAGCGTTGTCTTGTGATTCTCCAACTCCAGTTTGACTTGCTTCAGTCGATACTCAATCGTCATTCAACTTCTTTTTCTCTTTGGTGTTCTATATTCGCTTCGTGCAAAAATCTTTTCGCTCTCGGATTCTCATGTCTTGCCGCTCAATTTTCGAACTAATTGAAGACTTTCATGTGTTTCCTGAAGCCAATCTTTTGTATGTCACCGAATCCACTAAGTCTGAAGAGTTCTCCTGTGAACTTGAATCTGACCTGCGTTGCAAGTATTCACAACATTTCTTTTGATTTTAATAATCCTGCATGCTTGTTCTCTTTTGTTTCTCTACATTCATAGTAAGTCTCTGCGCTTGTTCTGCTCTCTGTTTTTTTGTATTCATAGCTAACTTCTATACCTTGATCTGCAAACCTTGTTGGAATAAATGTCATCTGAATCCGCGCTAGGAGTCCCCATTCAGAGAATTCTCAGGGAAGTTTCGGGATGAAACTTCCTAAGTAGGGGAGAATTCAACAACCCGGTTTCGATTTAATAATAATAATAACCTAATTTCCCCTCTACCTAACTTAACCGACCAGCCCCCCTTTTTATTTCCTCCCGATCCGCTCCAGCCCCGACTCCCGCAAACCTTCTCTCCCTGCCGGCAGCCACTTGTGGCCCCTCCTCTGCTAGGGCCGGCAACTTCAGATCTCGCCTCCGCTTCCTTCGCCAGCCGCTCCCTCTCCTTTTTGGCCGAGATTTGCTGCAAGGAACGCTTAAGGTTTCCTCCTCTCTCTTCTTTGGGCTCCGATTTGGTTCCTATTGGTAAGAATCTTCCCTTGTTCACTTCTATTCAGATTTCCATAAATTTTTCTTGGAAAGTTTGCGTTCCAATTTCATGTATCTTGTGTTTCTGATTTTTTGCCCATGTTATAATTGTCTAATCTTTGGGTATTTGTAACTTCCGCCGTCGTTCGTCGCTTCAATTGGCAGTTCGTGAAAGAAGCCCCTCTCCGATTTAGGGTTTCGTAACCCAAGAGCCGCCAAGTCTCCGTCTCCGCGCGGAATCTCTTCTCCCCTCACTCTTCAGGGAGGTAAATCTCTTAGCCGCCCTTGAATCAATTTTGTAGCAAATAATTGCCTGTGTTAGTGTGTTGGTAATTTGATGTATCACTTCCGTCGTTCTTGTACAGGTTCAAAATAGGATTTCTGATCTTGCGTGCGCCGCTCAGCCGCCTCCGTCAGATTCAGCCTCCTTCAGGCAAGTAGAGACCTCCCTTTCTCTTGCAAGCATTGTGTGTAATTTAATGCCTCTGTTCTTTGATTCATGACTGTATTTCGGTATATGTTGATCTGTTAACAGATTTGTATCCTAACTGTTTTGTCTGTTCTTACGATTCTTTGATTTCACTCTGGAACGTTTGGTTTGTCAATAAGTTTAGATCTTGAATACCCAGTCTCATAAGTTAATAATTTAAGCTATAATATGTTTGGAATTACTTGAATTTGTGATTATGAGTAAGTCTTATATTGATATACACTTAGATGAAGGATTTTAGTTGGATATTTACTAGGGCGTATGATTTGATCTATTTTGATGAATAATGAGAAGAATGATAGAGTATTAAGCATGAGCAACAATTGTCATGATAATAATTGTAACAAATTCTGGAGAGCAAATATATGTTTTGGTATTTTTATATCATGCTCGTAGGGAGCACATGTTTGCTTAGAAGATAATCGTATCTTGGAATGAATCAATCTAAATGAATATTAGGTGTCCTAGAAAATGAGGAAATGTAATCGTATCACCCACGAATACTTGAAACCACCAAATCAAACAGGTCTATCTAGTTCTTTTTGTGTCACCGTATCTTATTCCTTATGTCTGTCATCAAATCTTGTGTCATCAAATTTTTGTGTCATCAAATCTGGTTTCGTATGTCTGTCTGAGTAAAATCTATTCTTGATCCGATCGCTCACTTTAAGTATTTTTGTTTCCGTTAAAAAATCACCTAGTATGAAGTTCAAAAAAAAATCCGTAGTTGTAAGCAAGTTCTTGAACTGTAGTGTCTAACTGAGCATCTGTCTGCCGCCATGGTCCCTGCAAACAAGATTACTTTTCTGATAAGACTTGCACGCAGATCTGATCGTGAAACCATGGGCGCCCGTCATAGCACCTACACCCTTCATCTATCACGGCTTACAACATATTTCATGAATAATGTTAGTCTATGCTCCAGAGTAGTCTAATAACTAATTTGTTCTGTTTAGCTCTTTTGTTTGCTGATCATTGAATAGTTTTGCTTCATGAGAAACTGGTACACTCATGCTTTTCTTCTTCTGTTACTGTTCTATACTTTACTCTGCTCACCCTGTTTATTTCAATGTTCTGAGACTTTTCCTTTGTGTTATGGAATTGTCTTAGCTTTTGTGTCAGCGCCGTCAGATTCCTGAGCCCTATCTGCATCAAGCTTCTGCTCTCCAATGATTGATCTTCTAACCGTATCAAGTTTGATTTTTTTGATTCATTTCTTTTACTGTCAGTTGTTTTCTTTATGTGATAATTATGAACAGTAATACGTGAACAACTGCTAGGCTATTAAATATTATGTACTAGAATTTGATGTTAATGCATGCGCATTCTCTTTTGAATCATAATTACATGAAATTTATAGTAGCACCCTGTAAAAACATAAATTTTACAAGACACATGTGCATTTAAATTTCACACTATTCTAAACTCAAAAAGCGTCCGCAAATAAAGAAAAGTTAAACTGTTTTTACTTAAGAATAATTATTTTAAAAACTATTTTCAACATTCTCTGCATCCGCCTTAGCAGACCTGACTTTCCTTCCGCCCATGCCTGTGACATTACGGCCCGCCCGAAGCACACTCTGACTTCTGTCGAGACGGGTCATGGCATTAAGATTTGAGCGGGCGTTGCACAGAGTTTATAAAATTAAGCAACGTAATTTTGTAAAGCACAAAATTCACTACGTTGTTAGAAAAATGAATTTTCTTAATAAATTAGTTCAAATTTAAATCCGAGAAGAAAGTTTGCAACTTTCGTTCTGTTCCCTTTGTCGTAGCAAAGCGGAAATCGTGAACTCCAAATACGTTACTGTTTGGAGTTTTCGACGTAGCATTCGCTGACAAAACTCAGGCAAAAACCCAGCAAATAGTCTATTATCTTACAAGAAAATATAGAGGCACACACAAAGAAAAAGAAAGAAACAATTACGCATGGAAGAGACATCTTCCGTATTCGAAGTCGATGGCGATCACGCGAGAAACTCCTCGTCACCTTCGATCTCTCGCTCCCAGGTCGGCCGCTATCGCACACGGGTACTAAAGAGAAATTTCTCTCACTCTCACACAAAAGTGGTTCCGCGAAATCTCAAACACTCTAGAGAAATCACAAACTAAACAAGCTAAATTCAATCGCTCTCACACAAGTGGCTCCTGGAGATCTCTAAGCAGAAGAGAAATGAATTCCTCACTACCAATCCTAAATCACTCTATTTGCTAACGCTAACGCAAAAGTGGCTCCACGTGATCTCAATCGCTCTACTGTCTCACGGAAGCAAACAGACATCAAACAACCAATCAAATTTCATCGGGCAGAAAGCAGAACTCCAAAATGTCCACTAACATTTACCTATTAGTCGACCATTAAAATCAATATTCATTCATCAACAGCGAATCCAGGAAATCTCATACGCTAGCAATTAATCTAACTGATCTCACAATAAACTTCACTATTACTCTAACACTACTATTCATCGACTGTAACTTTACAGGAATCCAACTAAAAAGGATACAACCCTAAACTAATTTCAGTCGGCACTGTTCATCTTCTTCTCTAATGGGAATCAAACTAACAGCACACTAACACGACTAATTCCGCACAGGAATCACTACAGGGACATCATTGACCTTCAGTTTTTTTCTTCTCATCAATCTTCAACATTCACCTCCTCTGTCATTTAAGACCTTCTCTTTTTATAGGGCAGCAACGACCGGGCATGGTGGAGAACGTGGCAAGGAGGTTGCTTGAGCTTGCAACAGGCGGCAACGTGGGGCACGATGGCCGAGTGTCGCGTCGAAATCAGGGCGGGGTGGTTGGGAGTTACGGCTGCTTCCGGTGTATCGCAGAAGATGGAGACGGGTTGCGGCAGAGAACCCTAATTTCGCGTTCTTGGCTGAACCGGGAAGCAGGAATGAACCAGATACATGTCTTCTTTACACTTATGAGCAAGGGCTGGGCCTTCTCTTCTTGGGCCGGGGTTGGGACGAGTCTTCATTTCTTCTTCTTAAATAGGGAAAAGCTGAACCTGTTATGTGGGCTGGCCTGTTGGGTTGGAGAAGATGAACAAGATTTCTTTTAATGTGCCGCTGTTCGGCCTGCTTGGTGTATCAAATCTATTGTGTACACACACACACACACACACACACACACACACACACACACACACACACACACACACACACACACACACAGAGTAAAATAAAACTCCAACAGCAACGCGCGCAGACGTGCAACAGCAACGCGCGCAGACGTGCAACAGCAACGCGCGCAGACGTGCAACAGCAACGCGCGCAGACGTGCAACGAACTAAAATTGATAATTGCATTTTTTGCTAAATAAAATGCAAAAATAAAATTAAAATTGCAAGATTAAAATGCAATAAAACAATTCTGCGTCGGCGTCGGGCTCTTTTATGTCGACCCCATGAGGTTGGTCTCCACCAACTCTTCCCCTCTCGAAATCACTCATTTCTGGTGAGTGCTCCGAGTGGTAGTATAGGAGAAGATCAACATCTATGCCAACGAACCAAAGATCTCTGAAAACCCACCATCAATAGTGGTCACTGTCCATTATTTGCTCGGGAACTGGAATAGAATAATCTCCTGGTGTCTCATGCTCAACCTGAAACAGACAGTGAAAAATAGAAGGAACTACGATGATAGTGTCAGTAGGGGAATGAACGTCGGTATGTCCTGAATGTGGTTCCTCTCTTTCACTCACCAACCCAGAAGAATCAAATGGAGGAAGCAATGGAAAATCTAAAGACTCATTCGGACAGTCGCGAACTAAAGTCAGATAGGCTACGTTAAAAACATGATTCACTCTCCAAACGGAAGGCATCTCAAGTTCATACGCGTTTTTCCCAATCCGCTTCACTACTCGAAAGTGTCCAGTTCTACGGTAGCTAGATTCTTTACGGTACCCAGAGATAATCGTTCCGGATTTAGCAGAATCATTAACCAAGTCATCCATTTTAAAACTAGTAGCTCTTTTATGATTGTTAATTTGAGTTTGCATAGAATCAATTGTACAATGCAATTTTTTGCTCAAAAAGTTTTTTATGCAAATCATGCAAATGCAATAAATGAAATACTAATACGACTAACGTCACAAACCGATGGTTTTAGATACCAAGAGCAACTCCTGAGAGTGGTACATGATCATGATGCTTAGTGGGTGGATCATAAAAATTTTCATCGCGGGGGCGATGATCACTCAAGTGCAAATCAGAGACAACAGTGACCAAATATACATGGTGTGCGGATTGTCTTTGCAAGTGTGGGTGACATGATATAATATCAATAGTGTAGTGAGCGCACCCTCAAACTCGACCGTGCCGCTAAGGATAAACACATCCCAAATGTGCGGTGAACGACTAAGTTTTTCATCTGGGGGTTCAACGAGAGGGGTATAATAAAATTTGTCGCAGATGCGACACATACAAACGTAGACTCCAAAGATATATGAAGTGCTCTCATATAAACGATAATGTTCGTGAAGTGTGTCAATCGTGATAAATGTGCTAAGGGAAAGTGAGGCATCAGGAGGCTCACCGGGTGGGACATCTAAAAACTCATCGCGAATATGATGGTCAACAGGTGGTACGTCCCATAATTCATCTAGAGTGTGAGTCACCAGATGGCTATGATCAAGCCCTACTATGTGGACGTCAAACTTAAAATCATATCTCTGAAGCACTATCGACATCGAAGACGAAAATGGAGCAGGTATCCATTTCGTAAAATTCATAAGGGTGTTACTCACAGGAATCTCATCCACATATGGACGGGGTGGCTCACCTGGAGGCTCAATAGGAGGGTCATCAAGGGACTCATCGATAGAGTAATGGTCCTCCAGTAACAAATCATCAGAAGGGGTCGTACTCCCAGATAGGGTAGGGTGACTATCTCGAGATCACTAATAAGCTCTCGACTATTGTCACTCAGTGCTCCATCATGTGTGGTGATGTGACTCGATGTGCCATCGGGTGTGGTGATGTGACTCGGTGCACCACCAGGTGAAGTGTGCAAGGAATCTACACTCAAAAGAGAGCTAGTAGATATCGAATCAAGGACAGGTTCACTAAGTGGAGCCGACTCATATGGGGGTTGACTCCACACATCCTGTACTAGAATATCAGACAGAGTGGGTGATGTCTCTCTACTTTGGGCAGTGGAATGCCCTTGATGACCCTTAATGTTTATCGTCATGTTGTCCTTCGGAACACCAGGAGGATCACTAGGTGTGATGTACTCTTGACGAGAGTGACCTCTATAGGTATTTCGAGGGTAATCATGATGATCTTCCATAACATAATCATGACGTGCTCGTGAATAGTCATGAGTCCTACGAATGTGTAGTGGTGGTCGCACATGCAGTCTTAGATTCCTCATATAGAGGTGACGTATAGTATCGATAACGAGCGTCATACTGAACTCCATCCCCATAATATGGTGTCGAACGACTAATAGGATCCACTCGAGTACAAGGATAAAAACGACGATTGTCATCGTACTGACCGTCTCTATCATAATGAGAACGTGTTGGTGGGTCAACACGATCTCTGGAAGTGGTATACGGTGATCGAGTATAATCATCAAAGTATCGCACAGATATCTGTGATGAGGTACCATAGGAGTGGGTATAAGTGAAGTCGTGATGCTCATATAATGGATTCCTCCTAAATATAGATCTTTCTACATAGTGTGGTGGGATATCATAACGTGGATGGACAAAATGTTCATCTTGAATTTGAGGTGTCATTGACGCTCGAGAGGGTATTTCTAAACTATTCACCATACCTCCAAGATTTTCTAACCTTTCACGCATCTGGCGGGTATCCTCAGTTAATGTCGTCATTTTGTGGGCGAAAGATATAAACCACTGGGGTGGTTCTTCCCCTTCGTTCCCTTGGCTCGATTATCCATGTTCAACGTGTCACATCCTATCTCTACGCAGATACATGTTAACAAAAATTAAATGCAATATATGATTATGCAATTAAAAAAACTCCTTTTTTGAATTTTTTTAAAAAATGATATGCGGGTTCCTATTCTACGCAGGGCGGATCCCAAGACTTAAAAAATTTTTGGAACCTCACTCTGATACAAAATTGATGCAGGACGACGCATAGGGTTTGCGCGGCTGTCGGTTTTTTTCTAGGAAACCCTAACCGAATGCAACAAAATATATTTTTTAAAAAAGATTTGAGCGGACGTTGCACAGACTTTATGAAATTAACCAACGTAGTTTTATAAAGCACGAAATTCACTACGTTGTTAGAAAAATGAATTTTCTTAATAAAATGTTTCAATTTTAAATCCGGGAAGAAAACTTGCAACTTTTGTTCCATTCCCTTTGTCGTAGCAAAGCAGAATCATGAACTCCAAATACGTTACCGTTTGGAGTTTTCGACGTAGCATTCGCTGACAAAACTCGGGCGAAAATCCAGCAAATAGTCTATTATCTTACGAGAAAATATAGATGCGCACACAAAGAAAAAAAAGAAACAATTACCCATGGAAGAGACATCTTCCGTATTCGAAGTCGATGATGATCATGCGAGTAATTACTCGTCACCTTCGATCTCCGCTCCCAGGTCGGCCGCTATCGCACACAAGCACTAAAGAGAAATTTCTCTCACTCTCACACGAAAGTGGTTCCGCGAAATCTCAAACACTCTAGAGAAACCACAAACTAAATAAACCTAAATTCAATCGCTCTCACACAAGTGGCTCCTCGAGATCTCTAAGCACAAGAGAAATGAATTCCTCACTACCAATCCTAAATCACTCTATTTGCTAACGCTAACGCAAAAGTGGCTCCACGTGATCTCAATCGCTCTACTGTCTCACGGAAGCAAACAGACAGCAAACACCCAATCAAATTTCATCGGGCAGAAAGCAGAACTCCAAAATGTTCACTAACATTTACCTATTACAGGACCATTAAAATCACTGTTCATTCATCAACAGCAAATCCAGGAAATCTCATACGCTAGCAATTAATCTAACTGATCTCACTAGGGTGCAAGTTGAGTTGAGCCGGCTCGAAAGCTCGATGAGACGGCTCGAAAAAAGCTCGACTCAAGCTCGAGCCTGTGGAGCTCAAGCTCAAGCTCGATTACGAGTCGAGCTCGAGCTCATCTAATGTTGTTCATGAGCTCGCGAGCCTTTTATTTATACATTTTAAATATATATATATATATAAATAAAAAAATAAGAAAATAAAGCTCATGAGATAAAAAAACTCGCGAGCAGCTCGAGCTCGAGCTCGCGAGCTCGAAACTCGAGCTCAAGCTCGATAAGTTGGCATTGTGCTCGAGCACTAGCTGGGATAAATGAGCTCATCGAGCTCGAGCTTGGAAATTTTGCCAAGCTCGACTCGAGCTCGACTCGTTTGCACCCCTAGATCTCACAATAAACTTCACTAATTACTCTAACACTACTATTCATCGACTGTAACTTTACAGGAATCCATCTAAAAAGATACAACCCTAAACTAATTTCAGTCGGTACTGTTCATCTTCTTCTCTAATGGGAATCAAACTAACAACACACTAACACGACTAATTCCGTACAGGAATCACTACAAGGACATCATTGTCTTTCAGTTTTTTTCTTCTCATCAATCTTCAACATTCGCCTCCTTTGTCATTTAACACCTCTTTTTACAGGGCAGCAACGACAGACCATGGTGGAGAACGTGGCAAGGAGGTTGTTGGAGCTTGCGGCAGGTGGCAACGTGGGGCACGATGGCAGGGTGCCACGTCAAAATCGGGGCGGGGTGGTTGGGAGTTATCCGACGGCTGCTTCCTCTGGTGTAGCGCAGAAGACGGAGACGGGTTGCGGCCAGAGAACCCTAATTTCGCGTTCTTGGTTGAACCGGGAAGAAGGAATGAACTAGATACAAGTCTTCTTTACACTTATGAGCAAGGGCTGGGGCTTCTCTTCTTGGGTCGGGGTTGGGCCGGGTCTTCATTTCTTCTTCTTAAATAGGGAAGAGCTGAACCTGTTATAGAGTAAAATAACACACACACACACACATAGAGTAAAATAAAACTCCAACAGCTACGCGCACAGACGTGCAACAATATGGCTACGCGCGCAGGCGGGCAACGAACTAAAATTGATAACTGAAATTTTTGCCAAATAAAATGCAAAAATAAAATTAAAATTGCAAGATTAAAATGCAATAAAACAATTTAGCCTGACAGAGATCGGTCGGGTGCGGCGTCAGGTTCTTTTATGTCGACCCCATGAGGTTGGTCTCCACCACCGACAATTATGGATTAGGGCATTGGTGTGGTTTTTTGGTGGCTAAATGACTGATTCAACTGCTGCAGGGGATGATTCTAGAGGCTGAATGACGGTGTAATGGATGGGGAAACAGGGGGTTAGGGTTTGAATACAAGAAAAGTAAGAGAACAAATCAAAATCTTCACATCTTGAGGTTTCATGGAGTCAACACTATGAGAGATTGCCGAATTTTAGAATGAAAACTCCAAAATCTGGGATAGCCGTCAAATCAGCCCCCTTCTCTTATTTATAATAAAACATGGCTAGACTCTAGAGCAACCATAGTGGACAGTTACAATTGACTATTTACAATAGTTGTCTGTTCCCGCTCAATAAAACACCAGAGAATACTTAGAAATTTGAAAACGTTATTTTGGACGCAACAACGAACTTGGATCATCCATCCGGGCGACATCAAATATGGCATGTGGCAAATCAACCCCAAAAGAACCCAAAACTTGTGCTGCCAATAGTCTTACACATCCCCATCATTATCCGCAACACAGAATAACAATATGCTGAATGTGTTCTTTCTTAACTTATATTGTTATGCTACTCGTTGTATGCTGGTATTGAAAACATAAATTATTCCTGGTTTGCCATTCTTTGTTTTACTTTAATGGTTTACAATTGTCTGGTATGATTTGCATCCATCATTAAATCTAGCACGAATTTATAACTTGTAATTCTTCAGGAAATCATGATTATGCCTGTTGGTGCAAGTAACTTTGAAGAGGCAATACAAATGGGTTCTGAGATTTATTTTCACCTTAAGGTAGTGAAATGATTGGCGCGCTCGTGGTGGAGTGAGCTGTATCTTTTGTTTGACTCATTGGTATCCTATATTTTTCTTCATAAGCAGTTTTGTCGTTGAGCTTGTTTATGACTACATGTTTTTTTGAGTTGCACTTATGACAGCATGCCAGTATTGTTTGCATCCTAGAAGATTGTATGATTCAGTATTTAATTGTTTTTTCTCTTCTTGAAGGACAGTCAGTTATTTTTGAGAGATGTGGTTCTAGTGGATGTAATGTTGGTGAAGATGGAGGTTTTGCTCCAAATATTTCCAGGTAACATCTTTTTATTTATTTTGTAAATCCTTCACAGTTGCTCTAGCACTATTGATTATTATGGTTATGAGCCATAGAATCCTTGAAGTGTTGGCGAGTTCTTGTGCTTCATAGCCTAGGGCACATTTGGTTACTTGCAAGTAGAAATGAACTGTGAGATGTGAGGGAAATGGAACAAATCCGCTATTTGGTTGATGGTGGAAGGGGTAAGTGTTCAATTCTCTCCTCCCCACACAAAATTATGAAAAAATTTTGCCCTAAAAGTTCTAGGAAGAGGATAGTGTTTCTGGGTTCCAAAAGTTCCTTTCTAAAATTGAAAGTTTATTTAGAAGCTTGAGGTGATGATGAGTTGATGTAGAAACCTACATGGAAGTATGTTTCTATTGGCAATATATGCTAAACTGGATTTCTTGGAAATTGCTCGTGGCATATGGAGTGTAACAGCCTGCTAGCTCAGCACAATTTAAATTATTTCCAACCGTACATTAGAGATAGAGACTTTGTGATGTAGTGGTAAGTCAGACACGGGGTGGATTCGCAAAATGCACTCCTATATGCAATGACGTGTGATGCAAGTGCACAAGTTGTCCGCCAGAATTTCTAACAAGTAATTATTAATTATTATAGTAAATTAACAGGGCACGTGCGTTCACAAATATTTGAATAAAAGAAAACAACTATTAATTTTACAAAGACCGAGACACAAATATTTTAAGCAGTCACAGAAGTCGCCCCGCAAATTTAACGGCGAACGAACTACTAGCACAATAAATAAAACAACACACACAGTATAAGCTTTACCAAGATAACCAACAATAAAAGCAAAGACAGTTACCACAATTCACATATGTATGCGGCGTTGGCGGTGGTTGTTGGCGGCCAGTGACGGTGTTGGGAGTGGAGCAGGGCTGGTAATGATCGAGTGGCTTAAAGAGGACGGCTGAAGGGGATGTGAGGTGGAGGCGGTCGGCGCTTTGGGGGGTAGGGTGGTTGCATGGAGGCCAGTGGTGGACTGAATGGGGAATGGAGGAGTGGCTTAGGAATAGCAGCAGGGGAACATGGGCTCGGGTTGGGTGAGAGGGAGAAAGCCTGTAATAGTTTAATGGCGTGCAGGGATGGGCGGCAGAAAACGTTTCAGGCGGAGGTGAAAATCGGCTGGTTATTGGGAGCGGGAGGTGGCCGACAGCTTGCAGGTCGCGGGATAGCGGGACGGAGGTGAGATGAGGAAGCAGGGGAGGGATTGGGTCCTGGTGGAGGCGAGTTTGATCGGAGAGAAGGGAGGAGCCTGCCGGCGTCACACCGGAAGGAAGGATGAGGGGCGGCGTCGCACCGCTTGACCGAGGAACTCGGGATATTCTCCAAACTCTCGATCCCCATTATGAACCGCCAGCATATACTTATAAACCTAAAATAAAACCACCCACTAACTGTAACTGTACAAAAAGAAATAAAACCATCAGATCGGGCGACTAGAATTGTTTGGGCCGATCGGGGGCTACATACAACTCAAAATATAAAAGTAATATATGGATTCGACTCGGATCGGTCACACGAACGTAACCATGGACTCTGATCGTCCATCCGAGTAACGGATCACCGCCTCCTATGGGAAGTCGATCGCGGTGCGCCGTCAACCCCCCCAGCTTAAAGGCACTCAACTCCGGTGAGTGCGGGTGGTCACCCTCGCTGTGTAGCCGCGGGGCGAGTCTCTCAAACTCCTCTGAAGATATCCATGTAGTATCGTGCCGGGGTCGGCCGCTCCAACAGACAAGATAACACAGGGTATCTTATCCGCCCGTGGCGTAGAAGTCGTAACCGACGAGCTGAAGCACGTCGTCTGTGGAAGCAGGTGGTACCAATGTATCTCTGTCTGACATTGATGTATCTCCGTCTGGCAATGATGTATCTCCGTCTGGCAATGATGTCAGTGTAACCGTCGGGGGTGCAACTCGATCTGCATGTCGCGACGCCTCTGGTGACAACAAAGAGGGACTGGTGGAGGGAATAAAAGGAGAAGGCTCAAGTGGTGGGGCTATGACAGATGAAGGTTCACGTAGAGGTGTGGTGAGTGGGTCAACGTACACATGCTACTCGTAGTAAGGAGTCAAATCCTCTATGTTGAATACTCGGCTAATGGCCATACCATGAGGGATGTCTATCTCATTTGCGTTCGTAGCAATTCGTTGCACAACTGTATAGGGGCCCATTCTGCGTGCACTTAAAGTTTTTGCTTGTCCTTGTGAGACCCTCTTAGATCGTATGCGAATTAATACCTAGGCTCTCTTCTAAGCATTCCAGTGACGTAACCTCGGGGAGGTTGATATTGATAGCATGGTCCTCCAAGAGGAATGCACCAATATTAGTATTGTCAGTAGGAGCAAGTAGACTACCCATAAAAAAGTCAATAATAGGCTCATGATCCTCCCAAGGGAGTAGTGACTCGTCAGGAGGCTTATCTGGAGGTCCAACGATGAAGTCATTAATAAGGGGATGATCCTTCAGATGAGTATAGCTGATAGACGTCGTGTCCTCGTGAGTGGGTGAGGTGTCCACTATGAAGTCAACACTATACTCTCGACTCTCAGTAGCGATGTGACTCGATATAGAGACAGGTAGAATGGGAAGAGCCGCTACTCAAGTGTGGGTCACTCAGTATAGTGTCACTATACAGACCCCTAAACAAAGGAGACATTATGTCTAAGTGAGGTGTGAAGGATGGATATACCATTGCAGTGTCACTGGGTCGCTCATCCTCACTCACGTGATCATACTCACTAGTCATACAAGTATCTCTCTCCACTTGTATAATGAGATCATGAGCAGATTCAACAACAAGATCATATGGACAAAGAGTCTCGTCAAAAGAGGGAGTGGCAAAATCAAGTGTCAGGTTTCTCATATTAATCGGAGCACTACTAGACGTATCAGTGACTTGACCTAAATCCCTAGGCTCTCTTCTAAGCGTAGATCTTATGCGATCAAATTGAGCATCTAAGAGATCAAAGCGATCAAAGACTAATCGTTAAGTTCGGCCTCAGGTAACTCTATTTGCGGAACCCCAGGAGGGTCTAAACGATGATGATCTCTATAGGGTTCTTGAGGATCATCTAGACGGTAGTTCCGAACATATTCAGATTGTGTTCGTGGGGGTGCGTGGGCTCTACGAACGTGCAGTGGTGATCAGATGTAGCCAAACTCAGATTCCTCAATTAGAGGAGAGGTGTAACAAAGACAACCCGAACTATACTCCATTCTATCATCATAAAGTCGCGAAGAAGTGTACGATGATAACGTGAGGACCTCTCGCAGAGGTGATCGCTTCTAGTATAACGGAGTTGCGACGAAGGGTCGACACGATCTCTCAGAGTGGAGTGCGAGGAGCGATAATCCTCATAATAACATGAGGGTTTCTATAAAAGGGCTTTGTAAGATCGCCTATAAGTGGACTCGTGATCCCCCAATAAAGGAGACGAACGATGATGATAACTAGACCTAACTGAACTTAAATGCTCCTACCACTACACATAAATGTGGCTCAAACCTAGCCCTCTGATACCAATTTGATGCAGTGGTAAGACAGACACCGGGAGGATTCACAAAATGCACTCCTGTATGCAATGACGTGTGATGCAAGTGCACAGGTTGTCCGCCAAAATTGCTAACAAGTAATTATTAATTATTATAGTAAATTAACAGGGCACGTGCGTTCACAAATATTTGAATAAAAAAAAATAACTATTAATTTTACAAAGACCGAGGCACAAATATTTTAAGCAATCACAGGAGTCGCCTCACAAATTTAACGGCGAACGAACTACTAGCACAATAAATAAAACAACCCACACAGTATAAGTTTTACCAAGATAACCAACAATAAAAGCAAATACAGTTACCGCAATTCACATATGTAGGCGGCGGTGGCGGTGGTTGTTGGCGGCCAGTGACGGTGTTGGGAGTGGAGCAGGGCTGGTAATGATCGAGTGGCTTAAAGAGGACGGCTGAAGGGGATGTGAGGTGGAGGCGGTCGGCGCTTTGTGGGGTAGGGCGGTCGGCTTAAAGAGGACGGCTGAAGGGGATTTTTGCATTCTCGTCCAATGCTCGGACGTGTGGGGTGTTAGTAAATGAATCGGTTTTGATCTTGTACAATAAATAAATAAAAATCTCATGTATTTAGGCCCATAAGGACTCTTCCCTAGCTCCTCCTTCAGTCTCACATCTTGAGTTTGTATTTATCTCTCCCGCTCTTTTTATAAAAGGAGACTCATTGTACAATGCATGATAAGAAGATTTTATGAGAATAATAAAATATTGGGTCATTTTATTCTCAATTTCTGCATGGTATCAAAGCCATATGAATCCTATAATTTTTTTCGGTTGAGCCCCGTCTCCTGCCACAAGCCTCATCCCGCACTCCACTTTATCTCTTTGCGCGGTCTAACGAGTTCCCTGTTCATGTAGACAGTTGAAATCCCTCTTATAGCTCACACCTCTGCTCTATCCTCTTCACGCCACGTCTGACCCCCCCATTTCTTTTTTATAGCTTTGCCCGCTTCCAAGTGGGACCCCCCACCCACCTCTTGTTCACGCAGACTCTTCCTCTGCTCGTGCAATCTTACCCGACCTCTGCTTGTGCGGTCTCATGTTCTTCCCATTCTACAAAAGGCTCTCACCCATGTATCCTTTTCTGATAACTCTAATTTTATACATATTTTTATATCTAATTTTTATTTACTAATTAATTAGTTTTTAATATATTCTATGATTTTATTATCTAATTTCTTTATTTTCTTATTTTAGGATCAATATGGGCTGCAAATATCAATATGGAGTCTACAGGATTGATCAGGAGACAAATCTGGACAAAGCTGGAAAAATTGCAAAGCAAACGCCCTGGACACGAGCGTGACCTAGAGGTCACAGGCGTGACACCCAGGCGTGAACCCGGCGCGTGTTCCAGGCTCAGTGCACCGTCATTTAAAAATACACGCCACAAGGTCACGGGCGTGACCATACTAACACGGGCGTGACGTCTCGCCGTGACATCCCAGCGTGCCAAATTAAAGCTACAGTTTCAAGATCGTCGAACGAAGACGCCACGCCCTTGGTCACGGGCGTGGCCTTAGGCGTGACACCAATGGGCTCAGATCGTCGAACGAAAATCGTCGAACGAAGAACGTCGAACAGCCAATTACACGCCCGTGACCCATAGGTCACGGGCTTGGCTAGGGCGTGACGAGTGCGTTTCCAGCCAATAAATCCAGCCGTTTCTGCCGTTGCCGCCAGATAGCCGTTTCAGCCTGACACGCCCTTGGTCACGGGCGTGACCATGAGGCGTGACCCCTCCATCAACAGCCATTTACTCCCGCCGTTTTCAGCTTCCCGCGGTTTTCCAGAAACAGAAGTGACACGCCCTAGGTCACGAGCGTGACCTAGGGAACCCGCCATTTAACAGATTTTGGCGGTTTCTCGTCTAACGTTCCCGAGCTTTCAAGACGGCGGTTCCGAGCCTGACACGCCCTAGGTCACGGGCGTGACCTAGGGCGTGACCTTGCAGAAATTTTTCCTATAAATTCCAGGCAATTCCGGAAGCTGAGAGAGGAGATTTTGGGGAGCTTAGTTCTGTTTTGTTTACTGTTTTTCTTGCATTTTAATTTCTTAGTATAGCCTTTACTTTCAAGTGTATTTTTAGTCATGTCTTTTCCTACCTTAACTTGTATTTCCCTAATGATGATGAGTAGCTAATTTTCATTTATCGCTTGGTCATGATGAAGCTTGAAATAAAATAAACCTTTCTTTTCTATCAAATGTCTTGTTCTTAATTATGCTCGCTACGATTTATCTTTGATTTATATTTTGTCGAATTCATATTTCGCGGATATGTTTTTCGATCTAAGATCCGTATCCTAAATGACCGAGAGGTTGCGGATACGAGTAGATCACTCAAGGATAAAAGGAGTTGCATGCACTCCTCGAGAGAGGACGACATAAATCCTCCGGATTGGAGTCAAATCCAATAGAGTGGTTCAACGCCTAAAACAAGCTTAGGGGTTTCGACTGGCCGAGAGGTCTTAATCGATCAACCTAAGGTTAGTCAAAAACATGAGTTCGAGAGAGACGCTTTTGTACTTAGGAATTTCCACGGTCGAGTGAGTAGTTTAAGAGCTCGCATTACTTTATTTTCAAAAAGGTTTATTTTAGTTCAAGTGGATTCTAGATCAAGTGCTAGCTTCCCCAAAATCGAACTTCTCTTTCTTAGTGTTTCGTTTCCTTTTCTGTTTTAAACAAAAATCAACTTTCCGTCCGATAAGATAATACCTCTTTCTTGTGACTACAAGTATTCGACAAGCCTCGAGTCGATATACGACACTTGATCCTATACTCCGAACGATAGGTATACTTGCCTCATCGATTGGAAACACGCGCTAGCGTGAAAAAAATAATCATCAAGTTTTTGGCGCCGTTGACGGGTAATATTTTTGTCGATATTTTGAAAGCAAGGATCTATTAGTTTTATCATTTTCGTTTTGTTTTTAAAATATCAAAATCAAAAAAAATTTTATTTTGTCTTATTTTGGTGTATGACCAGAGGGAATCCGTCAAATCTAGTCGATTTGGATCCGGAGATCGAGCAAAGCTTACGGCGACGTCTAAGACTCCGCGATCTCAATTCTCCAAACTTGGTTGAGGAATCCATCGGTGACACTTCTTTTTCTTCTTCTTCTTCCCCTTCTTCTCAATTTTCTTGTATTTTGAATAACCAAAATCCAAATATGGCCGACGAACGGACTATGTCCTATTATTCCCGGCCAAATTTGGATGAGGCGCAATCAAGTATTGTTCGACCCACTATTGCGAACAATAACTTTGAATTGAAGCCAAACATCATCCAAATGGTACAACAATATGTACAATTTGATGGGTTTCAAGATGAAAATCCAAATGCACATATTTCTAACTTTTTAGAAATATGCGATACTTTTAAAATTAATGGGGTTTCCGATGATGCCATTCGACTAAGGCTATTTCCTTTTTCTTTGCGCACCAAGGCTAAGCAGTGGTTGAATTCTCTACCAAGAGGCTCCATCACTATTTGGGCCGAGATGACGGAAAAATTTCTTACGAAATATTTTCTGCCCGCTAAGACGGCCAAATTGCGCAATGATATTATTTATTTCTCCCAAGTTGATTCGGAAACGTTATATGATACTTGGGAGCGATTTAAGGAATTGCTTCTCCGTTGTCCGCATCATGCAATCCCCGATTGGTTGCAAGTGCAAACCTTCTATAATGGCCTCAATCAACAAACGAGGCAACATATTGATGCCGCCGCCGGTGGAACGTTAAACAACAAGACACCGGCGGCCGCCCAAGAACTTATAGAAGGTATGACCATGAATACGTATCAATGGAGTACACCCCGGTCTCGTCCACCTAAACCGGCCGGGATGTACGAAATAGATACGGTTTCTAGTTTGTCTCTTCAGGTTGAACAACTACAAAAACAGATGAACGAGATGTCTGCTTGCTCGTCTAAATCTACCTGTGAGCCCCAATATTGGGAGCCTTCTACTATTGCCGAGCATGTGGATTACATGGGTAATCCGAATCGGCCACCTTATAATCCGGGTAATAATTTTGGCAATACCTATCACCCGGGTATAAGGAATCACCCCAACTTCTCCTGGAGTAATCCGGGGAACGCGGCGCGCCCGCCAAACACGATTCCACCCGGCTATTTTCCACCGCATGCTCCAAAAGCTCCAAATCTCGAGAAGTTGTTTACCCAATATACAACTACAAATGATGCCAACATCCAGAATCTCACAGGATCTTTTCGTAATTTGGAGACACAAATTGGGCAAATTGCTAAAATGCTCTCCGATCGTCAACAAGGAGCGCTACCGGGCAATATAGAGCCCAACCCAAGGGAGCAAGTGAAGGCTATCACGCTACGGTGCGGGAAGGAGGTACATACTCCGGTGGAACAAGAGGTAACTACTCCAAATCTGGTGGAACAAGAGGTAACAATTTCTACATCTTATCCCCCTCCTAAGCCTTCGACTGATACTAAACCGAAGGCTTATCAACCACCTCTTCCCTATCCGTCTAGAATGCTAAAAGACCGGATGGATGCGCATCACAGTAAATTTCTAAACATGTTTAAACAACTTCAAATAAATTTACCGTTTTGCGAATTAATAGCGCAAGTGCCAAAATACGCCAAGTAACTCAAAGATCTTTTATCCAATAAAAAGAAACTTGAGGATATCTCCACGGTTCACTTGAACGCGAAATGTTCGGCGGTTTTACTAAATAAATTGCCTAAGAAACTAACCGATCCAGGTAGTTTCTCTATTTCCTGTCTATTTGGCGATTTATCAGTAAAACATGCGTTGGCCGATCTGGGCGCTTCGATTAATTTGATGCCCTATTCATTATTTAAAAAATTGGGATTAGGAGAGCCGAACCCCATAAGCATGAGCATCCAATTGGCGGATCGATCTATTAAATACCCTATGAGTATCGTTAAGGATGTGCTTGTCAAAGTTGATAAATTCATCTTCCTGGTGGATTTTGTCATCCTTGACATAGAAGAGGACACCGAAGTTCCGCTTATTCTCGGTCGCCTTTTTCTCGCCACCTCGCGCGCCATTATAGATGTTAGTGACGGTAAACTTCTCCTTAGGGTCGGGGATGAAGAAGTTACCTTTCATATTGACTCGTCTATGCACAAAAAACTTTATAACGACAACTCATGTTTTACTTTGCAGGCTTCCCCCGAAGAAGACTCCGTTCATGACGGAAATTTTGAATCTTTAAATTTAATTTCGCATGAAATAAGTAATGATAATTTGGTCACACACGCACCTATTGAAGAAATTCTAGACTTAGGTGGTAATTTTTTAAGGCCTTCGTTTGAGGAACCTCCAACTTTAAACCTCGAGCATGTGTTAAATCCTTTACACTATTTATCTCAAGCGGAAGGTTCCAAACTTCCCGTTCATGCGTCGTCTTATGTATCTGAAAAACCCATAACTTAGCGCACATCACTATGGTCGAGCTCACCGACCATAAACAAAGCGCTCGTGGGAGGCATCCCATGGTTATCTTTTTATTTTATTTTATTTTTTTAGTTTTACAGGTTTGAAGAATATCTTTGCGGCGTGACGATCGATCGGGAACGTCAACCTCGTGCGAGTTCTTCATGTCGGTAACTTTAATTTATTTTCTTTTACTTCTGTCTTGAAAATATTTTTTTTAAAAAAAACAAAAAAAAGAGAATTTTTTTTTCTGTTCGTACACACCTCTGTCACGGCCGTGACCTATTGGTCACGGGCGTGACAAAGCCGTGTTTAGTTCGTCTAGCGCAACCCGATAGTGGTTTTGTCGAACGAAGTTTCCCGTTCGACTTCCATTACGAACACGGGCGTGCCCATTATTGGTCACGGGCGTGACCAGCGCGGATCTTCGTTCGACGACCTGGATCAGAGAAAACAACAAAGTTTTCCCCGTCACGCCCGTGTCAACACATGTCACGCCCGTGACGCAGGTAAGTCATGGCCGTGACTTGCCCGGGATTTCTAAAAAAAAGAAACAAATTTTTTTTCATCTTTTTCAGTTACACGCCCCAGGGTCACGGCCGTGACCCTGGGCCGTGTCGGCGAATCCGAGGCGTGACCCAAGGTCAATGCCTCGCATTCCTTGCTTTTTGTTTTTTGTAATTTGCCACGCCCCCAGTCACGGCCGTGACCAAGGGCGTGACCGTGACATCCAAAGCCAGCACCTTGGATTCCCGCGCAGCTGCATAGGATACCCCTGACACGCCCGGAGTCACGGGCGTGACGCTGGGGCGTGACCAGGGAATCTGAGGCAGGAGGCCTCGGATCCTCTTTCCCTTTGACCCGTGCTTGTCACGCCCCCAGTCACGGGCGTGACCGGGGGGCGTGACCAACCCCAAAACCCTATAAATAGGGATTTTTCCCCTCTCATTCCTCCACACCTTCCAGCACTCCCCTTCCCCCTTAGCCAACCCGAATCCTTTTTTTTTCCTCCCTTCTTCCAAAATGCCTCGCCACCACCCTCGTTCCACCGCTTCCTCCTACGAGCACCACGCGGATCCCGCCGCGGCGGAGGCCATGCTGCTCTTTGAAAACCAAATGCAGCTCGAGTGCAGCAATCGCCTACGCGCCAAACCCCTTGGCGTGTTCCACATCTTAGATTGGACGATCCTCGCCTCATTTGGAGCAGCAGATCTGGTGCGGGGATTTCTATCCACCCCTGGATGGAGTTCCCTCTTCTCCATTTCCGAGCATGCCTTCCTTGAGCTCACCGTTGAGTTCTTGGCTTCATTCGAGTTCCGTTGGTCGGCAAATTACGATTTCATCGTCTTTCGCATGGGTGGGTTGGTGCATCAGCTCACCATCCGCCAACTCAACGTTGCCATGGGCTTTTGCTCGGAGTGCTTCTCCCAATCTCCCGCCTACCTCGGTTTAATTACTGATTTCCCTCCCCATGTCAACCTTCTCACCTTTTGGGCGGAAATCAGTAATGACACCGCTCCCTACACCCCAAAGAAATCCAAAGGAAGCCACCTCATTTCCCCCGCCTTGCGCATTCTCCACAACCTCCTCACCTTTACTCTTTCTGCTCGCGGCGACAGCCACGGGGTGGTGACTCGGGCGGACTTACTATATTTATATAGTATGTTTTACCGAGTGCCGCTCAACCTCGGCTATTTGCTCTCAGTTTTCTTTCGGCACCAAGCCGAAAATGTGAGGTTGGGAGCAGTGCACGGCGAGAACTTCATCACTTTTCTCGTCAAGCAGCTCGGCCTTTGGGATACTCTTCCACGCCTCAGCAGCGTGCAGACGCCGCAGGTCATCCAGTTCCAGACCCTTCAGGCCCTCGGCCTAGCGCGACGACGCGATGGAGAGTTTGAGGCTATCGCCCCCCGCAGTCGGTGGTGGAGATCTTGATCTAGATTTCGGTGCCGGTCCCAGCGGTACTATTCCTTCTTCCCCCATTCCACCACCACCGCAGGAGCCTTCTTCAGAGCCCGGTCCTCAAACCTATTGGGATCAACAATTTGGGTTGATTCACACTCGCCTAAATCAGATGGAGACCAATTTTGGCAAACGCTTTACTACTTTTGACGCTCGTTTTGCCGCACTGGAGCAGAGCCACGCTTCTTCCGTGGAGCATATTACACGTGAGTTCGCGGATCTGCGCACTCATTATCCGCCGCGAGGGGGTGATAGTGATGAGGATTAGGTTACTTTATTTATCTTTGGGTTGTAATCCGTCATCTTGTATCTTTTCTTTTTTTTGTTTTTATCTGCCATGTATCTTTTATTTTGTTTTAAAAAAAACCCTATATATATCAAAAATATGTTTTGCTTCAGTATTATCTTCCAGGTACACTTTGGACTGATTCGCACGCTCCAGGGAAGTCTGCTTTTCTTTTTATTTTTTACTTATTTTTCATTGGGGACAATGTATTATTTAAGTATGGGGGGGATAGTTCTCAAGCAAAACATAAAAAAAAAACAAATTCAAACACTCAAAAACAAAATTTCCCATTTTCAAACTTTATTTTCTTTTTCTTCACAAAACAACAACATCAACAAAAAAAATTGCAAAAAATAACCAAAAATTCAAAAAAATTAGGGTTAATTTTTGTAAATTAGAGAAATCTTTATTCTTATATTTATTCACATGCGAAATCCTTAGTATTCAACTTTTACATAGTGTTTAGAATATTTTAATGCTTTAATTGAATGTTGAATTTTGAAGTAGAACTGTTGGCCATGTTATGTTTCTAGTCAAGTGCACATGTTTGTAGAATTTAAGTAGAGTTAAACATTCAGCATACAATTAGATTTTTTTTTCTAAATGCGTAGCAATAATTTATTTCACTTCTATCTTGAAACCAATAGAATCTAAAAATAGTTTAGGAGAGTGTGTAGAAGTTTACTAGAGAGATATTTCACGAATCAAGAAAGATGTATTCTTTCTCGATGTCTAGAACTTCCATCTAGCTATTCTCAAGACTTTGCATAGGTTAAACTCATTAGCATAAATATGATTTAGGCACTTCTTTTGCCAAGTTTGAGCCTTTGCACTCTCACCTAATATTTTATCTTTGCTAAGCCAATTTGAGCCTATACCATTCCTTTTGTTTTTTCTCCACCAACAGTTTACCAAAGCCTAAAAAGCATCCTAATTACACACCTATGACCGAGCTTGACATTATATATACAGAACCGGTTTTTGAGTAATTAGGGGCCATTTTATTTTGGTGGCTAATTGAAAAAAATAGTTGTTTTTCATTCCTCTAAAAAAAGGGAGAAAAAAAGAGAAAAAAATAATATATATAAAAAAATGAAATGATGAAAATAAATAGAGGAAGTGGAAAAAAAAATTCAACATGTTAAGAAAAAAAAAACAAAGGAGTTTAGGAATTGGCGGAGCTCTACAAATTATTTTGTGCAAGCTATCATTAGGTTTTGGTGTGTCTACCCATCGTTTTTATCTTTAATTTTTCTAAGCCAAAAACCTAAGCCTACATTTCAACCTAGTTAAGCTCTACTGATTTGTGCTTCTAAGTTAAACTAATGCCGTGACGAGAGTGTGAAAGGGCAAGGCTATGACCATCGACATTGATGGATTTCTTTGGAGGGTATCCCGATCTTCGATTTGTGCAATGTTATCTTAGTAAACACGCTAATTTCTCCCTAAACGTGATTTTAAGATTTACCGGGTTTTCATTTTCGAAGTAAAAATAATAAGTGAAAACACATTTTAGAAAATTAAAAAACTAACTTGTATGCTGAGTAGGTTTTTTTACAAAAATAACTATGCGCATAGACACAAGATTTCGCATTTTACTCCTTAGGTTCAATTTTCGTTTCTAGTGTTAAAATTTTTCTACTCTCCATGAAAAGTTGTTTGCTCGGGACGAGCAAACGAGTAAGTATGAGGGTATTTGATAACTCTAATTTTATCCATATTTTTATATCTAATTTTTATTTAATAATTAATTAGTTTTTAATATATTCTATGATTTTATTATCTAATTTCTTTATTTTCTTATTTTAGGATCAATATGTGCTGCAAATATCAATATGGAGTCTACAGGATTAATCAGGAGACAAATCTGGACAAAGCTGGAAAAATTGCAAAGCACACGCCCTGGACACGGGCGTGAACGAGAGGTCACGGGCGTGACACCCAGGCGTGAACCCGACGCGTGTTCCAGGCTCAGTGCACCGTCATTTAAAAATACACGCCCCAAGGTCACAGGCGTGACCATACTAACACGGGCGTAACGTCTAGCCGTGGCATCCCAGCGTGCCAAATTAAAGCTACAGTTTCAAGATCGTCGAACGAAGACGCCACGCCCTTGGTCACGGGCGTGGCCTTAGGCGTGACACCAATGAGCTCAGATTGTCGAACGAAGATCGTCGAACGAAGAACGTCGAACAACCAATTACACGCCCGTGACCCATGGGTCACGGGCGTGGCTAGGGCGTGACGAGTGCGTTTCCAGCCAATAAATCCAGCCGTTTCTGCCGTTGCCGCCAGATAGCCGTTTCAGCCTGACACGCCCATGGTCACGGGCGTGACCATGGGGCGTGACCCCTCCATCAACAGCCATTTACTCCCGCCGTTTTCAGCTTCCCGCGGTTTTCCAGAAACAGAAGTGACACGCCCTAGGTCACGGGCGTGACCTAGGGAACCCGCCATTTAACACCCGCCATTTAACAGATTTTGGGGGTTTCTCCTCCAACGTTCCCGAGCTTTCAAGACGGTGGTTCCGAGCCTGACACGCCCTAGGTCACGGGCGTGACCTAGGGCGTGACCTTGCATAATTTTTTCCTATAAATTCCAGGCAATTCCAGAAGCTGAGGGAGGAGATTTTGGGGAGCTTAGTTCTGTTTTGTTTACTGTTTTTCTTGCATTTTAATTTCATAGTATAGCCTTTACTTTCAAGTGTATTTTTAGTCATGTTTTTCCCTACTTCAACTTGTATTTCCCTAATGATGATAAGTCGCTAATTTTCTTTTAGCGCTTGGTCATGATGAAGCTTGAAATAAAATAAACCTTTCTTTGCTATCAAATGTCTTGTTTTTTATTATGCTCGCTACGATTTATCTTTGATTTATATTTTGTCGAATTCATATTTCGCGGATATGTTTTTCGATCTAAGATCCGTATCCTAAATGACCGAGAGGTTGCGGATACGAGTAGATCACTCAAGGATAAAAGAAGTTGCATGCACTCCTCGAGAGAGGACGACATAAATCCTCCGGATTGGAGTCAAATCCAATAAAGTGGTTCACCGCCTAAAGCAAGCTTAGGAGTTTCGACTGGCCGAGAGGTCTTAATCGATCAACCTAAGGTTAGTCAAAAGCATGAGCTCGAGAGAGACGCTTTTGTACTTAGGAACTTCCACGGTCGAGTGAGTAGTTTAAGAGCTCGCATTACTTTATTTTCAAAAAGGTTTATTTTAGTTCAAGTGGATTCTAGATCAAGTGCTAGCTTCCCCAAAATCGAACTTCTCTTTCTTAGTGTTTCGTTTCCTTTTCTGTTTTAAACAAAAACCAACTTTCCGTCCGATAAGATAATATCTCTTTCTTGTGACTACAAGTATTCGACAAGCCCCGAGTCGATATACGACACTTGATCATATACTCCGAACGATAGGTATACTTGCCTCATCGATTGGAAACACGCGCTAGCGTGGAAAAAATAATTATCAAGTTTTTGGCGCCGTTGCCGGGGAATATTTTTGTTGATATTTTGAAAGCAAGGATCTATTAGTTTTATCATTTTCTTTTTGTTTTAAAAATATCAAAATCAAAAAAATTTTATTTTGTCTTATTTTGGTGTATGACCCGAGAGAATCCGTCAAATCTAGTCGATTTGGATCCGGAGATCGAGCAAAGCTTACGGCGACGTCTAAGACTCCGCGATCTCAATTCTCCAAACTTGGTTGAGGAATCCATCGGTGACACTTCTTTTTCTTCTTCTTCTTCTTCTTCCCCTTCTCAATTTTCTTGTATTTTGAATAACCAAAATCCAAATATGGCCGACGAACGGACTATGTCCTATTATGACCGGCCAAATTTGGATGAGGCGCAATAAAGTATTGTTCGACCCACTATTGCGAACAATAACTTTGAATTGAAGCCAAGCATCATCCAAATGGTTCAACAATATGTACAATTTTATGGGCTTCAAGATGAAGATCCAAATGCGCATATTTCTAACTTTTTATAAATATGCGATACTTTTTGTTGCAGGTTGGAGACCGCGCGGTCTGTTGCTGTTTGGAGACCGGGCGGTCTGGCGGTTTCTCCTAGGCGGTCTGTGTGCCGGGCTGTTGCTGTTTGGTATCCCAGCGGTCAGGCGGCTTGTCTCAGGCGACTAGGAGACCGAGCGGTCTAGCGGTCTCCTGTGGCGGTTTGATCTCTCCTCCTGTTGGTTGTCGGGCGGTTAGCCGGTTTGTCTAACCGCACGGCTTGTCCGGTTTGTCTTTTGTAAAGTCGCATACACTTGTAAATTTATAGTCACACATTGATTATTTGTAATCTCTCTCATCTCCTCCATTCAATAAAAGGAGGGTATACCATTGTAATAGATACCTTTTTCGGATAATAAAGTTTCAGTTAAAACCATTTCAGTTTGTTTTTGTTCGGTTTCTACATGGTATCAGAGGAATCGATCTATTCCTCCTGATTGTGTGCGCTCTCACTGCTTTCGCGGCTTGACTCTCCGTCTATCCGCGCGACCTGTCCACGCGGTTTGCTCCTTCTTTTTCGCGACCTGTTTTCGCGATCTCCTCTATTCGCAACGATCTACTTCTAAGTCGCCGCGACTGTTACCTTCTACCCGCTCCTGCTTTCTAGTCGCCCCAGCCTCATCTTTAGCCGTGCGACTTGTTCTCCTCTGTTCGCCCGACTTTTTCAAGTCGTGCGACTTCTTTCCCTTTGCTTTGCTCTGCTTCTTGGTCGTGGCCTTCCTAGCCGCACGACCTGTTTTCTGTTCGCCCTGCTTGGTTCTCTCTTCTCTTCTTCGCTTAACCGTTCGACTTCTTTCTCTTACTCGCGGCTTGTTCTTACCACTCTCTGTCCCGGTAGCAATCGTCCGTTGGGAGTCCGGATCCGGAAAAGCACAAGCGGTAGGGGTGAATATGACAGAACACCGTAGTTGCTTGCATAAAGAAGTAACCAATAATAAATTGCACGGAAACTTGGGCACATAGAGGGTATCAGACAGGCAGAGAGATGGAGTGACTTGAACCATGCCCGTCCCATGGACCGGTGAGGGAGATCCATCCGCAACAATGACCGGGGGCAACTGGCTATCTCAGCCACTGCCACCCCCCGTTCCTACCAGGAGGCCCTTACTATTCCTCATTGGAAAGCTGTCATGGATGAGGAGATATCTACTCTCACTGAACGGGGTACCTGGACCCTTGTTCCTCCTCCTTTCGGCACAGATGTTGTTGGTTGTTGATGGGTCTTCGTGGTGAAGTTTCTTCCGGATGGCAATGTGGATCGTTATAAGGCTCGCCTGGTTGCCAAGGGTTTTACCCAAACTTATGACGTTGATTACTTTGACACTTTCTCTCCAGTGCCTCGTCTCAGCACTATTAGAGTTCTTCTCTCTGTAGCTGTCAACAGGGATTGACCCATCTCGCAGCTTGATGTTAAGAATGCTTTCCTCTATGGTGATCTGCAGGAAGATGTTTACATGGAGCAACCTCCTGGGTATGTTGCTCAGGGGGAGACACGGGTATGCCGGCTAAAGAAGGCTATCTATGGCCTCAAGCAGAGTCCTCGTGCCTGGTTTGACAAGTTCAGTGGCATTGTTGCGGCCATTGGTTTTACAAGAAGCTCAGCAGATCACTCCTTGTTCGTTCGGAAAACCGTCTCTGGTCTTGTTGTTCTTGCGGTTTATGTTGATGATATTCTTCTTACTGGCGATGATCAGGATGGGGTATTGATGACCAAGAAACACCTTCGTTAACATCTGGTCACAAAAGATATGTGCTCCCCGAAATACTTTCTGGGGATTGAAATCTCTAGAAAGCCCAACTCCATGGTCCTTTCCCAACGGAAGTATGCTCTTGATCTTTTAAAGGAGGCAGGACTGACTGGTGCTAAACTTGCACGTTGTCCTATGGCTGCTGGAGAAGACAAAATTTGGACAGATGACTCGCCTCTTCTTTCCGATCTTACGAGATACCGGCGTCTGGTGGACAAGCTCATATATCTCACGGTAACCAGACCCGACATCTCTTATGCTGTTGGCAAGGTGAGCCAGTTCATGCAAGCTCCGAGGGAGTGTCATCTACAATCTGCACTGAGGATATTAGAGTATATTAAAGCTGCACTAGGGAAAGGACTCCTCTTTCAGAAGAATGGTCACCTAAGGGTTGAAGCTTACTCTGATTCAAGTTATGCGGATGACAAAGGGGACCGCAAATCGACATCAGGTTTCTGCACGTTTGTTGGAGGCAATCTTGTGAGTTGGAAGAGCAAGAAACAGTCTGTAGTTTCCAGGTCTAGTGCAGAGGCGGAATATCGCAGCATGACATCGACTACATGTGAGTTGAAGTGGTTGCGGGCTCTCATGCTTGACTTAGGAGAGGTTTACAACTATCCTCTTCCTAAGTTCTGTGACAATAAGGCAGCGATATACATTTCTAAAAATCCGGTCTTTCATAAGAGAACAAAACACATAGAAGTCGACTGTCATTTTATTCGGGAAGAAATATTGAAAAAACAGATTTACACTCCGTTTGTCACTTCCGACAACGAGTTGGCAGATGTCTTCACCAAGCCGGTGTCCGCTTCCTTTTTCCACATCTGCGACAAGCTAGGCATGATTGATATCTATGCTCCAGCTTGAGGGGGAGTGTTGCAGGTTGGAGACCGCGCGGTCTGTTGCTGTTTGGAGACCGGGCGGTCTGGCGGTTTCTCCTAGCCGGTCTGTGTGCCGGGCTGTTGCTGTTTGGTATCCCAGCGGTCAGGCGGCTTGTCTCAGGCGACTAGGAGACCGAGCGGTCTAGCGGTCTCCTGTGGCGCTTTGATCTCTCCTCCTGTTGGTTGTCGGGCGGTTAGCCGGTTTGTCTAACCGCACGACATGTCCGGTTTGTCTTTTGTAAAGTCGCATACACTTGTAAATTTATAGTCCCACATTGATTATTTGTAATCTCTCTCATCTCCTTCATTTTATAAAAGGGAGGCTATACCATTGTAATAGATATCTTTTTCGGATAATAAAGTTTCAGTTAAAACCATTTCGGTTTGTTTTTGTTCGGTTTCTACACTTTTAAAAATTAATGGGGTTTCCGATGATGCCATTCGACTAAGACTATTTCCTTTTTCTTTGCGCACCAAGGCTAAGCAGTGGTTGGGTTCTCTACCAAGAGGCTCCATCACTACTTGGGCTAAATGAAAATTAGGATGAAGCGCAATCAAGTATTGTTCGCAATAGTGGGTCGAACAATAACTTTGAATTGAAGCCAATCGTGTCAGGCCATGATAGAAAAGAAAGGTTTATTTTATTTCAAGCTTCATCATGACCAAGCGCTAAATGAAAATTAGCTACTCATCATCATTAGCGAAATACAAGTTGAGGTAGGGAAAGACATGACTAAAAATACACTTGAAAGTAAAGGCTATACTATGAAATTAAAATGCAAGAAAAACAGTAAACAAAACAGAACTAAGCTCCCCAAAATCTCCTCTCTCAGCTTCCGGAATTGCCGGGAATTTATAGGAAAAATTTCTGCAAGGTCACGCCCTAGGTCACGCCCGTGACCTAGGACGTATCAGGCTCGGAACCGCCGTCTTGAAAGCTCGGGAACGTTAGAGGAGAAACCGCCAAAATCTGTTAAATGGCGGGTTCCCTAGGTCACGCTCGTGACCTAGGGCGTGTCACTTCTGTTTCTGGAAAACCGCGGGAAGCTGAAAACGACGGGAGTAAATGGCTGTTGATGGAGGGGTCACGCCCCATGGTCACGCCCGTGACCATGGGCGTGTCAGGCTGAAACGGCTATCTGGCGGCAACGGCAGAAACGGCTGGATTTATTGGCTGGAAACGCACTCGTCACGCCCTAGCCACGCCCGTGACCTATGGGTCACGGGCGTGTAATTGGCTGTTCGACGTTCTTCGTTCGACGATCTTCGTTCGACGATCTTCGTTCGACGATCTGAGCCCATTGGTGTCACGCCTAAGGCCACGCCCGTGACCAAGGGCGTGGCGTCTTCGTTCGACGATCTTGAAACTGTAGCTTTAATTTGGCACGTTGGGATGTCACGGCTAGACGCACGCCCGTGTTAGTATGGTCACGCCCGTGACCTTGGGGCGTGTATTTTTAAATGACGGCGCACTGAGCCTGGAACACGCGCCGGGTTCACGCCTGGGTGTCACGCCCGTGACCTCTCGGTCACGCCCGTGTCCAGGGCGTGTGCTTTGCAATTTTTCCAGCTTTGTCCAGATTTGTCTCCTGATCAATCCTGTAGACTCTATATTGATATTTGCAGCCCATATTGATCCTAAAATAAGAAAATAAAGAAATTAGATAATAAAATCATAGAATATATTAAAAACTACTTAATTATTAAATAAAAATTAGATATAAAAATATGGATAAAGTGTTTCCATGCTAACAAGTATTTGATAACGTGACCTATCCTTCTTATTTTTCCACGCTAACAAGATATCATATTATAATCGGGAAGAGAGAAATAATAAAGTGCACTTGATATAAAACTAGATATTTTTATATCTAATTAGATATCATATTTTTATATCCATATTTGATAATGTTGGATCCCTAGTTGATTTGGGCTAGGTTCACTGACTTAGGATTTGACCCATCATGTATAGCCATGGTCAATTTGTGTCATAGAGTCTAGGTTAAGTCCTTAGGCTCAACTCCAGATGGACCAACTTTCAACAAGACCCTCAGAGACTCCTGAATCACAAGTTTTCAAGACCAAGTAAAGTGAGTTCGACGTTCGTCGAACTCAGCTCGACGAAAGGAGTTCTGCGCTCGACGATCTTAAGACAATTCTTAGTGCTGAGCTAGATGATCTATGTTCTCTGCTCAACGAAGACTTAGTTTCTGCATCAAGCTAAAGTCAGGACAACTTCAAATTTTTCTAAGTCCAGCTTCAAGCTTCGGTCGACGAATTATATTCTGAGCTCGACGAACTTGGACCTCAAGTTCACAGCTTCTCAGGTCGACGAAGTCAGCTTCTCAGGTCGACGAATGCTAAACTCTACTCGACGATTTCTGGACTCAGAGAATTTGTGTCGACACTTAGGGTTTGTGTCGACACCAGACAATTTGTGTCGACACCATGATTTCAGTCGACACCAGCTTATGTCGACACCAGGGGATTTGTGTCGACACCAAGATCAATCTGTCGACACCAACTTATGTGTGGCCGATTATGATGTGGATATACAGTGTCATCCGGGCAAGGCCAATGTGGTGGCCGATGCCCTGAGCCGGAAGAAGGGTAAGATCTTTAATGTCACCGCTGATCATTTAGTGGAAGAGTTCCTCCTGATGGATATTTCCGTGGGACGCCGTGACATGCAGAGCACTTTGGCAGTGGTAGAGCCGTCTTGGATTGCACCTACCAGGTTGCACCAGAAGGACGATCCGGATCTTCTGCACTTATAACTCAGGACTAAGAGAGGGGAGTTGGCGGATTTTTCTATCGATGATGCAGGTACTTTGAAGTACCGTGGCAGGTTTTGCATCCTCGCTGTTGGAGACATCAGGGGTATGATTTGCAGAGAGGCTCATGGGTCCAGTGTTGCCTACCATCCAGGATCTACAAAGATGTATCATGAATTAAAGCAGATTGCCTGGTGGTATGAGATGAAGGGTGATATAGCCCGATTTGTTACTGAGTGCCACACATGCAAGCGTGTGAAGGCCGATCATGGAAGGCCTGGTGGCAAGTTGACTCCGTTGGAGATCCCTACTTGGAAGTGAGAAAGTATTTCTATGGACTTCATTACGGGCTTACCGAGATCTCCAAGGGCATTTGATTCTGTTTGGGTTATAGTGGACAGACTGATGAAGTGTGCTCACTTTGTGCCGTATAAGATTGACTATCCGATGAAAAAGATAGCAGAGCTGTATCTGAATGAAGTCATCCGTTTACACGGTGTGCCAGTTAGCATCATTTCGGATCGAGACTCCCGTTTTACATCTCGCTTTTGGAGGAGTCTGCAAGAGGGTTTGGGTACAGATTTGAGGTATTCTACAGCTTACCACCCGCAGACCATTGGTCAGACTGAGCGAGTGAACCAGATAGTTGAGGATATGATCAGGTGCTACATCTTGGACCACAGAGGAGCGTGGGATGAGCATTTGCGGCTTATGGAATTCACATACAATAACAGTTACCAGGAGAGCTTGCAAATGACTCCGTTTGAAGCCTTGTATGGGAGGCGCTGCAGAACTCCCTTGTTTTGGACTGAGGTCAGTGAGAGTCCTGTGTTGGGTCCGGATGCGCTCGAGGAAATGGATGTCGCAGTAAAGCTTATTCGAGAAAAGCTTCATATTGCTCCGGAGAGATATGAGAAGAACGCCTACCGGCGTAGGTCTTACTTGGAATTTTCTGTAGGGGACCTTGTGTTTCTTAAGGTTTCCCCGATGGTTGGTGTTAAGAGGTTCGGTAAGAACCAGAAATTGGATCCGAGGTATGTGGGCCCATTTAAGATTGCTGAACGGATTGGCGTGTCAGCATATAGATTGGATTTGCCAGCAAATTTCCCAGGTATTCATAATGTGTTTCATGTAAGCCAATTACGGAAGTGTGTGCGAAGCAGTGGGCAAGTCTTGGATGTTGTGCCCCAGTTGGAGCCTAATATTTCATATGTTGAGGTGCCGGTCCGCATCTTGGATACTCAAGATCGGGTGCTGCGGACGAAATCTATCCCGATGGTGAAAGTTCTATGGAAGAATCAAAATTTGGAAAGCGCGACTTGGGAGCTAGAGTCGGCAATGAGGGAGGCTCACCCTAATCTGTTCCCTTGATTTGATTGGTACATTTCTTTCTAGTAGATCTTGTTTTGTTACTTTCCTTCTACAGTAGAAGTTGTGTACGTAAAGTTTCGGGACGAAACTTTCTTTTAGGGGGAGTGACTGTAACGCCCCCGATTTTTCTGCGATTATTTAATTCTCGTTGGGCATTACGTTGACGCGTATTTGGCATGTGCCATTTGTTAGAGCGTGATTTTAGCTCTTTAGGTTTCTTGTGTGGTTGTTGGCAGCTTTTTGACAAGATCCCCTAGCAAGCCGGGTCTGTGTTGGTGACCGATGAGACCTCTCGGGGATGTTTGTGTTTTGGCTTCGGGTAGTGATAACCCGAGTTTTGTTCGTCGAAAGTTGAATTCGACTTTGCCGTTGCGTTCGTAGCATAGGTAATTAGCTATGGTGTGAATTTCGTCGGATTCCGAGGTGGTTCGATTTTCGCGTCGTTTTGATTGTGTTGATAATAATGGATGCAAATAATTAATTAATAAAGCTTGAAGGAATCCAGTGGCTTTTAGGTGTCTGTTAGGGCTGATAAGGCGTGTCCATGCATATATATATAGTCTCAAGACAAAATCGAGAGTTTTCATCGTCTCCTTCCGTGAGAGTTTAACCGTCGCCTGTTCGAGAGGAAGAAAAAAACCGCCAACCCTGCTACCCTTCAGACGCCGATTCTGGTAGCGTTAGTGGATGGAATTCGATTCCGAAAGCGGATTTGGATTACTCTCTCCTAGACCTTCATTCCTACAGTAAGAGATTCAATTTTCATGGTGTTTCTAGGGGTCTCGGAATTTTTGGTTTGATCCTTCTCCGCCATTAAAACTTTAGAATCCTGTTAGGTGCTGTTGTGGCTGGAGCCGAGAGAGAGGAAGGGCTGTGCAAGATAAATCACTGGAATTTGAGGCAAGTGGTGCCCCTACCTTTGCCAAGTTTTTCTTCTCTTTTTCATGGTCATATTGGCTGTAATCATTCATGATTTCCCGAGATTGCTTATGTTGCTCTGTTTTTCCGTCAAAGTCATGTGGATCTTAAACCATAAATGCTCCTTTATGTTTCTTTTTTTTGCATTATCTCAAGTTCTGAAACTCAAATTTCCGGCCGGGTTGCTGTAGTCTTGTTTGTTTTTATCAAATTATTCCATGTTAATCTCGATTTGGGTAGCAATTAGCCTATCATCCCTAGAACTAGTAGCAGTGAGTTTTCATACTTATTTTGCGAGTAATAGGATCGAATTAGGCTAAGAGTATTGGTCAGAAATGAAGGTGGTTGTTCAGGATTACGGTGTACACAACGCAGCCAGTTCTGCGAAGGTCGTCGACCTGAGTTCGACGAGGATCGTCAAACTGAGATCAACGATCTCTGGTTGCTTGAGATCGACGAAGATCGTCGACCTGAGTTCGACGATGATCGTCAAACTAAGATCGACGATCTCCGGTGACCTGAGTTCAGCGAGGATCGTCGAGCTAAGTTCGATGAGGATTGTTGAACTGAGTTCGATGATTTTCTGTGTCCGGTGTTTAATGCAAAATCGTCGAACGGAGTTCGACAATTTCCTATGGCCTGCGGTTAACGCAAAATCGTCGAACGACGTTCGACGATTTTTCCCGTGACCTGTGATCGACGAAAGGAAAATCGTCGAATGGCGTTCGACGATTTTTCCCATGCCTATGTTCGACGAAAGGAAAATCGTCGAACGGAGTATGACGATTTCCTATGGCTGGAGATCGACGATTCCTGTAAGCTGAGATTTATTCCTTTTCAGTTTCTCTTCTTCCCGAGTGATTACCTCCTAGGGGGGATGTCTTGTCGGCCTTTCGTTCTTCCTTTGTTTTGAGGGCCGAATCGTGGGTTATGGTAGGTAGTGGTGTTTTGACGCTCTAAAGGAGCGGGATGTTTTGTGTGCGAGCCATGGCTGCCACTTTTTAGTCTCAGTTATGGGCTGGGTATTGCTGTGGCCGTGACCCTTTTAATCCCAGGTACGGGCTGGGTTTGTGGTGGTTTTGTGCTGACACAGTGAAATTTTATTTTTAGTTGGGACTATTTTGCTTGGGGGACTATTTTTGGTCACCAACTCAGGTCCATGTTGTTTACTACTGCCATTAACTCACAAATTAGGATTGTTAGGTGTTTCTTCCTTGTAGAATGCAACATATTGTGGCAAGTTTTCTTGTCCTTTGCCTTGTAGCCTCTGTAGGATTTGGGCAGGGCTTGTTGTTGTCACCTGGTACTTGGTGTAATTTTTCTTACTTTGGACAGTGTTTGTTTTTACTGTCATGTTTACTTACTCTCTTTGTTCCATTTTGATTTAATTCCCTAATTCAGATTTTCTTGTTTTACTTGCTGAGGTATTCTTTTTTTTTTTTCTGAATGCCTCAGGTTCTGATTAGTAGCCGGGTAGGCGGCTAGATTTGCTGTGGTGTTGCTGGTGATCCCTTGAGTTGTAGGGATCTTTCTCTTGCTGTTGTGAGGTAGTTTTTCTGTTTTCTTATAGACATACATACTTGCCAGTGGGTTCGTGTCAGTTTGTTGGCGCCCACTGGTAGTTTACCTTATGATACTAGATATGTTTCTTTTACTACTACCTTGTTGAAGATAGTCTACTTGCTCTTGGGAGAATTTATACTAGGTTGCTAGTTATTTTTAAACCTAAAACACTATTATAAGTATATCTCATGATCAGCATGTTTGTAAAACTCATACACTACTTTCTAAGCAACGTAAAAAGATCGTTTTCCCACTTATGATATAAAATAAATCTAGAGTCTTGCATTGTATGAGTGGACTTCGAGGGACACTTATGCACTCTCATAGGATGCCAAAAATAATTAAAGTATTTTCCGATGCGTATAAATATAGTTTTTATACTATGGACTAGATGATCCACCGAGCCGAGGGATACAACCCTTAAAATTATATCTGATTTTCTAATCATTAAACTTATGAGATTTTCATAGTCTAGTAAGATGGTGTTCGCCTGAGCATCGACAGTTATCCCTTGCTCGATGTGGCATCACGACGCGTGTTTTCTCTTACTCTGATACTTCTTGAATTCGGAGAAAATGCGGTTTGTGACAGTTGGTATCAGAGGCAGGTTGCTTGACAATTTGTCGGACAACCTTTCCTTGTAGCTATTATGTGTTTAGCATCATATCATACTCACACCGATATGTCATCAGCACGTCTTGGCTGAAGCACAAACACTACACTCATAGCATAACATGAAGTATACGGGGCATATTATGTAGTATGAGATGCATAATATGTGTCTGTATATGGATCCACCATAGGGGAAACATGTGAGGGTTATGTAGTATGAGATGCATAACCTCACCACATGATTGCGACTAACACGTTTCTTTTTCGTTGCATGAGAATGTTATGTAGTATGTGATGCATAACATTTTCATTCGTATGCCGATCATGACATGCATTAGGGCATTTTTAGAATGCATAGCACAATCATGCATATCATAACATTGCATAAGCACAACGTGACAAGCTAAAGATTTGCAGGATGACATATGTACACACATGGTTTTAAATCAAAAAAAGAATATAAATTCATGCATTCCCGATCTAGGCACAAGAGTTAGATGATGGTGGTTAACCATCCTAGGTTAGGAATAACATCATTTTTGTTCAAATAAATTCCCAGAGCAAGTTTAGCAGTTTTAAGATCGTATTTATGTATGTATTGTTTGTACTTGTAGTTAGTTCCAACTATTGTACCAGGATTTGACTAATGTTGATATGACCATAGGATGGCAAGACGTCCTTAGACGAGGTCGACTCCCCTGTCTGAGGGTGAGACTTCTGGCGCGCAGAGTGATGTGGTGATCGAGAGCTTGCGGTTGAGCAACGATTCCTTGACCAGAAAGTTGGTGGAGATGCAGGTCCAGATCCAGTCTCTGGCGGCAGTTGTGGCAGGACAGACTCAGGGAGTCCAAGACCCTGCAGGGGGGTCAGCTGACCCTCCCCCTCCTGCTCCCCTGAGACCTCCAGTGGTGGTTCCAGCGGAGATGACCTTCATTTCTCAGTTTCAGAGACTTAACCCTCCTACATATGATGGGAAGGAAGATTTCATGGTCATAGATGATTGGCTGATCTCCATGAAGGAGATGTTCTCGTACTACGGTGTTGCAGATGATTAGAGAGTGATGATAGCCGCCTATCAACTAAAGGGTTTGGCTAAGAGCTGGTGGCTTAGGGAAAAGGAGAGCTTGGTGGCCCGTCGCTCTTGGGAATTGTTCAAGGAGATGCTGTTGAGGAAGTTCTTGCCTTCGGTCGAGCGTGACCGACTAATGAATGACTTCCTTCACCTGAAGCAGAGGCAACTCACGGTCAGTGAGTACGAGATAGAGTTCAGCAAGTTGAGCCGGTTTTCCCCTGGGTTGGTGAGTGTTGAAGCAGATCGAGTCAAGCGGTTCCTTGGTGGCTTGAGGAGCGAGGTTCAGCAGTTAGCCAGTGCTTATGGATTAGTGACTTATGCTGGGGTTTGGAGGCTGCTCTAAAAGTGGAGGCAATTGAGACCGCAAAGAACAAAGGCCAGCAAATGAGGAAGGACAAGACGAAGTCTACTGAAGAGAAGAACCCCCAGGTACTCGATGTTGTTTCAGGAACGAAGAGCATGGTGATGTTTAGCTTCTATGGCCGGTCAGGCCACCCTGTTGAGAGGTGTAACATCCCTTAGACAACTAGACCCCCTAGTAGTGGTTTTGTCATGACTGGGTCATGACAAAACCTTTGGAAGCCCAAGTGGACATAGGAATGTAGGTAGGCTCACTATGATCTGCAAACAATAGATTTCTAAACACTAGGTTGGGATGATCTAGGGGATTCACCATGACTCCAAGATTCCACCACAACCTCACCAATTTGTTGAAGGCCCTAAGGGTCCATTGGAGTCAACTCTGGGTGGCCAAGCTGACCTAAGACCATCCTAGCCCAAAAGTGGTCAAAGTGCCCTAACTAAGGGGCAAGTGACCTTCAGTGTGCAAAGTTAACCCTACACAACCCTTCCTAGACATTTAGGGAAGCCAAGGGGTCACCCCTTGGGGTCAACCCAAATGGTCATGTTGACCAAAGTCATCCCTATCCCTAAAGTGGTCAAAGTGCCCTAACTAAGGGGCAAGTGACCTTCAGTGTGCACAGTTAACCCTACACAACCCTTCCTAGACCTTAAGAGAAGCCAAGGGGTCACCAAGTACCCCTCGGGGTCAACCCAAATGGTCATGTTGACCAAAGTCAACTCTAGCCCTAACTTGGTCAAAGTACCCTTCCTAAGGGTCAATCGGCCCCCAAAGTGCCAAGAAAACCCTACCCAGTGTAACGACTCCATCCGTTCATATAGAATATAATAGAAGGTCCTGTCGGGGCCCCACACCATATGCCACAAAATAGGCAGCTAGGTTATAGGTTAATACCAATTGATAATCGTATCGTAACACAGAGCATTCTAGCAGAAGCTTTTAACAATAATACTGAACGCAAACTAGGAATGTCCACTAATATAAACATCCATATTTATATAGGAATGTACAGCAAATACAAGATCGTTTGGACTTAAGGCCTTACAGTTCCTCTTTACAAGCATGGATTCCAAACATCGGCACGCAGGCCGGGCACATATGAACATAACACAAAAAGACTTTGTGTAGCCTTCAAGGGCTAGCGACAACATCAGCAACAGTAGGGACTTCAGCCCGTGTCCAGCCCGTGTTCAGCAAGCCTCATTACCTTGGACAAATCCAGAGAAGGACACGGCCATGTGACACGCCCGTGTCACAGGCCGTGTGCCCAACTCGACCACGCAGAGAAGGACACGTCTTGGGACACGCCCATGTCCCAGGCCGTGTTACCCAGCTTGAATCCAATTTTGGGATTTGGGGCGTTACACCCAGCCCAACCTAGACCCTAGGGGAGGCCGATGGGTCACCAAGGACCCATTGGGGTCAACCAAAAAGGTCAAAATGACCAAGGTCAACCCTAGTCTAGTTTTGGTTAACTTAGCCCAAATGGGCTAACCCAAGCTCAAGCCCCTTTTCATTTAGGCTAACTGCCTCTTAATTATGGATGATATGATTTAGTGGGCTGCAAATAGCTTAAAGGGATGACCAAGTCAGCCTTGGTGTCTAGGAGAGAGAGAGAGAACTCCACCTCACCCTTAATGAAGGAAAGAGAAAGAGGGAGGAAGAAGCCATTCATGGCTTAGGGACGCCAAGGGCCACCTTTAATGGCTGGATTCAATTCCTCTGGGGAAGAGGAGTTTCCAGCCATTTCCTGGCCACCCCAAGCCAGGTTCGCCACCCCTACCACCATGGCCGATAATGGCCCTTAATGGCCATTAATGGCCATTCAACCCACACTCTTCCCTTACCCCGTTTGGGTGTTTTAAAAGCATCACTAGGCACCAAGGAGTCGTTTCCACCCTTCCCCCGGCGGTTTTAAGCTTGCCCCCTGTGCTGTTGTAGAATTCCGGCGACATCACCACCGCTAATGGCCACCCGACGATCGGCTCGACTCCACACCACCACAAAGGTCCACCCTTGCTCCTTCTTCTATGGGTAGATCTTAGGAATCAAAAGGGACCAGAATTGGGCTCAATTGAGCCCGATCGGGTGGAGAAATTTTCTGGTTTTGGGGTGAAATTCATCTTGTCGGGATCGCTGGAAACGGCCCCTCCGGCGGTGTTGGATCCCTAGTTGATTTGGGCTAGGTTCACTAACTTAGTATGTGACCCAACATGTATAGCCAGGGTCAAATCTGTGTTCTAGAGTCTAGGGCTAGTCCTTAGAGTCAATATGAGATGGACCAGCTATCAACAAGACCATCAGAGACTCAAGACTTAGAAGATTTCAAGACCAAGTAAAATGAGTTCGACGTTCGTCGAACTCAGGTCGACGAAAGGCGTTCTCAGCTCGACGATCTTGAGATACTTCTCTGTGCTGAGCTCGACGATATTCATTCTCTGTTCGACGAAACCTGGGATACTTCAACAAGCTAAAGTTAGGGTAACTCCAGATTTTTCTAAGTCCAACTTTAGGCTTTGGTCGACGAACAAGATTCTGAGCTCGACGAACTTGGACCTCAAATTCACAACTGTTCTTTGGTCGACGATTTCTGCTCTATGATTTGAATTCTTCTCAGTCAGAGACTTCTCAGATTCTAAGTCCACAATCATTCTTCGGTCGACAAATTTGGATCTCAGTTCGACGAATGATGATTGTCAGCTCGACGAATGAAGATTGTCAGTTTGACGAATATTGTAGTAGAATTGACAAGTTTCCCTTGAAGACTAATTGCCATTGTCTGGTCGACGAACTCATCAGCTCAGCTCGATGAACTGTGAACTCAGCTCGACGATATCTGTTATTCGCTCAATGATTCCAGACTAGGTCTTCTCCAGTTTTCCGTCCCTTTTCTTGGCGATGATTCCCGAGTAATTAATGCCCAATCTTCTCGGAATGTTACCGTTAGAACGAGCATTGATCATGAATTATTACATGCCGTTTTTCCATGGGACAGTTAGGGAATTCATTGATTGTCGCTTCCTTCCCAGGCCGACTGCATTTACTGCTCAAGGTTTCTAATTTCGAATGTGTTCTTCAGTCAGTTAACAAAAAAAAAAAAGATTAAGAAGTACTCTACACCAGACACACATAGACATAGATCACATTCAAAAAGTTTTACAGAAATCACAGTTTCATACATTGCTATCACCCTAGGCCAGAGAACATCTTCAAGAAGAAGAAGAAGAACATACAATCCCTATCAAGAGTCTTCTTCTCTCAATCCTACAGGACAACTTCAGAAGGACAACAAAAACTCTATTTGTCAAAGAAGTTCCTGAAGCAATCTCTGGTCAAGGCAATCAAGTTTGTGAAGACCTGTCACCCTGAAGCAGTGCTCCAGATTTCCTGATCCATTCAAGATCTCAGGGGGAGCAATCTGCTGAAATCAATCCACAAGTCTTCTCAGTTGTTATTGAGAAAGAGAAGACACCATCACCATTTTTCCATTTTCTGTACAGGGTTTTAAGTCCCTTCAAAATTATTCCTGGTTGCAAGTCTCCTACCAAAAGACTTGAGGTTTTGGTTTTTGAGCACCTGAACAAAAGCTCATTGATGTCATGCACCTGATCAAAAATCTGAGTGGATTCATATCAGGGTGGTAGAAGAGTGGATGTACCCAGGTTGGGGAACCACTATAAATTTCTTGTGTCGTCTGGTTGCCCCTTTTTCTTTTGTTTTGGCTGTGTTCTGTGATTTGCTAGGTTGCTTTACTTATTTCTTTATTTGCTAACCTGTTCACCTAGGATTACAGCAAAAGTTGTAAAATATTTGTAGAGAGCACAATACTCTATTCACCCCCCCTGTAGAGTATTTCAGATCTAACCTTCACTTTCAATTGGTATCAAAGCGAGGTTGGTTAAACTACCACACCTTAAGAGGTTAATTGGTTGTACAGACTATCACCTGAACCATAAAGATCCCTCTTGTTAGATCTAATTGTTTTGTTTCCTTTATTAGATTTATTTTTTCACAGAAATGACTCAAAACAAAGATTACGCAAGCATCAGAACTCCAGTATGCAATCTTAACAGATTTGCCATCTGGAAGGCAAGAATCAAACTGTACATGAATTCTATTGATGAAGATATTTTTGCTTCTATCTTAACAGGAGTACCTACAACACCTGTAGCTTCTCCAAGCACCTCTACCAACATGACTGCAGTACCTCCTCCAGATAATAATGATGTTTACAAGAAAGCCAAAATTGCAGATGCAAAAGCAATGAATATCTTGGCTCATACCATGTCAGATGATATATTTCAGAAGGTAGCTGAGTGCACCTCAGCCAAGGCCATTTGTGATTCCCTCAACCAAATGGTAGCTGGATCAGCTGGATCAGCCAAGGCCATGTTGGTAGAGGTGCTTGGAGAAGCTACAGGTGCTGGAGGTACTCCTGTTAAGATAGAAGCAAAAATATCTTCATCAATAGAATTCATGTACAGTTTGATTCTTTTGTTTTGGCTGTGTTCTGTGATTTGCTAGGTTGCTTTACTTATTTCTTTATTTGCTAACCTGTTCACCTAGGATTACAGCAAAAGTTGTAAAATATTTGTAGAGAGCACAATACTCTATTCACCCCCCCTCTAGAGTATTTCAGATCTAACCTTCACTTTCAATTGGTATCAAAGCGAGGTTGGTTAAACTATCACACCTTAAGAGGTTAATTGGTTGTACAGACTATCACCTGAACCATAAAGATCCCTCTTGTTAGATCTAATTGTTTTGTTTCATTTATTAGATTTATTTATTCACAGAAATGGCTCAAAATAAAGATTACGCAAGCATCAGACCTCCAGTATGCAATCTTAACAGATTTGCCATCTGGAAGGCAAGAATCAAACTGTACATGAATTTTATTGATGAAGATATTTTTGCTTCTATCTTAACAGGAGTACCTCCAGCACCTGTAGCTTCTCCAAGCACCTCTACCAACATGACTGCAGTACCTCCTCCAGATAATAATGATGCTTACAAGAAAGCCAAAATTGCAGATGCAAAAACAATGAATATCTTGGCTCATACCATGTCAGATGATATATTTCAGAAGGTAGCTGAGTGCACCTCAGCCAAGACCATTTATGACTCCCTCAACCAAATGGTAGCTGGATCAGCTGATGAAAGCAAAGACAGGAGATCAAATCTCATATCCCTGTATGAGAATTTCAAGAAGGATGAGGCTGAATCAGTTGCTGAAATGTACAATAGGTTGAGTTCAATCATCAATGAGCTTAAAAACTTGGATAAAGACATCACCCTAACAGAGATGAATGACAAAATCTTGATGTGCTTCCCTAGCTCTTGGGACTCAACAATCTGGCCTATCAAAGAAGCCAGAAGCCTAAATGAGATATCAACTGAATCTCTGTTGAGCAAACTAAAATCCTATGAGCAGTTGATTAAATCAAGAGAAGCAGCTGAACAAAAATCAACAACTCCAGTGAGAAAAGATTATAGTATAGCTTTCAAAGCATCAGAGGAAAGTGAGACCTCAACATCCAATGAAGAATTAATGAGCCTTTTTGCAAAAAGATTTTATAAGATGGCTAGGAAGGACTTCAGAAGAAAGCCTGGACATTACATCTCTGAATGTCCAGAAAGCCAGAAGAAGGAGAAAAGCAGAGAAAAAGACTCCATGAGAAAACACAGCAGCAGACCCTCCTCTAGCAAGTACAAAAAGAGAGACAAAGGCTTTGTTGCTGAAACATGGAGTGATATTGAAGAAGAATCATCCTCTTCCAGCTCAAGTGAAGAAGATGAAGAAGCAAGATCCAAGGAGGTTTGACTTATGGCAATTTATGCCTCCAGGAGCAGTTCAGGATCAGAAAGTGAATCTGAAGATGAGGCAGCCTCAGAGTCAGAGGCAAATCAGGTTCTTTCAAGTTTTAATTTTAATTCTGATTCCTTTAAAATTGAATTCAAGGCTATGTGTTTAGATTTAAATTGTTCAGAGAAAGAAATAAAAACCCTTAGAGAAAAACTAGGAAATCTTGAATCTGTTAACTCAGAAAATCTTAAACTAAAAGATCAACTAACTTTAGCACATGAGCAGATAATTAAATTAAAATCTGATTTATGTGAGACCAAACAACTTGAGCAATCTCTCAATGGAGAAGTCTCAAGCTGATGGACATAACAAGCACAGTAAATGCCAGATTAAATGGCAAGCTGGGCTTGAGTTCTTCAACAGGTTTGCCCCCCATAATTAAGAAAAATATTCTTAGCACACCCATTAAATTTGTTTCTACCAAGGGAAAAGAGAAGATAATAAACAAACCAATGTCTGAAAACAATCCAAAACCTATAGACAAGAGCAATAAAAATCAGAAATCATCTAATAAAAATAAGGTTCAGCAGCATTCGTCGAACCCAGATCGACGAAATGTGGCCCTTTCGTCGAACCTAGATCGACGAACGCTGAACGCAAACTTCAGTAATAACAACTCGTCTAACTGCGATCGACGAACTTTGTATGGTTCGTCGAGCAGAGGTCGACGAACATGGGGCGCAGAAAATGACTATTATCATTCTCTGAACAGAGATCGACGATCTCAGCCCTATTCGTCGAACTCTGGTCGACTAACTTACAAGAATTCGTCGAACCCCGAAGGACCAAACATAAATCATTTCTCTTACAGAAATTCTAAGCCAGCTAATAAACCATTCAATCCAGTAGTTGATTGAGTTATTCCACCTAGGAGATATCACCCCTTAGGTTATAAATCTCAACCTACTTTGTCAGTTATATCCAGCTTTTCATTTAAATCAAATAAAGGACCCAAAGTAACCTGGGTCAAGAAGAATTAATTTTGTTTTTCATTACATGTGTAGAGCTGTCCAAGGGTAAGTCAGACCTGGTACTTGGACAGTGGTTGCTCCAAGCATATGACAGACAGCAAGGACAATCTATCTAATTACAAGTCCAAGCTAGGACCAAAAGTAATCTTTGGTGACTCAAATAGTGGCCAGTCTGAAGGATATGAAGCAGTAAAGATTGGAACAGTTACTTTCAAGAGAGTAACATATGTAAGAGGACTCAAACATAACCTAATATCCATAAGCCAATTATGTGATGAAGGTTATCAGGTACACTTTAACTCTACCTCGTGTTTTATTGTTAATAATGAAAACAAAACTATTTTAATTGGAACTAAACAAGATAACATATATCTAGTAGATTTTATTTCTGCCAAAACTGATGTTTGTTTACTCAATATCACTAGTAACCAAAATGAGTTGTGACATAAAAGATTAGGCCATGTAAACCTTAAAAATATAGCTAGGTTATCTAAAGACAACCTTGTTAGAGGCTTACCTTCTGACCCCTACAAGAAGGAAAACCTATGCAGGGCTTGTCAATTAGGCAAGCAAACTAAAACTAGCTTCAAATCTATTAATAAGAGTGATTCACCTATGATTTTGTATTTGCTTTATGTGGACCTATTTGGACCCATTGCAGTATAAATCCTAGGAGGGAAGTCTTACACTTTAGTGATTGTTGATGACTTCTCCAGATTCAGTTGGGTGACCTTTCTGAGAACTAAGTCAGATACATTCAAGGTTCTTACAGATTTTCTGAGGACCATACAGATTGAGTTCTCTACTCATGTTGCATTAATCAGAAGTGATCATGACACAGAGTTTGAGTCTCTTATTATGCATGAGTTCTGTGAGAAGGAAGGTATCAGGTAGTGCTTCTCAGCTCCTAGAACTCCCCGACAAAATGAGGTAGCTGAAAGGAAAAATAGGACACTCATTGAAGCTGCAGACACATTATTGGCAGATGCTTACATGCCTCTATCATTTTGGGCAGAAGCTGTAAACACTGCTAACTATGTCCTGAATAGAAGCCTCATACATAAGTTGAAAAATAAGACCCCCTATGAATTGCTTAAAGGAAAGAAACCTAAAATCACATATTTTAAAGTTTTTGGTTGTATATGTTATATTCACACAAACAACAAAAGATACATTAGAAAGTTTGAGGCTAAGGCTGAATAAGATATTTTTCTAGGATACTCCTAAGTAAACAAGGCTTATAGGGTTTTTAATAAATCCACTCTTAAAATTGAATAATCAGTCCATGTATCTTTTGATGAAACTAACATGTCTTATAAGGAGAAAGAGATTTCTACCATAAGCTTTTTGCAGGTTCCACAACTGTGTGAGTTTATGGATGGACTAAATCTTACCCAAAAGGTGTCAACCCATCCCTCTCCACAGGTTGCTGAAGACAGTGAAGAAGAAATTCAAGTGGAAGTGGCTGAACTTCCCTCAACAACTAATAACATTCCTCAAGAGGAATTAATTATAGAAGCTGTTGCTGAACAAACTTCACCAACTGGTCTTGTCACACTTAGAGATCACCCCAGATCTCAAGTGATTGGAGACATTTCAGTAGGTGTTCAGACAAGGCATCAACTCAACCAAGACTTGATGTATGCCTGTTTTCTCTCTCAAATTGAACCTCTCTCCATCCATGAAGCTGAGCAAGATCCTCACTGGATCATTGCAATGCAAGAGGAACTAAATCAGTTTGAGAGATGTACAGTTTGAGATTTGGTTCTAAAACATCATAACTACCCAGTTATTGGAACCAAATGGGTCTACAGAAACAAGTTGGATGCTCAAGGAAACATTGTGAGAAACAAGGCTAGGCTTGTTGCTCAAGGCCACATGCAAGAGGAAAGGATTGACTATGATAAAACCTTTGCCCCTGTTGCAAGGTTAGAGGCCATAAGAATATTCCTTGCCGATGCAGCTCACAGGAGATTCAAAGTTTTCCAAATGGATGTCAAACGTGCATTTTTGAATGGAGTGCTTCAAGAAGAGGTTTATGTGGAACAACCTGCAGGTTTTATCTCTCTAACTCAACCCTCTTTTGTGTTTAAATTCCATAAAGCTCTCTATGGTTTAAATCAAGCTTCAAGAGCTTGATATGAGACCTTAACAAGCTTTCTTTTAGAGCATAAATTTACAAGAGCAACCATAGATAAAACGCTTTTCACTAGACATCATAAGGACCAAATCTTGTTAGTAAAAATATATGTGGATGACATCATCTTTGGGTCTACTGATCCCAAATTATGCAAGAGGTTTGCTGACCTCACGCATTCCAAATTTGAGATGAGCAGCATGAGTGATCTTTTCTACTTCCTTGGTCTCCAAGTGAAGCAGCTCCCCGATGGTATCTTCCTCTCCCAAGCTAAGTATGCTAAAGAGCGTATTAAGAAGTTTGAGATGAGTGATGCTTCAGGAATGAAAACACCTATGACTACCAATGCTGTTGTGGATTCTGATGCAGCAGGGAAACCTGTAGATCAGAAGCTTTATAGGGCAATTGTTGGATCCCTATTATACATAACAGTTAGCAGGCCAGATATTATGTTTGCCACATGCATTTGTGATAGGTTCCAAGTGAACACCGAAGAATCTCACCTTATTTTCTTAAAAAGAAATTTTGAGATATATAAAGAGTTGTCCTAATCTAGGACTCTGGTATCCTGTACAGTCAGAGTTTGAGTTAACTGGATACTCAGATGCTGACTATGCTGGATGTAGAGTGGACAGGAAGAGTACCTTTGGAACTTGCCAGTTCCTGGGTATGATACTTGTCTCCTGGTTTTGTAAAAAACAAACATCTATGTCTACATAAACTGCAGAAGCAGAATATATGGCTGCTGGCAGCTGCTGTTCACTAATATTATGGATACAAAACCAACTCTTAGACTATGGTGTCAACTTAAATAATTCAACATTATTTTGTGATAATACTAGTGCTATTGCTATAGCACAGAATCCAGTTCAGCATAGTAGTACTAAACATATTGATATAAGACATCATTTCATTAGAGATAATGTAGACAAAAAGAAAATTAACCTAATCCATATTCCTACTGATTTACAGAGAGCAGATACTTTCACCAAACCCTTGGATGAGAAAAATCATATGTTCTTTATAAATCAGCTGGGAATGATCAATGGAGAAGAGTTAAATTAATTTCTTTCTGCATTCGACGAATTTTCTAGAGTTCGTCGAACGGAGTTCGACGAATTAGGAAAAGTTTGGGAGATGCTCGTCGAACGGATATCGACGAATTCTCTGTGTGGAAATAACTTTCGTCGACCGGAGATCGACGAACTTTGCTTCAGAAGATATTTCATCGAACGGAGTTCGACGAACTATTTTTGTTTCTTCTGGATGAGATCGACGAATTATTTATATATAATTTATTTCGTCGACTTCAGTTCGAAGAACCGTTTCTTTTTCGTGGAACGGAGACTGTCGATTCATATTCTGAAAACCTTATATCTAGGTTTTCTTCGACCTCCATCCTGCGCTTTCTGTTCCCTTGCACTTGATCGCCGTTTTCTCTGTCTATCTTGTAGGTGATCTCAATGGCGATTCCAGCAGGAGCTCTAGTCGCAATGAAGTTTGACACTGGCTTTGATGTCGACTTCGACTCATTGCAGCACTCAGATCCAATCTTCCTCTATATTCTGGAACTTCTAGAAGAACAGAATCTGAAGAACTTGATGACCACCCAGATAAAGTTGGCAGGAACAAAAATCAGGGAATGGGTCTATACTTCAACCGCTTCTGAAGACAATACCATGACGTGGATCAATCGCCGGTAACGCTGTCTCCTTAACCCCCGCAGTGTTAACTGAAATTTTTGGTTTGACGAATGGCGACGAGGACTTAGAAATTGATTCTGAAGAGTTTACTATGATGCTCAATCTGATGGGTTATGCTGGTGACAACCCTAACAAACTGTTGAAGAAACATCTGTCTGCCCCATATAAATTCTTAGCGGATTTGGTTGGTAAAGTGCTACTCGGCAAACATACAACACATGACTAAATCACCAGACAACAGTTTCTAGTCATGTGTGCCATTGTCAACAAGAAGCAAATAGACTGGGCACAACTACTGTTTAACTTGATTAAGAAGAAGAATACCAAGAAGGAATTATGTTTTGGAAGGATCCTAGGGATCTTCCTCAAGGAAAAGGCTGCTGAATCCCTGGTCTCCCACACCATATTCATTAATGCCAGTAAAAGGCTCACCTGTACCTTGTTTGGCAGGTGGGAGAGGACAATCACCAAGCCCACTAAGGCTTCTACCTCTTCCACCCCAGCTTCTGAAGGCACCAGGGCAGTTAAAGCCACTCCCATACCTGCTGAAGAGATTCATCCCACTCCGCCATCTCTTCCAGCACCCCTTCCAGCAAAACAACTCCCTTCCTCTCCCATTCCTTCTTCAACACTTCCATCACAATAGCATACTCCTGTGCCTACTCCACCTTCATCTCCAACACTTGACATCACTAACATTTCATCTTCCCCTCTTCAAGCAAATCAACAACCAACACCTCCTGCTTCCCCTCATGACACATACATTCCTACACCACCACAGTCTCCACTTCCCCCATATTTATCCTCCATCCCATCTTACATCCTACCCTGAGACACTGTAATACCAGATGCCACCTTTCCATCCTCATCACCATCCACTCCTCACATACATACTGTTTCACCCTCCATTCCATCACTAGTTGCTCCTTCTTCCACACCACATGCAACATCCTCTCCCACTTCCTCATTTGATCCCTCTACCATATCCTCTATCCTCACCATCATCATCCCCTTCTGAAATCCCTTATAGCAGAGGCCATTACACCTCTTGCTACCACCATTCAATCCTTATCTGCCCAAATCTCTACTCTTACTACTGCCCCCTCCTCAGTTAGGGGCCTGGCCTCAGTTCCTACTGAAACCAGGCAGGGGGAGATGCCTGACAATGAAGTAGCAGTAATATCTTCAGATACTTCAGCTTCAGCAGATACTGCAGATACTCCAGTCCCTACAGAAGTATTTTCAGATTGTACAGATACAGATTTAGTTGATTTAATTGATTTTATTAATACTGATATGGACATTGATGAAACTGTTGGTGATTTTATCCTCAATCCCACAGTTAATTTACCAGCATTGCTGAAAAGTTTTGACATTGTACATATGCAGTTTCTTCTAGGAGAACTTACTAAGCCACAGTTGGCTATTGTGCCTTATACGTCTCCTGTTAGTCCAGCAGTTGCTAAGCAACTCTGTGACAGTTTTGAAATTCCTGTTTCTGCAGCTATTCCATCCTCTCCAGAAGCTGTCTCAGCACCAATTTTTATTATGGATGATTCCCCAATGCCTGATCTGGATGAGTTAATCTTGACTGATATTGAAGAAGAAAATAAGGCAGCAGCTGAAAACTCTGTCCTAATTACTTCTGATTCTTGTATAGTTCCTTCTTCAACTACTGCTGAAAGTCCAGTTTTTGAAACTTCTGCTTCTGCTACAGAAAAGACTGTCATTGATGATAAAGCTTTGAAAGCATTGGATGCTTTATATGATAACCCTCAGGGTTCTGGCAGTGAAGATGATGAAGATGATGATGAAGATGATTTAGATGAAGAAGCTGCAAAGAAAAAGAAGACAATGCTGTCAAAGAAAAGGAAGGCTCCTCCTCCTCCTGCTCTTAAGCCCAATCCAACAGCTGACACTCCCCACTACATCTTGCATAATGTTACTTCTTATAAGGGAATGCCTGCTTGGATGTGGCTGTCTAAGAATCAGCAAAAGGAAAGGAAAAGAAGTAGGAGATACTCTCCTCCACCAGTTCATAGATACAAAAAAGATCCACCTCCTCCAGCAACTGGTGCCACTGACTCTAGCTCTCAGAGATCTGCCCCTATGCAAACTTATCAGAGAAATCTAGGGAGATCTTCTGGAAGCAGTCAGCAAAGACATCGTTCTTCAGGAAATCAACAACAACAACATCAACAACATCAACAGCTTCAGCAGCATCAACAGCTTCAACAGCAACATCAACATATCTCTGAAGATCAGAAGGCTAAGAATCCTGAAAGGCCATATTCTCCTCCTATTCCTTTTGAGGATCCTGAAATAGCCAACACTGCTAAAATGGCCAGGTTCCAGGAACTTATTGGTCTGTCCCTGATTAATAAAGCTAAAGCTGAAGGTAAAAACATATCAGGTTATACAACTATGTCAAAATACAGGAAGGAAGAACTAAAAAGATTTGATAAAGCCAACAAACCGTTTAATGTTGATGATTACATGAAGCTCCATCCTGAAGAAGTTGTCCCCAGAGCTACATCACTGAAGATTATTGAGGCAGCTGACATGACAATGACACAGGCACAGGCTTTAGATCCAAATAGAGAAATTATCTTTAAAAAGCCAGGAGAGAAGACAAAAGAAGACAAGTCTATGCAGAAGAAGCAGAAGAAGTAATCTTTACTTTGTTTCAATTTCTTTCTGCATTTGCTTTCAAACTATGTTTTTTTGTTTAAACAAAGCCTTTGTACATATATATCTGCTGCATGTGTTAGTAATTCTGTGCTAGATATATCCTTTTCTTGCTTTGTTTATCTTTTTGTTTATGTTTTAAGTCTATTAGTGACCTCACCCAAATATGAGGAGATTGTTGGATCCCTAGTTGATTTGGGCTAGGTTCACTAACTTAGGATGTGACCCAACATGTATAGCCAAGGTCAAATCTGTGTTCTAGAGTCTAGGCCTAGTCCTTAGAGTCAATATGAGATGGACCAGCTATCAACAAGACCATCAGAGACTCAAGACTTAGAAGATTTCAAGACCAAGCAAAATAAGTTCGATGTTCATCGAACTCAGGTCGACGAAAAGCGTTCTCAGCTCAACGATCTTGAGATACTTCTCTGTGCTGAGCTCGACGATCTTCGTTCTCTGTTCGACGAAACCTGAGATACTTCAATAAGCTAAAGTCAGGGTAACTCCAGATTTTTCTAAGTCCAACTTCAGGCTTTGGTCGACGAACAAGATTCTGAGCTCGACGAACTTGGACCTCGAATTCACAACTGTTCTTTGGTCGATGATTTCTGCTCTACGATTTGAATCCTTCTCAGTCAGAGACTTCTCAGATTCTAAGTCCACAATCATTCTTCAGTCAACGAATTTGGATCTCAGTTCGATGAATGATAATTGTCAGCTCGACGAATGAAGATTGTCAGTTCGACGAATATTGTAGCAGAATTGACAAGTTTCCCTTGAAGACTAATTGCCATTGCCTGGTCGACGAACTCATCAGCTCAGCTCGACGAACTGTGAACTCAGCTCGACGATATTTGTTCTTTGTTCAACGATTCCAGACTAGGTCTTCTCCAGTTTTCCGTCTCTTTTCTTGGCGATGATTCCTGAGTAATTAATGCCCAATCTTCTCGGAATGTTACCGTTAGAACGAGCATTGATCATGGATTATTACATGCCATTTTTTCATGGGACAGTTAGAGAATTCATTGATTGTCGCTTCCTTCCCAGGCCGACTGCATTTACTGCTCAAGGATTCTAATTTCGAATGTGTTCTTCAGTCAGTTAACAAAAAAGAAAAAAAGATTAAGCAGTACTCTACACCAGACACACATAGACAGAGATCACATTCAAGAAGTTTTACAGAAATCACAGTTTCATACATTGCTATCAGCCTAGGACAGAGAACATCTTCAAGAAAAAGAAGAAGAACATACAATCCCTATCAAGAGTCTTCTTCTCTCAATCCTACAGGATAACTTCAGAAAGACAACAAAAACTCTATTTGTCAAAGAACTTCCTGAAGCAATCTCTGGTCAAGACAATCAAGTTTGTAAAGACCTATCACCCTGAAGCAGTGCTCCAGATTTCCTGATCCATTCAAGATCTCAGGGGGAGCAATCTGCTGAAATCAATCCACAAGTCTTCTCAATTGTTATTGAGAAAGAGAAGACACCATCACCCTATTTCCATTCTCTGTACAAGGTTTTAAGTCCCTTCAAAATTATTCCTGGTTGCAAGTCTCCTACCAAAAGACTTGATGTTTTGGTTTTTGAGCACCTGAACAAAAGCTCATTAGTGTCAGACACCTGATCAAAAATCTGATTGGATTCCTACCAGGGTGGTAGAAGAGTGAATGTACCCAGGTTGGGGAACCACTATAAATTTCTTGTGTCGTCTGGTTGCCCCTTTTTCTTTTGTTTTGGCTGTGTTCTGTGATTTACTAGGTTGCTTTACTTATTTCTTTATTTGCTAACCTGTTCACCTAGGATTACAACAAAAGTTGTAAAAAGTTTGTAGATAGCACAATACTCTATTCACCCACCTCTAGAGTATTTCAGATCTAACCTTCACTTTCAGGCGCCTGTGCCGCCGCCTAGCAATAGCCACCACCTCGACGGACGTGGTGGTGGCGGTGGCCGGCCGGGGAGGTGGCTCGGTGGCCGGCGGCAGCGCTTGGAAGGTGCTTCAGGAATATGCAATCGGGGCCGTCGGCTGGAGGTAGAATATGACCCAGTGCCGTCCGATCTTGCGCCAAGATTCGTGCGGGATTAAATAAAATCAAACTATAGCTTTTGTATTATTCTATCACACAATTTATAGTGTTTTGAATTAAATTTTAAAAATACCTAGATGTTTAATCAGAGAAAGTGGTCAATATCAAAGTTGTAGCCCTAGTGGTGTACTTTAAATTAAAATTAGTTTGAAGCAATTTGAATGTCTGGTTTGACCAGGGCACCCATTTTGGTAGGGTCTATACCTAAGATTAGTAAGAGACTAAAAAGAGTGCTCCCACTTCATCTCTTGTCCAAATGACCTGAAATTTGGATAGGGAGTCATTCTAACCTATACATGATCCTGTCAAAAAATGGGAATTTTTGGAGATGTTTGTTCTATAGTTTTTGGAAAAATTCTATAAATCATTTACAAATTAATTTGGTGTTTTAAACACCTCAAAAACCCCGAAAATTTTGGTGGGTGATCTTGAGGAATTTTATAGGGCTCTGGTAAAAATTTCACCCCTTTTGGGTTTGATTTGATAGGGTAATTGTGTAGCCAAAAGTTGACCCTTTTAGGTCAAATTAGGGCTAAGTGCCCTATGTGCTCTTGAGTTGGCCAAACTCTCCCAAAGGTGATGGATCTTGGCACTCAGCTATATTAGCACACAAAATAACCCCTCCACTGTTATTGGGTGAATGTTGAAGGGTACAACCCTAGGACACTAGGGTAGGTCCTATGTGTGCAAACCTATGGTTTGAAGGTCATGGGGTCAAGTGACCTGGAATGACTTGAAACTTGGTGGAAAGGACTTTAGGGTTGTTAAGGTGCTCTGGTAAAAATATCATGAGATTTAGAGGCTGATAAAATCCCCAAAACCCTAACCCTAGATTAGGGCACACACCTTATACATGTAAAATAGTTCATTAAGACTTTATGAAAAGTTATGAAACTTGAGTAGTGTAGTTGTAGGGTTAATATAAGCCCCTGATAATTTTATTGGATTTTTTGGAACAACAATTTTAGTACCTCCTTTGTAATACATGGATTTGCCCTTAATAGTCATTTGTTTATTATAATCTCACTATTCATTGGAATATTATGTAAATTGGGCAAAGGGTGTTTTAGGTCATTATACTCATACCTGAATTTTATTATAATTTTTAGATGTATATCTTCAGTACTTACTTCACAAGCTTATAATTATGCAATATGTTCAAAAATAGATTCAGAGCTCAATGATGGTTGGCAAATTATGAAACTTATGCAAAAGTGTACTTATGTCATTATGCTCATGAGGAAATTTTATCATAATTTTTAGATGAATATTTTCAGTAGTTGTTTCATTAATTTATGAAAGAGGAGTATTGTTCTAAATTAAAATTAGAGTTCATTATTCACTGGAAAGTTTGGAAACTTGGTCAGTAGTGTTTTTAGGGCATATTGGTCATGATTGAATTTTCTTATAATTTTTGGCAGGTTATTTGTAGTACTTGTTTCTTTAATTATTAACTATGTGTTTATATTTGAAATTTTGGCTCAGAGGCCTAAACCTTGCAAAAAAATGGTAGACTGGAATTTACTGTCAATTAGCTGCCTAGTATTTATCATAATTTTGTAGAGCATTGTGCATGACTGTAAAGGCCACTTCATAGTCAAAACTAGGGCATTTGTATTTTTAGGGAAAATAAATAAAATATCAGGTAAATTAGGAAAATTTCCAAGTTTCTAGATTTAGGATATAAATGACATGATAGACTGTGAAATCTCTCAAACAACTAGACACCTAGGAGTGGTTTTGTCATGACTAGGTCATGACAAAACCCTAGGAAGCCCAAGAGGCCAAGTGAACCTAGGAATGTATGTGAGATCACTATGATCTGCAAATAGTAGATCCCTAAACCCTAGTTTAGGACGACCACGAGGCTTCACCATGACCCTAAGATCCCATCATGATCTCACCAATCTATTGGAAGGTCCATTAGAGCCCTAGGGGTCCATTGGAGTAGACCCAGGGTGGCCAAGTTGACTTAGGACCACCCTAGGCCTAAATTGGGCAAGGTGCCCTAACTAAGTGCAGTGTGCCCCTAGTAAGCCCAGCCGACCCTACCAGGGTCTTCCTAGACCCAAAGTGGGGTCAATGGGTCACTAAGGACCCATGGAGGGCGGTGAAAGTGGTTAAGTTGACCAAAGTCAACTCTAACCCTAAATGGGTCAAACTGACCTACATAGGGTCAACCGACCTTCCCTTAGCCAAGTGGATCCCACTCATGCCATCCTAACCCTAGAGTGAGGTCAATGGATCACATGGGACCCACTGGGGTCAACTGTAGAGCCTGAGTTGACCCAAGTTAACCCTAGCCCTAAATTGGTCAAAGTTCCCTAACTAAGGGGCAAGTGACCTTCAGAGTGCAAGTTAACCCTACCCAAGTACTTATAGACCTTAGGGGAGGCCCATGGGTCACCAAGGACCCATTGGGGGCAACCCTAGTGGCTACTTTGACCAAAGTCAACTGTTTAGTCAAAGTGGTCAAACTAGCCTAAATGGCTAAATCTAGCCCAATCCAGGTGGGCTAGGCCCCTACAAGTGTGGCCCATTGGTCTAGGAGGTGGTGAGACACTTTGTGGGCCCACCAAATTCAGAGATTGGTGACTAGGAGAGAGAGAGGCAGTTACCCAAATTTGGAGGAGAGAGAAGGTAAGAGCTTAATGGCCATCATGGCCATTGAGGCTCCATAACCCCTCCTTTTGATGGGGCTTTAACTCCTTGGAGGCAGGGGAGGAGTTTTCAGGAGGTGGACGACCAGTGGGGAGGCTCAGCCCATCAAATTGGGTGAAACCAAAAACTCACCATTAATGGATTTAATGGTGTTTTGATGAATTGGGGAGTTACAAAGCTCCTCTCCACAATTCCGACATTAGAAACCTTCACCAGGGCAAGGGGAAGATTTTTCCCCCGATCACATTTCAGTTTCAGAGGAGTTGGTGTGGAGGTTTCAGAGGAGCCAAAGCTTGGTGGTCGGAAATGACAAGGAGGCACAACACCCGCTCTCAGGCTGCGATTCAGGTCCTACCCTTCTCCTTCAACCATGGGTAGATCATAGGGTTCATTTAGAATGGGAATCGGGCTCAATTGAGCCCGATCGAATGTTGAAATTTCCTAGTTTTCCACATTATTTCATCCCATCGGGATTGCCGGAATCCGCCCCTTCGGCGGCTGTGCCGCCGCCGGACGATAGCCACCACCTCAACGAAGGTGGTGGTGGTGGTCGGCTAGGGAGGTGGTCAGATGGCCGGCGACAGCGTGTGGAAGATGCTCCATGAAGGAGCAATCGGGGCCGTTGGCTGGAGGTTGAAGACAACCGGCATCCGCCCGATCTGCGCCAAGATTCGCGCTGGCAATGATTTAAACTATAGGTTATGTATTTTCTGTTTATTTCATTTTTGTCACACCTTTACTATTTAATGTCATTAATTATTAAAAATACCTAGATGCTAACTCAGAAAAAATGGTCAACATATAATTTGTAGCCCTGTGGGTCCACTTTAATTTAAAATTGGTTTGAACCAATTTGGGTGCCTGGTTTGACCAGGGCACTCATTTTGGTGGGATCTATACCTAGATCTATGCAGAGATAAGAATGGGTGCCCACACTTCATCTCTTGTCTAAATAACTTAAAATTAGGACAGGGAGTCACCCTTGTCTATAACTAGGTCCTTCCCAAAAATGAGAATTTTTGGGGACAATATTTCCATAGTTTTTGAAATTATTTAATTTCTCTAGGGTAAAATAATTAAAGGACCAAATGACTTCCAAACTCACCCAAATTTTGGTGAGGGTCCTTGGGGTCATCATAAGACTCTGGATAAAACTTCATCTCATTTGGAGAAGATTTGCATTGAATTCTTGCAAACCCTAACCTTGCCACAAAAAGGGTATTTAGGTCAAAAGTGCACTTGTTGGTTTAGGTGGCCAAACCACCTCAACAGAGGTTGGCATTTGGGCCACTGACTTGGCATGATTTTTAACACCCTCCCATGGAAGATGGGGTGGATTGAAATAGATTTGCCCGAGGCCGTAAGACCCAACCATAAGGAGTGGTTCTGGTGTCTTGTGAAGGACATGTGGTCAAAAGACCTTGAAATGAGTTGAAATTTTGTAGGGAGGGTACTAGGGTTGCTAAAGCCCTCTGGTAAAAATATTGGAGGATTTGGAGATTGGTAGGCCCCTCAAAACCCTAACACTAGTTTGGGGCACAAATCTTGTAGTGCTAAAATAGGTTATTAAAACTCATTGAACAGTGATAAAACTTGGGTAGTGTGGTCATAGGGGTAGTATGAACCTCTGGAAATTTAATTGGGAATTTTAGATCAATAATCTTAGTACTTCCTTTGTAATGCATGAGTTAGCCATACTAATTAATTGGATATTGTGGACTCACTGTCCATTGGAAAGTCATGAAAGTTAGGAAAAAGAAGTATTAGACATTATGCTTATGTATGAATTTTATTAGAATTTTTAAATACATATTTACAGTAAGTACCTGCTTCACAAGCTCATAAATTGGGAACTTGTAGAATAATTCTTTCAGAGCTTATTTTTTGTTGGAAAAATTATATAATTTGTCCTAGAGTGTTTATTGATCATTATGTGCATGTTTGCATTTTCTCAGAATTTTTGGAAGTATTCTTGCTGTACTTGTCTCTTAAAGTGATTTATGGAAGGTTATATTTTAAATTAGGATTAGAGGGCTTTAACCTTTCTGGAAAATTTGCAGACTTTGGATTATATGTTAAATAGTCATATTATATTTATCATAAATTTTATGGAGCATTTGCATGTCTGAAAGTGGTACTTCATGTTCAAACATGGGGTTTTTTGATTACTAGAATAATTAAATAAATTATGAGATAAATTAGGAAAATTATGAATTTCTTGGTTTAGTCTAAAAATGTCATGACAGCCCTCCAATAAATATTATATGGACACTGGATGATTATTTTGAGTACATCCCATTTTACACATCATATAGCTTAAGATGGTCTGCGTTTAGTAAAAACTGCAGAAATCAAGATATGGTGCAAAATGCATCTATGGAGTGGGATATTGGTGTGTTGATTTGGTATGTGAAAAGAGTTCATCATTGGGAGTCGGGATGAGTAGGTTGTAGAGTTGTTTAAGATTAAGTGGTGCTCGGGGTCGACGAAACATCGTCTTCCCCGTAGGAGAGGAAGTGTCAAATACACTAGGTTCAGATCCAGTATAACATTTAAGGGTTTGAGAGTTGGATAACAACCAATAATAATAAGTGTCTTGCGAAAGAGAACGATGGTCTTCAGCTACCATCATAGTCCCTAGTGCCCGCGAGAGCCCTTAACAGGGAAAACCTTGGGCAGTCCTGGGCTAACCTAAAGTATAGGTAAAACTGAATTGCAAGAGTAACTAGTATAACTAGGGTTTCACCTTCAATCACCTCGATGTCTCGAGATGTTAGGTTGGGTCACTCGGGCTGTAGACTCGGTGGATTTAGTGATGGGCAGGTTTGCCGGCGAGCTTTGGCTCGGTTGATGTTTGTGACGGACGGGTTGGTCCGGGGATCTTTATCTCGGTGGTGATATATCAAGATTGCTTATGCATAAAGTATAAAGTGGCGGGTCTTCGATATTGGAGTGTCGATGCACTGACACCAATACGTTGACTCGATAAGTGTGGTTTAGCACTTGGCCAAATAAAGTCCGGTGCGCCAGCCGGCAAGAGTACGCAGGAGCTCCGCTTAGTGCACCAGCGTTGAGGCGTAGGATAGGTCTGACTGGCAGAGAAATTACCAGTTTAGAGGTGGGAGCGGCACAACCCACCGCTTCCGTTTGCCACTACGGAGGTATCCTGGGAGGTTCGGCTCCAGAAAGGGGGAACTAAAGGTCTGTGTACACAGAGTCGAGTGGGTGAGTTGCACTTGCATGTTTTCATCATGGCATAATTGCATTTCATAGCATAACCATTACACATAGCCCCGACACCTATTGTAAAAGTGGTATGAGACGCTTTATACAATAGGCCCTGCAAAACGGCCCCTTGGTTTATAAGTTCGCGCGAGTGGGCTTATAAGTTAAGGTTTTTATTCAGTAAATATATATGGATTCTTGTTAGAAAACTGACAGCCTATCATATAAATTGGTATGATACTTTTTATACGATAGGAGCCCTGCAAAAGATCCCTTCGCTTATGTGTTTTCATATAAGTTAATGTTACTTTTTCTTGTTCAAGTCTTTCTTATCTTCATTCTGTCTTATACACTATATAACTGCTAGATTATTTCCACCGCCATCTGCTTATAATTGTTATTCTCCACTCTCATGTGCTCTCCTTTCCTTCTCCCCGCTCGGTGCCTAGGAGCCATGGGAGAAGGGGCGTGGGATGATAGGACTTAGTTTTTCAGATTAACGATTTTCGAACCACATTATTTTAAGGGACCGTGGAGCCCAGCATGGAGGAGCAGCTCCGGAGATCGGCATGCTTGGAGATGGGACAGTTTTGTACCGGAGTTCAGACAACAGTGACTGTGAGTCCTAATCGCTAGTAGTTATATTTATTTTACTTCCACGATGAGAGATATATAGTGAGGACTTGATGTACTGGGCATGAGCCCAAGATTCAGTACTTTTATTATTATTTCCGTGGACACTCCATTCGTGGAGATTATTTACTATATATGATTTCTGTGGACTTGCCTTTTTTTTTTACTTTGCTACAGTTGTGATCGATTTGACCGGCAGGATTGACATTTTGTAGTGACGACCTTCCCGGGCGTGAAGGTGTCACCGCAAAGCGGCAGCTCTGGGCCTAAGAACCCGGTGTTTCAAAAAAAAAGTGGGGGTCTTACAAGTGGTATCAGAGGACACCTCAATCGAAAAGTAGCAGTCCATAACCCATGGGTCACCCCCGCGTGTGTTTAGTTTGGGGATAAACTAAGCAGCGGAAGCAGTGGTGTGCCCATATGATGGATCACATGTAAATTGTCCACTTTTTTATTAGGTTTTAGTTGATTACTTATAAATGGCTTTTGTTACGCAGCCCCCAACACAACCTACACCATAGGGCAGAGTCCAGCAGACTCCGAATGTTGCACCACCTCCCCGGTCCCCACTTCGTTCCTACAGTCAGAAATGAGGCAGACTCTGACAGCTATTCTAGAGGCTTTGAGGGCTCAATAGGTTCCGGCTCCACATCCAAACCAGGTGGCCAACTGGCTGAGTATATTCCGAGGACTTTCTCCCCCATCCTACTTGGGGACGGAGTCGGCCATTCAGACTTAGGAGTGGCTGGATATCATGTATGAGATGCTGACTGGGATACGGTGCCTGTGGGAGGAGAGGGTGTACCACCCCAAATCCCAGGATTGGGAAAAAGTTGGGCGACATGGCGTGGGACACGGGCGTGTCCTACTCGGGTGAGCAGCAGGCGAGTGGTCGACGAAAATCTATTCTACGAAAAAATGAGGGAACACGCCCTCTGACACGGGCATGTCAGATGTCGTGTCCTCCTTTGGTCGATGATTTCAGCTTGACAAAGTCAAGCTGCAGGCGTGTCTGCTGCCGTGTTTGGGCACACGACCTATGACACGGGCGTGTCACAGGTCGTGTCCTTTGCGGGACGTGCCCAGGGCATTTGAGGCCTAGTGAACACGGGCAGGACATAATCGTGTGTTGGGGTACACGACCTGTGACACGGGCGTGTCACTGGCCGTGTCCCGCTCAGGTTGATTTGGTTTTGTGCAGCCTAAAGTATAAAACCACAGACACGGGCGTGTCCGAAGGCATGTCGGTGACACAGGCATGTCACTTGGCCGTGTACTGGTCTGGATGAGTCAGTTGTGTGCCGCTTAAGGTACACGGCCTGTGACACGGGCCTGTCACAGGCCGTGTCAGGCAAAATTTAGCCTTTTGTGGCAAAAATTATGGCCGTCCATTTTCTCAGCTGGGATCTAATGGCTCTGGCTCCTCCCTGTTTCCTTAAGGCAGAAAATGAGATGGGAATCCTCACTTTTGCTTTTGGCCATCATATTTCTAAAACCTAGAGAGATAGTAAGAAGGAGGAGGAGAAGGAGAGCCGGCCACCGGTGGAGCTGCAGAGTTCCGTTTCGAGATTCGAGGCTAGCGTTGTGGAGGAAAAGCCGCTGCGATCCTTTCCAACTGGCTAAACGTCCATGGCTCCGAAGCGATCTTCAAGGGTAATGATCTTTCTTCCTAACCATGTGAAGGCTTCCTTTTTGGCATGTGCATAAGATTCCCCCACCAGAGAGTGGCTTGTTAAGAGAGTCCCTTGGGTTGATTCATGGAATACCCAATCATTTGGCATATAGATCCGGAAATGTAGTACATAATAGGCATGTTGTGTGAAGCCCATCTGGACAGGTTGGTCTGGATTGGTGATGTTGCATATATGCACCGGAATAGACCCAGTGATTGAAACGTGTAGTTTAAGGAGTCGATGAGTTGTACCCGTGTAGGATAGTAGTAGGAAGTACTGGAGTGGTAGTCCAGGAAAATACCATTGTATTCATTGGTTGTGCCTGTGAAGGGTAGTAGCAGGACGTACTGGAATGGAGATCTAGGAAAATACCCTTGATATTTGTGATGCTTGGTGGGTTGTGGCTGTGACGGGTAGTAGCAGGAAGTAATGACGTGAATGCCCAGGAAATACCCATAAATGTTGGTTCGAGCTAGGGGTGGAAAATGAGTTCTATCGATACCGCTGTGCGTGGCACCTAGCTAACCTGTGATTGTGAAGCCAGTCCCGCGAGGACACGATGGCTATGTATGAGATGGAAGAGCTCTTACGGCTTGATGCCAAACAGGTAAGGTGAAACTGAACCGTGCCTTTTGATAGCCGCGAGTACGCTGTACTCTGTGATGGCAAGGCAACTTGAGCAACGGGGGATGGCTGATCCGACCTGTGTTATGTCCGTCCAACGTGAGACCTGAAGGTGCGGTCTGTTGGAGCGCATAGCGAGAGTCTTAGGCCTGTGCTCCACGACACCATGGGGGGCTGCGGGCCAATCCCGGGTCATTAAAACTAAAATCTCCAGCTGCACGCCATGGAGTAAATGCTCAACTTTTACCATTGGGTTTCGGCCCTGATACGGTGGTGAGCCCTAGTTCACCGGTACATCAAGAATGTGCCCTGAGTGCACAGATCGTTGGACCGCATTACTGACAGTTGTGATGGAATGTTTGTGCATGAGTGCACAATCTGTGATGAATATATATATGCATATGCATTGCTATGCCTGCAGGGAAGAAATGCCACTGCCCTGGGAAAGGGGTAGGGTCATTATAAATTGGTCAGCTGAATGCTGACCGTTGCCTTGTTGCCACCGTTGGGTGGTCTGTCCTTGTACATGTGCTAGAGAACCTAGCGGGACATTTAAAGGTTGAAGTCCCTGTTGCAGCTGCTGTTGATAGCCCATGAAGGCTAATTGAAACTATGATGCTTTGTTCATATGTGGCCGTCCAGCGTGCCGATGTGTGGTAGCCATTTTTGTAAAAGAATAACTGTAAGGTCACAAGGCCAACTAACTTTGTATTTGATGAACATTCCTGTTTATATATCAATGTGGATATTTGTATGGTGGACATTCATGTTTGGATTTCGATTTTGTGTTATAGCTTCCGCTAGAATGCTATTTGTTAGGATGCACAACTCTTGTATCACTCCGTGACTTCGCTGCTTGTTTTGTAATATATGGTGTGGGGCCCCGGTCGGACCTTCTATTATATACTATATGAACGGATGGACTCATTACATTTTTGGTATTAACTGTCTTGGTCTTTCCCTTTCGAATTCGTGGTTGAATTCTTTTGTGTGGCGGCGAGCACGTGTACGTGCAAACCAGGTGAACACTAATTAACGCTTGAATGTCCACTTTAGGAATGAAAATACATGTGTTTGAGGAACCTGCGCATTCCTATTTTGTGGTTATTGCTTGTGTGAGGTCACTAATGTGCGTGTCTTGTTCAACTATAGGTGACTCGAAGTGGCGCTGGGCAGTTAGAGCCCCAGCGTTCTGATGAGAGTACGACACCAGCTGAGGTGCCTACACCTCCCCCTTCTGCGAAAACTGTTAGATTAGTTGCTGAGGCCCTGTTTGCGATGATTCAAGCACAGCCTACTGGGCAGGCGTAAGGGCAGGCGCAGCCGGCATTGAGGCCAAAACCGGTTGCGGCGCGGCCAGAACCTGCTGCGGCTGTGGACCCTCGAGCAGCTGAAAGATAGTTAAAGCAGTTTATGAGTTTCAATATGCCTACGTTTACGGGTATGGGATCCCCTACGCAGGCAGAGGACTGGTTGTTGCGCGTCAAGCGGATAATGACGGCGATCAGGACGGAAGAAGATCTGGTGGTTACCTTAGCCACCTTCTTACTAGAAGGATAGGCTCGTCTATGGTGGGACGAGATGGAACTACAACACTTAGCGGGGAGGCCGTTAACACAAGTGTCGATTGAAGAGTTCTCGAGAATCTTCCTGGCAAAGCACCTACCAGCGGCACAATGCATTGCCATGGAAGGTAGTGTTGAAACGCACTTGCATGAGTTCACGTGGTTGGGACGGTATGCGGGTTTGATCTTCGCCGACGAGCAGCGGAAAACAAATCAGTTCTATGACGGATTGCTGGACGAGCTGCGATTCCTGCTTTCGAGTTTAGTGAACCAAGGATTTCAGGCGTTGGTTGACACTGCGTGCGTGCTGGAGGACATGAAGAGGGTGCAAGGGAAGCGGGCCTTGGCTGTAACAAAGCCATAATTCAAGGCACCCCGACCTGGGAAATCATATTATAAGAAGAGATGGGGCAAGAGGTCCAAGTCGTCAGGACAAGCTCCTTCTACGGTTGCATCGGGTGCAACGTCGGGGGCCACTTCAAGGCCAAAAACTCGTACATGCTTTACTTGTGGACGAGGGGGCATATAGCCTGTGATTGTCGGGTTGTTCCGCCGATGGGAGAAAAGAAGGCGGGAGCGTCTTATGCTGAGAAGGGAAAGGAAGTGGTGGAGTCCTCTGCATCCTAGGCGCAGCCACGAGTCTACAACCTTGACCTGCAGGAGGCCATTAAGCAGAGTGACGTCATCACAAGTACAAGTTAAGTTATTGCATTGTTTTGTTTATTGTATGCTTTGTATGTGGCTTGTGTCTGATACAATTACCACAGGCTTTGTAATGATTCGGGACACGCTGGTACGAGCACTGTTTGATACGGGTGCTTCACAGTCATTTCTGTCTCAAGACTTTATAGCTCGCATTGGAGTACCTAGTCATGCGAAAACAGAGAGCATCAGGGTGGTGTTACCGAATGGTTGTTTGATGCTCGCGGACCGGGCGTGCGATGTGGCGGTTCAAATTGGAAGTCGGGAGTTTTGTTTAACTGCATCTGTACTGCCTGTATCAGAATTCGACGTGATTTTTGTTATGGACTGGCTCGCGGAGCAGCATGCCCTTATTGATTGTAATGCCAAAGAGATCACATTTGGCAAGAATACCGAGCAGGAGACCAAGTTCGCAGGGATGCGAGGAGAGGGCGGGACCTTGATGTCTTCTCTCCAAGTCGTCAAGGCTGTTCGGAAGGGCGCGGAGGTATTCTTTACGAGAATTCAGGATGTTGAGCCAATGGCTAGTGTGAGTGATGTTTCGGTTGTCTCGGAGTTTGCAGATGTATTCCCTAAGGATCTTCCTGGGCTACCACACCAGCAGGAGATCGACTTCACGATTGAGTTGGTGATAGGTGCAAAACCTGTGGCCCGCTCGACATATCGCATCGCGCCAAAAGAAATGGCTGAGTTGAAAATCCAATTGCAAGAGTTGCCACAGCAGGGATATATACGCCCAAGTATGTCACCTTGGAGCGCACCTATTCTGTTTGTGAAAAAGAAAGACAGCGGCTTGCGGTTATGTATTGACTACCGCGAACTGAATAAGCTGACCGAGAAGAACAAGTATCCGATTCCATGGATTGATGAGTTGTTCGATCAGCTGGTGGGATCAACCGTCTACTCGGAATTGAATTTGAAGTCTGGGTATTACCAGTTGAGGATACAGGAAGGAAACATTCCCAAGACCGCATTTGAAACACGTTACGGTCATTATGAGTTCACGGTAATGCTGTTTGGGCTGTGCAATGCGCCATCGGTATTCATGGATCTGATGCACCGAACGTTCTGAGAGTACCAGGACTTGTTCGTGATTGTGTTCATTGACAATATCTTGGTGTACTCGAAATCTGAAGCTGATCACGTAAACCACTTGCGGTTGGTGTTGCATACTTTGCGAAATAATAAGCTCTATGCCAAGTTCTCGAAGTGTGAGTTTTGGCTATCGTCAGTGGCGTTTCTAGGCCATGTGGTAAGTGGAGAGGGCATCACAGTGGATCCATCGAAGATAAGGGCGATTTAGGAGTGGCCGGTGTTGTATACAGTGGCCGAAGTCAGGAGTTTCCTTGGTCTGGCGGGCTACTACAGACGGTTTGTTGAAAACTTCTCGCGGATTGCTTTGCCTCTGACCACACTCACGAGAATGTATCAGAAGTTCGTTTGGACTTCGGAGGGCGCGCGAGCTTTTGAAGAGCTGAAGAGTCGATTGATCACGGCACCTGCGTTGACATCGCCATGTGGTACCGATCGATACGAGATCTATAGTGATTGTTGGGTACATTGAAAAATGTGTACCAGATTTGGAGAAGCCTCACCTAACTCACTAATATTCATCATTGAAAGTGAGCTGTTAGACCAGGAATACTCTAGAGGGGGGTGAATAGAGTATTTAAAGCTTATAAAATTTTCTGGCTATTGTAGACAAGTCCTAGTGCTGTAAGAAATAGATTAAAAGATAAAACACAGCAACAACAAACTAACAATCACAGCCATAACAAGAAACAAAAGAAAGGGCAACCAGATGACACAAGAAATTTATAGTGTTTCCCCAACCTGGGTACATCCACTCTTCTTCCACCATAGTAGGAATGCACTCAGATTTTTGATCAGGTGCCTGACACCAATGAGCTTTTGATCAGGTGCTCAAAAACCAAATCTCAAGTCTTTTGGTTAGGTGACTTGTAAGCAAGAATCACTTTTGAAGGGAGATGACAACCCTTTATATAGAGAGAGGTGAGAGGTGATGGTGTCTTCTCTGTCAACAATTAGAGAGAAGACAAGTGGATATGATATTAGCAAGTAGCCCCCCCTAAGATGTAAAATAGTTTAGGGAAATCTGGAGCTTTGCTGCAGGTTGATAGGTCTTCAATCTTTAAGCCTTTATCAGAGAAATCTGCAGGAACTTCTTGAAAGATGGAGTAGTTGTTGTCATTTGAAGTTTCCTGGAGTGATGAAGAAAGAAGACTCTTGATTTAGATTGATTGTTCTTCTTCTTCAATAGCTGATCTGCCTCTGGCCTAGGGCTTCTTTTCTATATCAGAAAGCTGTGAAAGAATGATGGAGCAGAGAGACTCTTGAAGACAGACTGGCTGTAATTCTCTATGTGTCTGTGTGTCTCTGTGTATGTTGTGTTCTTGTGTATCTTCAGGAAAAGAGAAAAATATCTTTTATGTTTTCTGAAGGAATTTGTCTTTCGAAATTTGAATTCCTCTGCTGCAATCAATGCTGACGGCCTACAAAATAAACTGCATTGATTTATTTCCCCAACTGTCCCTTGGAAAAATGGAAAGCAATAATTCTGATGAAAAGCGTGATAAATGGACCATCCAACGGTAATATTCAGAGAATATTTTATCATTAATCATTCAGAAATTATTGCAATAGAGTGAGGACAGAGGAAAGAAATACTAAGTCTGGAAACGTCGAATAGATAATAGAAATCGTCGAGCTGAGTCCACAGTTTGTTGAGCTGAGTTGCTGTGTTCGTCGATCAGATAACTTCTGTTCGCCGAGCTGAGTTCCAAGATCGTCGATCTGATAACAGAACTGTATGCTTCAGAAACTTTGCCTTTTCTGTGTCTGAAGTTCGTCGAGCTGATAACTGGCTTCGTCGACTGGAGTTGATTTTAGACTTAAGAATATTCACAGATGCTTCTGAAATGAAAGAGTTGAAGTATCCAGAAATCTTCGACCTAAGAATTTGATTTTGTCGAGCTGAGGAACACTAATTGTTGTTGGATAACTCTAGCCAAAGTGGTCAAAGTTCGTCGAGCTGAGAATCTGGAATTCGTCAACTGAAGATGATTCTGGACTTAGAAAAATTGAGAAGCTTCTGGTTGAAGTAAAGGATCCAGAAATCATCGACCAGAGAACTAAGTTCGTCGACCTGAATCTAGAGAACATTGTCTTGGAATACTGAAGGTTGAGTCCAAAGATCGTCGACCTGAGAATGAAGTTCGTCGAGCTATCTTGAGTGTGTCGACATAAGTCCCGTGTGTCGACACAGTTAGCTTCAGGTGTTGATCTTGAGTGTGTCGACACAAGTGCTGTGTGTCGATACAGCTGACTTCTGGTGTTGATCTTGAGTATGTCGACACAAGTCCTGTATGTCGACACAGCTGACTTCTGGTGTCAACACAATTGGTGTCGACAGTTATTCTGTGTGTCGAGACAATTCCTCTATTTGTCGACACAACTCTTCTGAAGTGTTGAAGTGTAGTGTCCAAAGTTCGTCAAGCTGAGCACCAAGTTCGTCGAGCTCAGCTCAGAGAATTTTCTCTGAGATCGTCGAGCTAAGCATGACAATCGTCGACCTGGGTTCGACGAACGTCGAACTCATTTTACTTGGTCTCTGGAAAATCTCTAAGTCTTTGAGTCTCTGGCAGTCTGATGATGGCTGGTCCATGTGATGTTGCTACTGAGGACTTGACCTAGACTTTAGGACACAACCATGACCCTGACTATACATTCTGGGTCATATGATCCTAACTTAGTGAACCTAGCCCAAATCTTACTAGGGATACAACAATCTCACCTTATTTGTGTGAGGTCACTAATTACAGACTCAAATCAAACTGAAAATAAACAAAGCAGAAAAAACATATATCTGTCAGAGATCAATAACACATACAACAGATATATATACATGAGCTTTGTTCAGAATATAGAGCAGTTATAGATAATTGTAGAAAATAAAAGAGTTTAAAATTTACTTCTTCTGTTTCTTTTCCTTTGACATTTCTTGCTTGCTATTCTCTCCAGGCTTTGTAAACACAATCTCTCTTTTGGGATCTGAAGCTTGCACTTTTGTCATGGTCATATCAGCAACCCCCATAATCTTCAAAGATGTGGCTCTGAGGACAACTGCTTCTGGGTGCAACTTCATGTAATCATCAACATTGAAAAACTTGTTTGCTTTATCAAACCTCTTGAGCTCTTCATTCCTGTACTTTGACATTGTTGAATATTTAGAAGGATCCTTTCCTTCAGCTTTGGCTTTGTTAATCATATAAATGCCTACTAGTTCCTGAAACCTGGCCATTCTAGAAGTAGTAGCTGTTTCAGGATCTTCAAAAGAAACAGGAGGAGAAGATGATCTTTTAGAACTTTCAGCTTTCTTATCTGCAAAGAATGTTTGTTGCTGTGGTTGATGTTGTTGCTGTGGTTGATGCTGCAATTGATGTTGCTTGCCTGAAGAGTAATGCCTACGCTGACTGCTTTCAGAAGATGATGTCCCATAGTGTCTCTGATATGTTTGAACAGGGGCAGATCTTTGAGAAGTTGTTCCTGAAGCACCAATAGCTGGAGGAGGTGGAGGAGGTGAATCTTTTCTGAATCTTTGAACTGGAGGAGAAGAGTACCTTCTACTTTTCTTCCTCTCCTTCTGCTGATTTTTGGATAACCACATCCAAGATGGCATCCCTTTGTATGGAGTTAACTTTTGGAGAATATAATAGAGAGTGTCATTGTTTGGATTTGGCTTTGGAGCAGGAGGAGGAGGGGCTTTTCTTTTCTTGGATACTTGCTTCCTCTTGGGTTCAACATCAGAATCATCATCCTCATCCTCATCATTATCAGATCCCTGAGGGTTATCATATAAGTCATTTAGAGCTTTTAGAGCCTCAGTAGAAATGATAGGCTTTTCAGGTAGAGATGGAGCTTGAGCAAGAACTTCAACATGAGCTGGAGGAGAAGCCACATGAGAAGTTGGAGAACTAATTCTGACAGTTCTTTCAGCAGATGCCTTTTCTTCTTCTTCAATATCAGCCAGGATCAAGTCATCCAGAGATGGCGTGGGAGACATCCATTACAAAAGTTGGAGCAGTGATGACTTCTTCTGGAGATGACATGACTACTGGCTTTGAAACAGCAAAAGTATCCCTGAGTTGCTTGGCAAGATTTGGAGAGATTGGGGAAGTATATGGAACAATAGCCAAGGATGGCTTCGTATATACTGCTGGAGTAACTTTCAAAAATGCAGTATCAAAAACTTTCAGTAATTGAACTAAGTCTACTGTGGGATTTAACATGAAATCACCAACAGAAAGAATTTCTTCAGTAACTATTTCTTCAGTAACTGACTCATCAAAGTACATGTCAGTCTCAATGAAATGAATCAAATCAATTAAATCTGTATCATCTGGTATAAATTCTGTATCTGCTATTACAGCCTCTGTATTGGTTGTTGCTGGAGCTGGAGAGACTGAGACTGGAGCTACTGCTGGAGCTACTTCAGCTTCTTTATTAAGCATCTCCCCCTGCCTGGTTTCAGTGTGAACTGGAGCCAGGCCCCTGAATGAAGAGGGGGCAGCAGTGAAGGCAGAGAGTTGAGCAGAAAGAGTAGATATAGAAGTAGCAAAAGGTGTAATTGCCTCTGCTATAAGAGATTTGAGTAGAGTGATGAGAGTAATTACATAGGAGATGGTGAAGGGATCCAGAGGTGGAGTAGCAGATGTTTCAGTAGAATGCTGGGTCGAGATATTTTGAGGGATGGCAGATGTTGGAGATGGTGGAGGAGGGACATCTATCATGGGGACATCCTGAGTGGATGGATGTGGAGGAGGGGGAGAATTGAGAGGAGATGTCAAGAGATTGAAGGATGGTATGGAGGATAAGTGGGGTGGAAGAGGAGATGAGGGTGGGGTTGGATCTGGTGTAGCATTGGGGGATATGGGTGATTGAGGTGGAGTGGGTTGGTGGTATTCCTGAATAGGAGATGAGGGGATGTTGGTAAGATCTAATGGTGGAGAGGTGGCAGAAGATGTAACTGTAGTAGGGATATGAACTTGTTGGAGTTTTTGTTGGAGTTGTGGATGTGGTTGAGGAGAGAGGGTATGAAATGTGGAGGGTGATTGGTGTTGATTTGCTGGAAGGGATGGTGTGGGGATGATCTCTTCAGTAGGGTGGGGAGTGACTCTTACAGCCCTGGTGATTTCAGAAGCTGGGGTGGAAGACGTTGAAGCCTTGGATGGCTTAGTTATGGTCCTCTCCCACCTGCCAAACAAGGTGCATGTGAGCATCTTGCTGGCATTAATGAATATGGTCTGTGAGACCAGAGATTCAGCAGCCTTCTCCTTCAGGAAAATTCGCAGGATCCTTCCAAAGCAAACTTCTTTCTTATTACACTTTTTCTTAATAAGATCAAAAATGATCTGTGCCCAATCCACTTTCTTCTTACTGACCACTGCACACATGACCAGAAATTGATGCCTAGTGATGTAGTCATGGGCAGTGTGCTTGCCCAGCAAGACTTTTCCCACAATATCTTCCAGAAATTTGTATTCAGCAGATAAGTGTTTCTTTAACAACTTATTTGGGTTATCTCCAGCATAACCCGTCAGACTCAACATAATATCATATTCTTCAGAATCTATATCCAGTTCTTCTTCTCTATTTATCAATTCAAAATTTTCAGTTAATAATGCGGGAGAGAGAGTTATAGCGTTACCCGCAATTGTTCCTGTCATGGTATTTTCTTCTGATGTTGATGAAGTATAAACCCATTCTCGAATTTTTGTGCTAGACAGTTTGATCCTGGTTGTCATTTGATTCTTCAAATTCTGTTCTTCCAGTAGAGTCAGAATATTTAGAAAAATTGGATCCGAGTGTTGAAATGAGTCGAAGTCGACATCTAATCCTGTGTCACACTTCATAGCGGCTAGGGCTCCTACTTGAATTGACATGAAATCACCTGCAAAAGAGAGAAACGACGATCAAGTGCAAACGGAACAGAAAGAGCGGGACAGAGGTCGAAGAAAACCTAGTTATAAGATTTTCTGGAATATGAATCGACAAACTCCGTTCGACGAAAAATAAGAAGTTCTTCGACCTGAGATCGACGAAATAATTGATAGTGAAATAATTCGTCGAGCATAGCTGGAAGAGTTGAAGACATTTCGTCGAGCTCCGTTCGACGAAAGTTTTCTGAAGTGGATTCGTCGATCTCCGTTCGACGAAAACAACTTCACTCTCGGAGAGTTCGTCGTCCTCTGCTCGACGAATATCTCCCAAACTTTCCCTAGTTCGTCGAGCTCCGTTCGACGAACTCTGGATAATTCGTCAAGTGCAGACAGAAACTAAACTAAGTCTTCTCCATTTATCACTTCAAGCTGATTTATAAAGAATAAGTGATTTCTCTCATCCAAAGGTTTGGTGAATATATGAGCTCTTTGTAAATCAGTGTAGATATAGACAAGATTAATTTTGTTTTTGTCCACACACTCTCTAATGAAATGATGTCTAATGTCTATATGCTTTGTCCTACTGTAATGGACTGGATTTTGTGTTATTGTTACAACACTTGTGTTATCACTTTAGAGAGTTAAATTATTTAAGTTGAGACCATAGTCTTGTAATTGATTTTGAATATACAGCATCTGGGAACAACAGCTGTCAACTGCAATATACTCAGCCTCAGCAGTTGAGGTAGACACAGATGACTGTTTCTTACAAAACCAGGATGCCAACCTTATAACAAGGAACTGAGAAGTCCCTGATGTGCTTTTCCTATCAACCCTACATCCAGCAAATTCAGCATCTGAAAATCCAGTTAAATCAAACTCTAACTCAACTGGATAGCATAGGCCTAGACTAGGACAACTCTTTATATATCTCAAAATCATTTTTAAGAAAATTAGATGAGATTATTTTGGGTTCACTTGGAACCTAGCACAAAGTTATGTGACAAACATAATATCAGGCCTGCTTGTTGTAAGATATAGTAGGGATGCAACAATGCCCTTATATAATTTCTGATCCACAGGTTTCCCATGTGCATCATAGTCAATCACATCATTAGTAGCTATATGTGTTTTCTTTGCCGAAGCATCAGCCATTCAAAACTTATTTATAAGCTCTTTAGCATACTTAACTTGAGATATGAAGATGGCATCAGACAACTGCTTCACTTGGAGACCAAGGAAGTAGGAGAGCTCACCCATGCTACTTATTTCAAATTTTGAATGCATGAGGTCAGAGAACCTCTTGCATAATTTGGAATCAGTAGACCTAAATATAAGGTCATCCACATATATTTGTACTAACAGTATTTGATACTTATGATGTCTAGTGAAAAGTGTTCTATCAACAATGCCTCTAATGAATTTATGCTCTATCAAAAAGCTAGCTAGGGTCTCATACCAAGCTTTTGGAGTTTGCTTGAGACCATAAAGAGTTTTATGCAATTTGAAAACATGATAAGAGTGAGTTGGAGAGACAAAACCTAGAGTTTGTTCAACATAAAGCTCTTCTTTAAGTACTCCACTAAGGAATTCACTCTTCACATCCATCTAATATACTTTGAATCTCTTGTATGCTGCATAGGCTAGAAAAATTCTGATGACCTCCAACCTTGCAACTGGTGCAAATGTTTGGTCATAGTCATTCCCTTCATCTTGCCTATAACCTTGAGCAAAAAGCCTAGCCTTGTTCCTCACAATCACTCCTTGGGCATCCAGTTTGTTTCTGTATACCCATTTGGTTCCAATGACTGGATAGTCTTGGGGTCTTGGAACCAAATCCCAAACTCTACATCTCTCAAATTGATTTAATTTCTCCTGCATTGCAATGATCTAGTGGGGATATTGCTCAGTATCATGGATGGATAGCAGTTCAACCTGAGAGAGAAAACAGGCAAGCATCACATCTTGATTGAGTTGATGTCTTGTCTATACACCTACTGATATCTCTCCAATCACTTGAGATCTGAGGTTTTCCCTAAGTGTGACTAAATCAATGAGTGGAGTTGGTTGTGCAACAGAATCTTGGATTAATTCCTCTTGTGGAATTTTGTTTGCTGTTGGAGGAAGTTCAATTCTTTCAATGCTTTCATCTTCACTCTCTTCATTAATTTGTGGAGAAGGATGTGTTGGAACCTTTTGGGTAAGGTTTAGTTCATCCAATCTCTCACATAAGTGAGGTACCTGCAAAGGGCTATTGGTAAAAATCTCTTTCTCCTTGCAAGACATATTAGCTTCATCAAAAGAAACATGAATGGACTCTTCAATTTTTAATTATGATTTATTAAAAACCCTATAGGCTTTGCTTATTTGGGAATATCCTAGAAAAATTCTCTCTTCAGCATTAGGCTCAAACGTTCTAATGTATCTTTTGTTGTTGTTGTTGTAAATATAACAAATACATGCAAATACTTTAAAATAGTTGATTTTAGGTTTCTCCACTTTAAGTAATTCATAGGGAGTCCTATTCTTCAGTTTATGTATCAGGCTTCTATTCAGGACATAATTTGCAGTGTTTACAGCCTCTGCCCAAAAGTTTAGTGGCATGTAAGCATCTGCAAGCAATGTACCTACAGCTTCAATGAGTGTCCTATTTTTCCTTTCAGCTACCCCATTTTATTGGGGAGTTCTAGGAGCTGAGAAATAATGCCTGATACCTTCCTTCTCACAGAACTCATGCATAAGAAGAGACTCAAACTCTGTGCCATGATCACTTCTGATCAGTGCAACATGAGTAGAGAACTCAATCTGTATGGTCCTGAGAAAATCTGTAAGAACCTTGAAAGTATCTGACTTAGATCTCAGAAAGGATACCCAAGTGAACCTTGAGAAGTCATCCACAATAACCAAGGTGTAGGATTTCCCTCCTAGGCTTTGTACAACAATGTGTCCAAAGAGATCCATGTGTAGCAGATACAAAATCCTAGGTGAATCATTTTTATTTACAGATTTAAAACTAGATTTAGTTTGTTTGCCTAATTGACAAGCCCTACAAAGGCCTTCCTTCTTGTAGGGACCAGAAGGTAGACCTCTCACAAGATTGTCTTTTGATAACCTAGCAATGTTTTTCAAGTTTACATGATCTAGCCTTTTATGCCATAACTTATTCTGATTACTAGTTATATTAAGTAAACAAATATCAGAATTGCCAGATAAAAAATCAACTAAAAATATATTGCCTTGTCTATTCCTAATTAAAATTGTTTGGTTTTCTTTATTAAAGATAATAAATGAAGATGAACTAAAATGTACGTGATAACATTCATCATATAATTGACTTATGGAGATGAGGTTATGCTTTAGTCCTCTGACATATGCCATTTTCTTGAATGTGACAGCTCCAATCTTCACTTCTCCAAAATCTTCTGACTGACCACATTTGGAGTCACCAAAGATGACCTTTGGCCCCAGCTTGGACTTGTAATTGGATAGAATGTCCTTACTGCCTGTCATATGATTGGAGCAACCACTGTCCAGGTACCAAGGTTGATTCACTCCTGGACAGCTCTTCACCTGCAGTGAAAACAACTAATTGTTCTTGACCCAGGTTACCTTGGGTTCTTTATTTTGCTGAAATGAATAGCTAGAAATTACAGAAAATTCAGGTTGAGATTTATATCCTAGAGGGTGATATCTCCTAGGTGGTATAACCCAATCAGCTAGTGAATGGAAAGCTTTCCTGGAATTATTTAAGTTTCTGTTATAATTAAAGTTTTGGTTAATTCTTTCTGGGTTCGACAAATTTCTGTGAGTTCGTCGACCAGAGTTTGATGAATTGGGTTGAGATCGTCGATCTCTGCCCAGAGAATGAATGTATTCATTTTCTATGTCCCACTTTCGTCGACCTCTGCTCGACAAACCATACAGAGTTCGTCGATCGCAGTTAGGCGAATAATTATAACTTTAGTTTGCGTTCAGCGTTCGTCGAGTGGGGTTCGACGAACTGGCTGCATTTTGTCGATCTAAGTTCGACGAATTCTGCTGAACCTTATTTTTAATAATTTTCTGATTTTTGGTTTTCTGACCTATTAATTTGGGAATATTTTCTGTCGTTTGTTTATTGTTTACTATTTCTTTCCCTTTAGCATAGACAAATTTGATGGGGGTAGTTAAAATATTTTTCCTGAGGACGGGGGGCAAACTTGATGAAGCACCCAATTCTAGCTTGCCACTTAGTCTGGCATTAACAGTGCTTGTGATGTCCATCAACTTGAGGCTTCTTCCATTGAGAGTTTCCTCAAGTTGTTTAGCCTCACAAAGCTCAGTTTTTAGTAGTGTTATTTGTTCTTTAGATAAACACAACTCACCCTTTAACCTATTATTTTCAGTGTTAATATTTTCTAAATTTCCTAGTTTCTCCCTAAGAGTTTTAATCTCATTTTCTGAGTTAATTAGGTCAATACACATTGTTTTAAATTCAACTTTAAAAGAATCTAAATTATAATCAAAGGAAGACAATACCTTGTCAGCTTCAGAATCTGAAGCTTCTTCATTGTCTGAGTCCTCCTCTTCTGAATGGCTCCTAGAAGCATTAATTGTCATGAGGCAAACCTCCTTGGCCCTTGCTTCTTCCTCATCTTCACTAGAGCTGGAAGATGTTGATTCTTCTTCAGTCTTACTCCAGGTTTCAGCCACAAAACCTTTCTCCTTCTTCTTGTATTTGCTGGAAGGTCTGCTGTTGTGCTGTCTCCTATTATCTTTTTCTCTTCACTTTCCTTTCTTCTGATTCTCTGGACACACAGAGATGAAGTGTCCAGGCTTCCTGCATCCAAAACACACAACTTATTTGGTTGGTGTCTTACCATATCTTGGTTTGTCATCCTGTCTGGATGACTTCCTCCTGAAATCTTTTCTTGCCAGCTTGTAGAATCTTTTGGCAAAAAGACTCATGAGTTCTTCATTTGTTGAGGGAGTCTCTGTCTCTTCAGCTGCCTTGAAAGCAATGCTATGCTCTTTTCTTGCTGGAGGGGGTGTTCGTTGCTCAGCTGCCTCCCTAGATTTAATCAGTTGTTCATAGGACTTTAGTTTGCCTAATAGAGATTCAGTGGATATCTCATTTAGGCTTCTCGCCTCCTTGATGGGCCAGAACCTTGAATCCCATGAGCTTGGGAAGCACATAATGATCTTGTCATTTACTTCAGTCAAGGTGATTTCTTTATCTAAGGTCCTTAGCTCACTGATAATGGAGCTAAGCCTGTTGTACATCACTTCAACTGTTTCTGCTTCATCCTTTTTGAAGTTTTCATATTGTGTGATGAGGTTTGATCTTCTATCTTTCCTCTCATCTGCTGAGCCAGCAACCATTTGGTTGAGTGAATCCCAGATTGCTTTGGCTGAAGTGCATTCAGCAACCTTTTGGAAGATCTCATCTAACATAGTCTGTTCCAGTATGTTCATTGCCTTGGCATCAGCAACCTTGGCCTTCTTCTGAGGCTCAGTCCACTCAGGAGGTGGAACTGCATTTGTGCTTGAATATGTTGCTGTAGAGGTAGATGGACTGGCTTGAGGAGGACCTATCAAGATGGAATTGTAGATATCTTCATCAATAGAGTTCATGTACAAATTGATTCTTGCCTTGCAGATGGCAAACTTGTTCACATGAATACTCGTGGAATTCATTGAGTTTACTCGGGAAATTTTTGACAGTTCTTAAACTTCTTCTGAAAATGGCTAAGTTAAATTCGCCGAGTCTATACGTGAAGTCTCGTGTCATTCGTCGAGACATTATGTGTATACTCGTGGAATTCGTCGCATATACTCGTGTGGTCAAGTGACTGGTAACATAAAAATTTCTATGTCAAATTTTTCGAATGAACTCGTGTAATTCGTCGAATGCTCTCGAGTAATCTAAGAAATTCATCGAGTGTTCTAGCTATTACTCATGTCATTTCTACCAATGGACTTAATATTTTTCTGGTTTGATTTTTTTCTGACGGGTTCTGTTTCAAACGACGACCATGTACAATGCATATGGAAGCTTTTTTTTGGAAGTAAATTTCTAGCTGTTGAAGATGGATTATATGTATATCAAGGATTCATTTCGACAGTAATCAACGATCTCAGGCTAAATCGTCGAACTCAGGTCGACGATCTCTGAACCCTGAACTCTGGCATGGTATATCTTCGAACGGAGCTCGACGATCTGACCCAAGATCGTCGAACTCAGCTCAGAGATCGTCGAACTCAGCTCAGAGATCGTCGAACAGAGATCAGAGTTTTGAAAATTTTTCCAAAGGTAAATCAAATTTCAAACCTAGGGGTCCTACATCCCAAAGATTTAACCCTTATACTGAATGGATAATACCTCCTAGGAGATATCAGCCTGAAGGCTATAAGAGTCAACCAGGGATGTCTTTTATTTCTGAATTCAAAGGTTATCAACCTAGGCTCAAGGTAAACTGAGTCAAAAACAAATAAATTGTTTTATGTGCAGGTGAAGACTTATCCAACTTCAAACCAGCAATGGTATCTGGATAGTGGGTGGTCAAAGCACATAACAGGAAATAAGGATAATTTCACATCCTTCAAAGCCAAGATTGGACCCAAAGTAATATTTGGTGATTCAAACTTTGGACTAACAAAATGATACGATGAAGTCCAGATTGACACAGTCACTTTCAAGAAAGTAGCTTATGTGGAAGGACTGAATCACAACTTAATCAGTATCAGTCAACTGTGTGATGAAGGCTATCAAGTGACTTTCAATAATTTCTCATGCAAAATCAAATCAGAGGACAACACAACTGTGTTGACAGGTAAAAAGAAAGATAACATTTATCTTGTGAATTTTCTTTCAACTAAGGTAGATATATGTTTGTTTAATTTCATTTGTAGACCTAATGAATTATGACATAAAAGATTAGGACATATAAACCTTAGAACCATTGCTAGGCTATCCAAGGACAACCTTGTTAGAGGACTACGTTCTGGCCCCTACAAGAAGGAAGGACTTTGCAGGGCTTGTCAATTAGGCAAGTAAACCAAAAATAGTTTCAAATCACTTAATAAGAGTGATTCACCTAAGATTTTGTATCTGTTACACATGGATCTCTTTGGACCCGTTACAGTACAAAGCTTAGGAGAGAAATCTTATACTTTAGTAGTTGTAGATGACTTCTCTGGATTCACATGAGTGTTCTTTCTGAGGAAGAAGTCTGATAACTTTAAGTGTTTGACAGAGTTTCTCAAATGCATACAAAGTGAGTTTAACACTCACATTGCCCTGATCAAAAGTGATCATGGGACAGAGTTTAATTCTCTTCTTATGCAAGCGTTCTGTCAAAGTGAAGGGATCAGACACACTTTCTCAGCTCATAGAACTTCTCAACAAAATAGGCTAGCTAAAAGGAAAAATAGAACCCTTATTGAATTTGCTACTACACTGTTGTCAGATGCTCACCTTCCTCTATCCTTTTGGGCAGAGGCAGTGAACACCTCCAACTATGTGTTGAATAGAAGTTTGATACATAAGCTGAAGGGCAAGACTCTCTATGAATTACTCAAAGGGAAGAAATCTAAATTAGATTATTTTAAAATCTTTGGTTGTATTTGTTACATTTACAATAATAACAAGAAATACATAGCAAAATTTCAAGATAAAGCTGATGAAGGAGTGTTTCTGGGATACTCCATGATCAGTAAAGCTTATAGGGTGTATAATAAATCAACTCTTAAAATAAAAGAATCTATTCATGTATCTTTTGATGAATCTAACATGTCATACAAGGAGAAAGAGATTTCTACCATAAGCTCTTTGCAGGTTCCACCACTGTGTGAGTCTATGGATGGACTGAACCTTACCCAAGAGGTATCAAACCATCCTACTCCACAGGTTGCTGAAGATAGTGAAGAGGAAAGTCAAGAGGAAGTGGCTGAACTTCCCCCAACAGCTAGTATCATTTCCCAAGAGGAATTAAATACAGAAGCTGCTGTCCAACCAACTCCACCAACTGATCTTATCACAATTAGAGATCACCACAGATCTCAAGTGATTGAAGACATTTCAGCAGGTGTACAGACAAGACATCAACTCAACCAAGACTTGATGCATGCCTGTTTTCTCTCTCAAATTGAACCTCTCACCATTCATGAGGCAGAGCAAGATCCCCACTGCATCATTGCAATGCAAGAGGAACTAAATCAGTTTAAGAGATGTAGAGTTTGGGAATTCACCACTTGACCTGATATAAGAGATGTAGAGTTTGTGATCTCAGAAGTACCTACCCCTCCTTCATCTCCACCACTTGACCTGACAAACATTCCATCTCCACCTCCATCTTCCCCTCTGCAAGTTCCTCAACAACTCACTCCTCCAGATTCCCCTCATGAGACAATACTTCCTACACCTCCACAGTCTCCTCTTCCCCCACACTTATCCACCATCCCATCTTATCATATACCATCAGATACAATCATGCAAGATGCCCCCACTCCATCTGTTATTCCTCCTCCCATTCCATCCCCTTCCCCTTCCCCATTTGATCCATCTACCCTCATTTCTTTGCTCACTCCTCTCATCCAATCTCTCATCCAAGAGGCCATTACACCTCTTGTGACCTCCATTAATTCCTTATCTGCCCAGATCTCTCTTCTATTTGCTGTCCCCTCTTCATCTAGGGGCCTGGCTCCAGGTATTCTTGAACCCAGGCAGGGGGAGATGCTCAGTGATGAAGTTGCAACAGATGCAGATACAGCAGCAGCAGCAGTCACAGCAGTTCCCTCTCCAGCTAATACAGATTCAGATGAGGATACAACAATTTTGAAAGACTTTGATGCTGAGATGTTTGAGTTAATTCAATTTATGGATACTGACATTGATTTGGATGAGTCAGTTGCTCAAATAACTCATGTTGGTGATTTCTATTTAAATCCCACAGTGAATTTATCAGTTTTGTTGAGAAATTTTGATACTGTACATATGCAATTCTCTCCAGCAGATTTCTCTAAGCCATATTTGGCTATGGTACCATATACCTCTCCAGCTAGTCCAGCAGTTGCCAAACAATTCTATGATAATTTTGCTCTCTCTGCCTCTAGCTCAAAAGTCATTCCAGAAGATACATCAGTGCCAGTTTCAGCACCAGATTTTGTTATGGATGACTCTCCAATGCCTACTCTAGATGAGCTTATTCAGGCGGACATTGAAGAAGAGAATAAGCCAGTAGCTGATAGCTCTGTCTCTTTTGTTTCTGAATCTTGTACAGATACTTATTCTCTTGTTGCTGAAACCCTTATTCCTGAACCTTCTGCCCCTCCTCCAGAAAAGGCTGTTGTTTCTGATCAAGCTTTAAAAGCATTGGATGCATTGTATGATACCCCTCAGGATTCAGAGTCTGATGATGATGATGATAATGATTCTGATGAGGATGCAGCTAGTAAGAAAAAGAGATTGTTGGCAAAGAAGAGAAAGACTGCTCCTCCTCCAGCTCCCAAGCCAAATCCCACTGCAGACACTCCCTACTATATTCTGCACAATGTAACTCCATATAAGGGAATGCCAGCATGGATGTGGCTCTCCAAAAACCAACAGAAAGATAGAAAGAGAAGCAGGAGATACTCCCCTCCTCCAGTGCACAGATACAGGAAGGATCCTCCTCCTCCTCCAGCAGCTGGTGCCAGTGGCTCTAGCTCCCAGAGATCTGCCCCAATGCAAACTTATCAGAGACAGTCAGAGAGATCTTCTGGAAGCAGCCAGCAGAGGCCATCCTCCTCAGGAAGTCAAAGTAAGCAGCAGCAGCAACACAGTTCTGAAGTACATAAAACCGAAAGCCCTAAAAGACCTCTCTCTGCTCCAATTCCTTTTGAAGATTCAGAAACTGCTAATACTGCAAGAATGGTTATGTACCAAGAGCTGATTGGTCTATCATTGATAAATAAAGCCAAAACAGAAGGAAAATATATCTCTGGTCTTTCAACAATGTCAAAGTATAGAAAGGAAGAGCTGAAAAGGTTTGACAAAGGTAACAAACTGTTTAATGTTGATGATTATATGAAACTTCATCCAGAAGCAGTTGTCCCCAGGGCTACATCATTGAAAATTATTGGGGCAGCTGATATGACCATGACAGTGGCTCGAGCTCAAAATCCTAACAGAGAAATCATTTTCAAGAAGCCAGGAGAAAAGAAAGCAGAAGACAAACCTCAGCAGAAGAAGCCAAAGAAGTAATTTTCTTGTTGTTTCAATTTCTGACTGATATTTGTTTTTTTTTAAACTATGCTATCTGTTAAACAAAGCTGTGTGTATATATATCTGTTGCATGTGTTATAATTCTCTGCCAGATATATCTTTTTTATTGCTTTGTTTTTCTGTTTTGAGTCTCTGTTAGTGACCTCACCCAAATAGGGGGAGATTGTTGGATCCCTAGTTGATTTGGGCTAGGTTCACTGACTTAGGATGTGATCCATCATGTATAGCCAGGGTCAATTTGTGTCCTAGAGTCTAGGTTATGTCCTTAGGCTCCACTCCAGATGGACCAGCTTTCAACAAGACCCTCAGAGACTCCAAACTCACAAGTTTTCAAGACCAAGTAAAGTGAGTTCGACGTTCGTCGAACTCAACTCGACGAAATGAGTTCTGCGCTCGACGATCTTGAGACAATTCTTAGTGCTGAGCTAGATGATCTATGTTCTCTGCTCAACGAAAACTTAGTTTCTGCATCAAGCCAAAGTCAGGACACCTTCAAATTTTTCTAAGTCCAGCTTCAAGCTTCGGTCGACGAATTATATTCTGAGCTCGACGAACTTGGACCTCAAGTTCACAGCTTCTCAGGTCGACGAAGTCAGCTTCTCAGGTCGACGAATGCTAAACTCTACTCGACGATTTCTGGACTCAGAGAATTTGTGTCGACACTTAGGGTTTGTGTCGACACCAGACAATTTGTGTCGACACCATGATTTCAGTCGACACCAGCTTATGTCGACACCAGAGGATTTGTGTCGACACCAAGATCAATCTGTCGACACCAACTTATGTCGACACAGCATTTCAGCAGATGCAAGATATTTTGTCTAAGTCCAGAACTTTTCTCAGCTCGACGAATTTGATTCTCAGCTCGACGAATGAAGACTGTCTATCTGATGAATGAAGATTGTCTGATCGACGAACTCTCCCAAGCCCAGCTCGACGAACTCAAGCTCAGCTCGACGAACACAAATTCAGCTCGACGAATTGTGTTCTTCGTTCGACGAATCCAGATTAGGTTTTCTTCAAGGTTCCCGTCCCGTTTCTTGGCGTTGATTCCTGAACATTTAATGCCAGATCTTCTCGGAATGTTACCGTTAGAACGCGCATTGACTATGGATTATTCCCTGCCGTTTTTCCATGAGACAGTTAGGAAAGTCATTGATTGCTGATTCTTTCCAAGCCGACTGCAATTACTGCTCGACATTCAAAAGTTTGAATGCTCCTTAGTCAGAAAAGAGGACATGAGACACACACAGACACATAGTAAAAGAAAAAAAAGAAGAATCAAGCAGTGATAGAGTTCAAGAATTACAGTACAACAAACAATCTGATAGACACTCTGAAGTTGCAGAGAAGAACAAACATTCTCAAATCTAAAGTTCTTGACTGCAATCAGCCTTGACCAGAGAACTTTCTCAAGAAGAAAAAGAACAACCAAATTCAATCAAGAGTCTTCTTCTCTCTATTCTCAGGACAACTTCAAAGGACAACAGAACTTTATCAGTCAAAAGAAGTTCCTGAAGCAGTTCTGGTCCAGGCATTCTAGGTCATTGAAGACCTATCACCCTGAAGCAGTGCTCCAGCATTCCTGACCAATTCAAGATCTCAGGCGGAGCAAGATCTGCTAAAATCAATCCACAAGTCTTCTCTCTGATTGTTGACAGAGAAGACACTATCTCCCTCTCTCCAATTCCTGTACATGGTTTTAAATCCCTTCAAAAGTATTCTGGTTGCAAGTCTCCTTCCAAAAGACTTGAGGGTTTGATTTTTGAGTACCTTATCAAAAGCTCATTGGTGCCCAGGACACCTGATCAACTCATCCTGCAGTGGATTCCTACCTAGGGTGGTAGAAGAGTGGATGTACCCAGATTGGTTGGGGAACCACTATAACTTCTTGTGTCTTCTGGTTGCTATTTTCTTTTGTTTTCTGGCTGTGCTCTGTGATTGTTCTGTGATTGCTCTGTGTTTAGATAGTTGCTGTGTTTACTTTATTTTAATTGCTTCCCTGTTCACTTAGGAATACAACGAAAGTTGTAAAAAGTTTTTAGTAAACACCATACTCTATTCACCCCCCATCTAGAGTATATCAGATATAACCTGCACTTTCAGATAACGTGTAGCAATCCGGAGCTCTTAAATGGAAGTTCCCATATGGAAAAAATAATCATTCAACAAAAGGCTCTCCCCCATGTATCCTTTTCCCCTTTTAATTGTGAATCAAACATCTATGGGAAACAACCTCGCTTGGTTTTCCCTCCTCATTGTACTCGTAGTGATGCTTCTTTTGATTTAGTGCATTCTGATATCTTGAGTCCCTACAAAATTTCCGGTATATTTGGTTATCGCTACTTTGTTACGTTTATTGATGATTATTCACGCATAACTTGGTTATATATGATGTGTGATCGCTCTGAGCTTTTTTCCATTATCCGTCCTTTACTGTAAAAACACACGCAATTTACGCGAGCTATCAAAATTCTCCGCACTGATAATGCACGAGAAAATACTGGGCATGTGTTACTGCTACGTTGAATCCGGCTCGGGAAAGAGAGGCGCCGACAAGAGGCTTAGAGAGAAGGAAACGGGAAGAGAGAAATAAGATTAGGGTTAGGAGGAAATAAAAACATAACATTCATCTAAGATACCATTACAAGTCCAAATCAACCCCTCCTATAAAGGAAGGGTGTCGATAACAAGAATTATAAAATAACATAATATAAATATAAACTGAATATTAATTATCCTCCGCGCCGACCCCTCCTGGGTCGTCCTCCTCGGTCCAAGCCGCTCCTGACGCGTCCGGTTCATCTTCCTCGGTCCGCGCCATGTTCATCGCAAATATCCGTAACAATGTCGTCGTATGGAAAATATGCCTTATCCCCAAGTCAGTAGTCGGAATGGTGGCGACAACAGTGATCCAGTACATGATTTGGAGGGGGCTGAATAACCATTACAAGTCCAAATCATGTATTGGATAATTTGATAGTATCCATTTTCACCTAGAGGGGGTGTACAACCCCGTGGCTTCGGGCTCCGGACGGTAAGTCCCAGCAACCGGGACCTCCTACGGGCCAGAGTCCCCCTAAATATGGTAGTAGCAACCGAGTAGCTTGGCTGGGTAGTTCGGTGCCAGCTGTCGTCTTTCTTCAGGACTCGAGAAAGTTGGGTTGGTGGCAATCTCGGAGAGGAATCCGGTTCCTTGCTGAGGGAGAACAGAGAACGTAGGAGGGCGGAGTCACCGTCAAGGCGACATGGTTGTCCATCGTGGAGGAACTGCATGGACATAGTCTCCCAGTTGATGCATACCTCGCCGAGCGTGCGGAGCCAAGCAAATCTCAGCACGGCGTCGAGGCCGCCTAAGCCAAATGTGTAGAAGTCCGCTGTCACGGAATAATGCCTCATAGAGAAAGAGACGGTAGTGCAACAACCCTGAGTTGGGCGGTGGCGCCCATCGCCCATGCGGACCGCAACATACGGAGAGGGAACCAAGGGAAGGCAGAGCTACTGCACCAGGTGCTCAGAGATGAGGTTGTGGCTTGCACCACTGTCCACCATGATGAAGATCAGGCCGTCTCGTAGTGTGCCCGAAAGCTGCATGATCTGCTAGCAAGAGATCCCGCCCGTCGTGGCGCCAGATAGCTCCAACCGGTAGAATGTAGTTGCGGTGGGGTCGAGAGGGGTATCCTCTAGTGGGATCTCCAGTGCCTCAAAGTCAGCCAAGGTAACCTCAGGGTCGACGTCGCCGATGATGCCGCGGAACACCTTGACCGCGCAGACGTGGGTAGGAGAATATGACTGATGGTAGCAGAAACACAACCCCTTTTGACGGAGGTCGTCCAACTCGCGGTTGGAGAATAGCTGAGGATGGGCCGGTCGGCCTGGCGGAGCGGCTGGAGGGGGCCGAGGAGCTCGTGTCTCTGGACTAACGATCCGCCACGGTCGGCCCCCCGACGGAGGTTTGCCTGACGATGGCGGTGGTCGAGGAGACAAATCCGCCTCCCCGAGGCGGGCCATGTTGCGGGCATTAGAAACCGTTCGGGGGTGGTGAGTGCGGAGCCGGGAGCGGATGTGGGGAAAGAGGCCCTGTATGAAGAAGCCGAGATAATGATCCGACGGTAAGCCCGAAACATGGGTGACAAAGGCCACAAACTCATCGATGTAATCATCCAATGCACCGTCTTGGTGGACCCCACACAACCGTTCGATGGCGGATCCGGAATAACTACTTTCATAGCGGTAGATCATCTCCTGTTTGATCTCCGACTAAGAGATCGTCGGGTTGGACTGTTTGATCCACCGAGCCCAATGAAGGGCGGAGCCGTCGAGTCCCACGACGACGATAAAGACTTTATCCTGCTCTGGAGTGTGGTGGAGGTCAAAATACTGTTCTGTTTTGGCAATCCACCCAATCAGGTCAACGCCGGAAAAGGCGGGAAGATCCAAAACGAGGGCGGAGCGACAGGAGGCGGTGTCGAGGAGTCACCGGTGTATGAAATAGGCTCCACTGCGAGGATGGACGCGCTGGATAGTGTACATGCGGAGCCGTTCGTGGATGAGTAGGCGGAGGGTTGGAGGGCGTCGATCTTGGTGTGTAGGGCGAGAATGGAGGCGTGCATGGAGGCTACAGGGGATTCCTTGGCTTCGACATGGCGGGTGGCCTCAGCGGCGGTGTACACCTGCGGAAGATCCTCGATCGATCGGGTATTTGGGGCCATAGCTGACGGACACGACTGAGGGCGGTTGATAGGAGGTGGGTCGGGCAAGGAGACGCGGAAACAGAAACTTCCGTGTCCTTTCCGGCAGATCTGGAAGACCGACCGATGTTTTGGGCGTTGCAGCAGACGGATCGGGGTAGACCGGCGTCAGAATCGCCGGACTGGTGTGACAGGAAGTACGCGCGACAACAGGTGGACAAAACGGCACGGCAGGAACCGACAGCTGCGGGCTCTGGCGGCGAAAGCAGCATGGACGTGGAGAACTGGAAGCCTGTGGCGGCCGTAACGGCAAAGTCAGACAATTTGTTACTGCTACGGTGAATCCGGCTCGGGAAAGCGAGGCGCCAAAAAGAGGGTTAGAGAGAAGGAAATGGGAAAAGAGAAAGAAGATTAGGGTTAGGAGGAAATAGAAACATAATATTTATCCAAGATACCATCACAAATCCAAATCAACCCCTCTTATAGAGGAGGGGTGCCAATAACAGGAATTATAAAATAAAATAACATAACATAAACTGAATATTAATTTTCCTCCGCACCGACCTCCGCCTGGGTCGTCCTCGTCGGTCCAAACCACTCCTGACGCACCCAATTCGTCTTCCTCGGTCTGCGCCACGTTCGCCGCGAATATCCGTAACAACATGCTTTCCAGGAAATCTGCACCTCATTAGGCATCATTCACCAAACTTCATGTGCATACAAGCCATTAAAAATAGTGTTTCTGAGCGAAAAACCGTCACCTTCTCGAAGATGCTCGGTCTCTCTCATTCCAGATGCAAGTACTCAGTACCTATTGGAATTTCGCTATCTCCACTTCTTGTTATCTCAACAATCACATACCCTCGTCCGTCCTCCAATTTGCGACCTCCTTCTCTCTCCTGTTACTTGAACGAATTTCCTTCCCAATGACCCCATGGGTCTTTGACTGCGTCTGCAACGTTCACCATTTAGGTCATCCCGTTGACAAGCTGGCCCCTCGTGTCACGCGTTGCTTGTTCATTGGGTATTCGCACACCCAAAAGAGTTATGTTTGTTACTCTCCCTCCACTCGGAAGTGGACCACGATTGATGATGTCATTGTCCTAGAATATACCCCTTGCCATCTATACATCACCACGTCAATACTACCTCCTGATCTCTTATGTCTTCTTGTTCCAACCAATTCTCCTTTATCACATTTACTATTGGCACCACCGACTGCCTCGACCCCTCTTCGTGTCTACTCTTGTCGCTATCCTTGATTTGGTAGCCCACGACAACCCACATCTACTATTGATACTCCGCAGACTACTGATTCGACAACACCCTCCACCGCGAATCCGCTTTTCAGTTATGTTTCCCTACATCATTTCTGATGCAAGACGATGCGTAGGGTTTGCTCGGCTATTGATTTTTTCTAGGAAACCCTAAATGCGTGCAATGAAATATGAATTTTGTAAAAAAAAAATAATTTGAGCGGGCGTTGCGCACACTTTATGAAATTAAGCAACGTTTGTTTTCTGTAAAGCACAAAAAAATTATTTTGTTAAAAAATGAATTTTCTTAAAATAATGGTTCAATTCTGAATTCAGGGAAGAAAGTTCGCAACTTTCGTTCCGTTTCTCTTGTCGTAGCAAAACGGAAATCGAGAACTCCAAACATGCTTCCGTTTGGAGTTTTAGACGTAGCTTTCGTTGACAAAATTCGGGCGAACACCCAACACTGAATCTAATTATTCTACGAGAAAATATTTAGACACGCATAAAGGAGGAGAAAAAAACAATTACCCACAAAATTAGCGTCTTTCCGCAATCGAAGTCGATGACCATCACGCGAGGAATTTCTCGTCACCTTCGATCTCCCGCTCCAAGGTCGGCCGTTATCGCACACGGGCACCACAGAGAAATTTCACTCACTCTCTTACGAAAGTGGTTTCACAAAATCTCATTCACTAAACTATGCATGGAAGCCACAAACTAAACAACCTAAAATTCACTCACTCTCACGTGTGTGGTTCCACGAAATCTCTAAGCACAACTTTCCTATCTCCTATATCACAACAAGATATTCAATTCTTTAACTATTCAGAGAAACAAAATTTCACATTTCACCGAATAAGAACAACAAAAATGATTTTACTGTTTCTCTTTTCCTAAACAAACATTTCACTTTCATTCTTTACGAATGTCGATTCTAAATAGGTAATCACAACCAGATACAAGATTCACAAAATAACAGCAAGCTCTAACTCTCAAGCGATCTCCACGCAACTAACATCTATGTATTTTTCACGGAATAATCATTAACATTCATTCATCCTAACTTCTAAACAGGAAATCAATCTCCCACAATTACAGCAACAGGTTGTTGTCAAACTTCATCAACGGGACCCACAATACACAAGGCAACAACACTCAATATATTTTCATCAATCACCCTCTACAACTACTACAGGTACATCTCCCTTTATAGGGTTTCAAAACAGAACCAAAAACTCAAAAAAAAAAAAACTGAAAAGAAACAGGGACCTTCATGATCGTGCACAAGATTTAGATATGGCAGATGCGGAAAGGAGCGGCCATGGCTGACTCTTGCAGAACCCCCAGGTAGTGGAATCGTGGTAGCGAACTTGGCTAGGACTCCTCCCAACATGAGCAACATCAGCCTTCACCGCTGATACGTTGCGAAGGAACCTCACGTCTGTTGGCCCAAACAGAACGTGATACCCAGCGTCCACCGCGTTGGTCACCGAGAAGAGGTTCTTCTTCATGCCCGGCACGTGATACACACTCCTTAACGTGAGTGGCCCCTGATCACTACCCAAAGACACGACCCCCTCCTTCTCTACTGCATAAACAGTATTATCAGCAGTGATAATAGCTTCATTACCTGAGTAAGCCTGCATGAAGGTGAATTTCGACTTGTCTCCGGTAAGGTGATGACCACACCCGGAGTCGACGATCCACTCGCTGTTGAAGTCCTCAGCAGATAAGGCCCGGACACAAGTGCCCGTCATGAAAGCTCCTCCCCATTCTGCTTCTTCACTTTGCGAGCAAGCTTCCTCCTTTCCCGCAGCATGCCCAGGCTGCAGTTTGACCTTGCAGTCCCGCTTGAAGTGCCCTCGCTGATGACACCGGTAGCACTTCAGATTCTTCTTCCAGTCCTTAGGAGCATTGCTCCTCTCCGGTGGATACGAAGTTGAAGTCTCCTTCTCACCAGCGGCCTGCACCTTCTTCTTCTTCTTCCCTTCCCATCCCTTCTTCTTGCCTGAGAAGAGAGCCTCGCTGCCTTCCTGATTCAGATTCACTCCAGCCATCTGCCTTGCTAAGCTCTCCTGCGAGGCAAGCAGATTCTCCAGCTCCAGCAGAGACGGCTGAGTAGCCCACCCTTGAACAGATGTAACAAAGGCCACATACTCCTTCCGCAAGCCGCGGATAATGTGCCTCTTCATCTTTGCCTCAGAGATAGGCTCATCAGGATCCAGTGCCGACAGCTCAGCACACAAGCTCTTCATCTTTAAGAAGTACTTGGAGATGGAAAGGTCTCCCTGAGTTGCCCTGGCCAACTCATTCTCCAGGAACTGCAGCCGCGCCACATTCTTCCTATTGAACAACTCATCAATGGTTGTCCAAATATCAGCAGCCGACTCACACCCAATGATGTGATCAAACAGTTCCGGAGAGACAGCTCTCTTCAGAACGAACTCTGCCTTAGCATTAGTTCTTCTCCAGAGCCTCACCTGTTCAGCAGTACCGAAAGCAGCAGTAACTTCCTGTCTGTCGTCTCCACCGACAACTTCCCACAGCTCCTCGCCCAGAAGATAACTCTTCATGCACGACTTCCACTTTTTATAATTAGTCGGCGTTAAGAGTTCAATGCCAAGACCTCTTGCTAAGCTTCCTTCCATTGCAACCACCTGTTGGTACCCTTCAGCAGCTCCGAGCAACAACACAGGTTGATCACCACTCAATCACTGAGTAACAACGCTGGTTGACCTCCGCTCACGCAACTGAACCACCGCAACCTCAGAAACCTCGCTCTGATACCATGTTAAATTTTCTCAACGTGGTCAGCAAGATAGCCCAAACACCAAATTAATATCTTCGGAACTACCCAGTTCGCACGCTGAACCTGCGGAAAACCCAAGGACTAGAGGTTGCACCCAACAAAACAATGGAAGCACAAGAAGGTCTTATTATGCATTCACTTCTTTACAATCCGAGGCATACATAGCGAGACATGATTTCGCTAGTATTACAGCTGTAAACAGAAAGAACCAAAAAACAAGCCTGGCGGACAGCACTCCAGTCCGCCGAGACCGCGAGGTCGCCGAGACCGCCGAGACCGCTGAGCTCGCCCAAGCTATGCTGCAATCCGCCGAATACCACGGAGTCCGCCGAGACCGCGAGGCCGCGCGGACATACCGTTATTCGCCTCCTGCTGAACCCGAACTGAGGAACTCCCCTACCCGCCTGAAACCGGCGGACAGGTTATTGAAGCTGGCAAAGATGAAACAGAACTGACAAGCCGCAGAGCGACCTCCTGCTGAGTCCGCAGAGACCGCACACTTCCAAGCACTGACCGAAGTCACAGCCAATCTCCTGGCTCCTTGAAGTTATCCGCGCGACCTGCACACAACAAACCGTCAGCCTGAAACAATCCGCGCGGACTGGAAAACACAGACCGCAGCACTCGCCCAACCCAATTTACTGTTCACTCACGTTACTCAGGTTTTTGTAGATGTGCCAGGGGGGTCCTATTTATAGGCAAGGTGAGGAGCGTGGTCACCGCCCAAGAGATAGCGACACCACCCTCAGTCCGCGCGAACACAACCACCGTCCGCTGAGTCCGCATGGACTTAGCCGGACACCAAGGAAACCGCCAGGAGCACGGCAACCGTTGACGAACCCTCTCCAGTCCGCCCAAGCTAAGCGGACAAGGCACCAGCCCGCAAAGCTCCAACTGCTTCAGGACAGCAAACCCCCTTCAATGGCTGTCCGCACCAACCCGAGGAAGTCCGCAAGACTCACACCTCAATCCGCCACAAGTCCACGACCAAAGACACAGCAACAGTCCGCCCGGTCACAGCGGACTTGGCGGATACGGCGGACACCATGAACTTGACACCAAGTGTGACCAAGTCCAAAACCATCAAGGGCCAGTGCGAGCATGGCGGACACAAAGTCCCGTCCGCCAAACACCCTAGCACAGACCGCAACCAGTCCGCGAGCTCCTCGCACTTGTCCAACACAGCAGCTACTTCCCGGACTCCAAACACCAGTCCGCCAACCGGTCTCCACAGCAAGACCTGCTGTAACACCTGAGCTCGACAAGGCCTCAGCCAAGCTCAAGGCCCAGTCCGCAACAGCCCAAACCGCGGACACACCAGTCCGCAAGGCTTCCCGCGAACTCGAACCAACCCGCCTACAGCGCAAGCTTGCACCCGCGACCACTGAGCAAAGCATCAGTCCGCAAGCCTCTCTATCCGCAGATACCAGGCCGCACCAAACCGCGGACTTCATGCAACAACCCGCTCAGAACACAGCCGGCTTCCACCAGACTTCTCACCAGGCCGCCAACCTCAGTCCGCCCAGTCCGCCCAGTCCGCCAAAGCTGTCCGCCACAGGCCGCGCTGCCTGTCCCGTCACCCACTTCCACTTCACAAATTTCAACATATTGGTCCATTGTTGCCAACATCTCAGAACTTATATGGCTAGAAAGTCTCTTGACTGATTTAGGTGTCAAACTTCCATCACCAGTTGTTCTCTTTTGCAAGTCCAGTTGTTATTCACAACACCGAGAACCATGTGTTTCATGAGTTTACAAAACATATTAAAGTTGATTGTCATTTTGTCATGAAAAGGTTCAACATTGGAGACTGATTCTACGACATGTGCGGGTTGCCGATCAAATGTATGATATTCTAACTAAGGCCTTGTCTTGCTCACTATATCAACAATTCCTCTTTAAGGGCGCCCACGACTTGTACGCTCCAACTTGTGGGGGGAGTGTTGCAAGAAATAAATTAAAAAACCACATATTTAGGCCTATAAGGCCCCTCTTCTCTAGCTCCTTCTTTAGTCCCACATCTTGAGTTTGAATTTAGTTCTCTCCCTCTCTTTCTAAAAAAAGGAGACCAATTGTACAATGTATATTAAGAAGATGATTTTAAGAGAATAATTAAATACTGGCCCATTTTATTCTCGATTTCGATCCGGTCCCCCTATTCATGTTGTTTCTCCCCCGTCCAACCTCCCAGCCACCGCTAAAGCTCCAGGAACCAGCCAACCAACCACACGCCTCTCCGTCAGCTTCTCCCTTGTCTGGACCTGCAATTGCATCGAACCCTAACCCCGTTCAATCGCTGGTTTCAGCGGAAGGTGTTGACGACTCCAACTGACACCCAAAGGTCCTGTTACTGTTCTGCAACTGGCTGTCAACCACAATAACACACTTTCTGATAGTCCTCGTGCCATAGTTGACACGCTCTCCTTGCACGGCTTGATTTGGAAGTGCCATTCCTAGCATGGGCAGCATTTACTCCTGTGATCCAAAATATTAAATTAATTTTTTGTGATTCAATTAAATAGAGCTAAGCTTGCCTGGAATGTTTGATTTATTCCTATTACCGTTATTTCATAAATTGTAATTGTGATTTTGTTTGTTGATGTACGAATCTTACAAAGATTCAACTCGGAGAACGCTCGAGAGATCCGCCTCTAACAAAACTCAGCGATCACGTTAAAGTTCATTACGATGATCGTAATTTCACGTGCAGAACTCATTTTGGCCCCCTTGACCTACAACAGTTTAAATTAATTCGCATTAAAAATTATTTTATTTTCAAAACCCTGTATTAGGTCTACATCAGAAATCCACTCCATGGGCAATCTCCTCTAGCTGGCATAGAATTTCTTGCACTGCCTCAACTACCCTAGTGGATTGTTCTTTCCTTCTTATCTCGGAAACTCCAATTTGGCGTAACATAGTAAGGCGTTGTTCTCGTAACTTCCACTACAAAATCCCTCATCACGATGGAAGCCTCCTATACCGTGTTGGTGAAGAATGAGACTCTCCATGGGACCTACAAAATCAGTTAAGGCCACTCGAATCCATATTTTGGTGGTAGCAACTTAATCCATCATCAATTTGTGCATCATTTCAAACATAACCTATATGTGGTTGTTAGATCTTGTCGTAGCTAGCTCTACCACCAAGTTTTCACATTATCTAGAGAAGGACCAGGTCGTCAGATGGAAAGCAATGTTGGAGGTCAAGAGGTTATCTAGGGCGAGATTGACCCTAGATCCCCTCGGTCGACCTATGCTGAAATTTGGTTGAAGGCTTTCCGCGACGTTGTAGGCGGGGGTGCTAGTGGATTGCGAAAGACAAGAGGGAGTTAGTGCAGTGGACTATGTGGGAAGTTCTCATAGGCTCGTGAGAAAGATTAGCTCACAATAAAGGAATCACAGAGGACGTTGAAGGATTTCTTGGTGGAGTGACAACTTGATCCCTTCGACAGACCTATATAAGAATGATACTATAGCCTTGTTGCGATATTCTAGGTGGGGGCGTAAGTAGATGCGAAAGAACTAGATGGAATCCTCATAGCGAGTTGCACAAACAGCTACATGCGAGATGTTGTTTGCACTGTAAGCTGCAAGGCTCGATATAGGAACATGGGATCTGGCGATCTCTTGCACAATGGATTGGAACCTGGTATGTTTGACACTAATCCAAGCACAGTGCAGGTTGACAACCTCCTTGGGTTTTTTTGCTGCACCCCTGAAGAGGAGATAGAGAGGTGGAATATAGAGGTGTCTTAAGTCATGATGCTAAAATACAAAATTACAATGCTCCAATAAAAAAAGAAATAAAGTGAGATATCAAGTGTAAAGCAATACTAAAAATAAAAAGGCCAAAAGTAGTAAACACAATAAAAAAACAAATGTGATGTATTTATGCCCTTCCATCATGCTATCTTTTGTAATAAAGGCGCCTGGTGAATGCATCTGTGACATTATTCCCCTCCTTTAGATCGAGCTTGTCTTCAAGCTCCTAGTTGAGGTACACCTTAAATAATTCCAATGGTTCCCAAGTTTGTCCCTGTAGTGGTCCATCCCTTTGCATTAATATCTTTCTTTTGCCCCGATTTAGGCATGATCTGATGGTTTGTAGTGTCTTTGGCACTAGTTACCCGTCGTTCAGCGACGGTAACTCAGGAATTGTGGGAGGGGGATCTCCTGTGAATTTCTTTAGTCGTGAGACATGAAAGAGATTGTGTATTCTCGATTTGGCTAACAATGACTAATGATAAGCCACTCTGCCAATCCTTTTCAGTACTTGGAATGACCCATAGCATTGGGCTGAGGGTGTGTTGCTCAGGCATAGTTGGATCATCGATTAGCTATGTGGTTGTAGCTTCAATGACCTTAATGCATGCTTCTAGAGCAACTTTAAGTGTTAACAAAATTACAAGAGCATTCATTTGATTTTTCATAAAAGACTTAAGTTTACAAAAGTTTAAAAAATTAACGGCAACGAAAAAAAAAGACAAGCAAGCTCTTTTTTGGCATGAACACAGTTTTATAGCAACTTTAAACGTGCAGGAGGAGAATGGCTCACTTGGAGAATGACCAGATTTACAAGTGCAAGGAATATTTGAACCCCACTAGGAATCGACTACAATGGTTGGGAACTAGGGAAAAAGTATTGGACGTGGAGGGTCTTGACTGTAGAAAGATATGGTGGAACCAAAGGCTTTGGAAGCGACTTAAGAGGGTCGGTAAAGATAAGAATTGTTGGAGGACGTTTGATGGCTACTTGAAGTGGAGCTTAAGGTTCCTCATCGCTGTAATGGTGGTTGCTGTTATATGGGAGGTTGGGTCGACGAAGAACTTATCGAAAGGGGTTGGGAAGATCTCCGTCAACTATGAAATTCTTAAGACGGGCAGGAAAAGGAATGGCCTGTAAAGCTGCAGGTTTGGAATCACCGCTGGATCGAACATATGCAGCATAGCGTAACACAGGTTGGACGAAGTGTTGCCAACCGTTAGCCTAGGATCCGATGGTTGCGTCGACCCCTGGAGACGGTTCATTGAAAAAGGTTGCAGGAGATATCAAACTAAAGATGACTGCAACATTGAGGAGTTCAGTTTTTCGTTTCCCTTATGTCCCGTGTAGATTGAGTGTGTGGTTTAAATAATGTTAATGGATTTAATGGGGGCAAAAATCATGTTTTCATTAAAATGGTAATTTACTTTTAAATTTGATATTATTAATTTGATATTATATTTCCTAACTTTAATTTTTTATAATTTGCTTACTTGCTTTCCACTAGTGCTTGTATTAATGAACTTGCTCATTCAATGCTTATAGGTTGATCATAACAATAAGCCGTTGCAAAATGTGATAGTGCACGTATGAGTTGCATGATTGGAATACAAATAAAATAAAATATGCAATTATAAATAAAATGAAGATGAGCAAAATCAGTTTGATGCTCCCTTTGGTGCGCCATTATCCTTCTTTTTTTGATGGTGTTCTTCTTAGACATTCTCCATGTTCATCGACCCTGCGATTTCGCGCTCCTCTCAATTTTGCCTGACATCAAATTTGATTGAACTAGAGATTTATTCCCTTAAACTCGTGGTGAGTCTTAAAAAAGAAAGGTGTAAATGTATCATATATTGACATAATCAAAGATATGTATACAAATTCAGTGACAAGGGCGAGGACATCTGGAGGATTAACACAAAAATTCCCTATCACTGTTGGCTTACATCAAGGTTCGACTTTAATCCCTTATCTCTTCACCCTTATCTTAGATTAGCTCACCAGACATATCCAACAAGCAATACCTTGGTGTTTATTGTTTGCGGATGATATCGTTTTGGTTGATGAGACGCGCGAGGGTGTAAACGCAAAACTTGAATCTTGACGAGATACTTTAGAAAAGAATGGTTTTAGGTTGAGCAGGGCAAAGCCAGAGTACATGGAGCTTAAATTTATCAGTACAAGAAAGAAGAATGACTTTGTTATTAAGTTGGGTGATCACGATATTTCCCGTACCGAGTGTTTTAAGTATCTTGTATCGATAATTCAAAACGACGAAGGTATTGATAAAGATGTGACACGTAGAGTCCGTGCGTGTTGGTTGAAGTGGAGAGGCGCCGTCAGAGATCTTATGTTTAAGGGCAAGTTTTATCGTACTACAATTAGACCCGCGATGCTCTATGGTTCTGAGTGTTGGGCAGTGAATTGCGTACTTGAGCGAAAAATAGGAGTTGCGGAGATGGGAATGCTTTGGTGGATGTGTGGACACATGAGACTGGATAAAATTATGAATGAATGTATCAGGGATAAGACAAAAGTAGTACCAATTGCAGTGAAGATGAGAGAAGCTCGACTAAGATGGTTTGGACACGTACAAAGGAGAACATTAGAGGCACCATTTCATGTTGTGAGAGTCTAGTCACTAGGCATGTTAAACTAGGGGTAGACCAATAAAGACTTGGAATGAAACTATAAGGAAAGACATGATGTACTTAGGCATTAGTGAGCTAATGACAAAAGATATGGCACAATTGCGACAAAGGAACCATATAGCCGACCCACTATAGTGAGATAAAGGCTTGAGTGTTGTTGTTGTTGTAAACTCGTGTGATGTTTAGATTCTTGTACTAAACACCTCAACATTGCGTTCCTAAGTTTTCCTTGCCCATAACTGAGTTGAATAATGGAGTAAATTAAGTAAATGAAGCCCATTGTAAAGGATCACTATAAATGCCCATATTCCTATTCATTATTTTAGTTCCACAGTGCTAATCTTGGTTTGGGTTCTCCTCCTGTGTATATATAGATGTTTTATGTAATAGTTAGTTTCTAGATTGGAAATAACATCTCTCCATTATTCAACATGATATCATCGCTAGATTTGAAAATTCCAAAAATCCATGACTCTATGGTATACAAACAAGGTCATGCTGTTTATACACATTTTGTTAAGAGAAAAGTTGACAAATTGGCTATTCTCATTGTTTATATCTATGATATCATTATCACTGGAAATGATTTGGAAGAAATTGCATGGCTTAAAACACGCCTGTGCAAGGAGTTCAAAGTTAAAGTTCTAAGAAAGTTGAAATATTTCTTAATAATTGAAGCTGCAGGATCAGTCCACGTGTCCTGTCCCGTGTACAAGCAAAAGCAGAGTGCGTTTCGGGTGGGTCGTGGATATGGGGGAAATAAATTTCATGTCGGTTAGGAATGAGCTGAACTAATATTATTATATTTAAAATAATTGATTTAGAGAAAAATACGTTATATTTATGCAGAAGCTTTAAATTATAGTAGTGAAAAGTTAACTACACATGTATTTTAGTAAAACTTGTGATACAAAGTACTAGCACCAATTTTATACAATAATATCAAATTCCAGTACATTATTTTATTTAGCCTAACTGTTGTTCATGATATAAGAGAAAATGAGTGATTAAAATATTATATAATAAGCAAAATCCGACTGTAAGGGAAATACAAGATAGAACCTGACACAACAACAAATAAGATAAATCTCTAGAAACAGGAATTTGACGTAGATCGGGCTCAGGTAGCAGGCGACATAGTCATAGAAGCTAAGCCAAACTCTAAAACAAGGAGAAAAAGTCTTGTAACATTGAAAAAAGTTAGCCAAGTAAAATACAATACTAACAAGAAAATCAGAAATGTACGTGTACCAATTTTTATGAGGCAAAACTAACAAGATAGGTAAGTAAATGAGTCAAACAAAAACGACTTGAATTATTAGTCTACTGCGGAGTATAACATATCTTTGTTTATGTAATGATATAAGGTATAACTAATGAAATGTGTATGTGTTTTTATTTGATGCACAAGATTCATGATTTAGAAAAAGTCAAGTTCAGATGCCAGTCATATCAGAGATTCAAAATTTCTTCCCGTGATCTCTACGGGGCGACTCTTTCGAACCCTCACCTTTGAGTCAGGGAGTTCATGCTTGCTATGATCGATTATTTGTTCCCGTTATGGAGTCAAGACAGAACTCAAGTAAAGGGGTTGCATCAATTAAAACACTATTTTCTATGTTTCTTTGATATTAATGAATTAAATGATTCATAGTTTAGAGAATTCTAACGTATTACCACATACTATTGATTTTACGATTTAGGTGTTTGAAGTAAAATTTATAAACATAAGAAAAGATGCAAGAGACTAGTTCAATATTTGCAAGCAAAAAGGATTTCTCTACTTACCTTAAGTAAGACTGAATTTGGCAGCGGTGGATAAGCGGCGCAAGCAAAACTTAAAGACTTAATTTAAATCGGTCTAAGAACAATCATAGATGATATTTGATTTAACGAAAACCCTACACTGGGACATGTATTTAACAACACAATCTAATAAAATGAGGGGTTTAGCAAATTACCTTCCCTCAAAGGCGAGGCGCGAGGAGATTACCGCGCAGAAATCGGAGATTTGACGGTGCTTTAGCGAGGTCAACCCTAAATCGGATAGGGTTTTGAACAATCACATCAATTCGTTCGATGAGCGGTGACGGAACTCACAAATATAAAATGGTTAGTTGGTTTTTAAGAGGGACATAAAATTGGATCAACACATACACACGACTTGGAGCGTTGAAATTCCCAAACAAATTTGAGGAAATCTAAATAAAGAAGGGAAAGAGGAAATCCTTACCCAACGAGGAGAGGGAAGGAAACCCTAGCTTTCCCTCTCACAAATCTCGGCCAATATGAAGAGGAAGAGGGAAAAATAGCAGCCGACCCTTCAAGAAGGTGGCTGCCCGACTTGAGGAAGAGGAATGGAGGGAGAGTTTTCTGTTGCCGGCCCATGAGGAGAAAGTCGGACGACCTCAATAATGGAGAGGAGGCTGCCGGCCCCTTGGAGGAGAAGAGGAACTGCCGACCTTGAGGAGAGGCTGAATGGCCGCCGAGCAAGGAGGGGTAGGAAGAGGCGCTGATGGGAGCCGGGGACGAAGTCAGCGCGAACGGAACTAGCTGAAACGGCGCCTGTGGGAAGTATCAGGATCGGGATCGATGGGTTTAATCGGGGGATGCTCGGTTTAAGAATTAAAAGGATATCCTAGCCCTATTTTCAAATAATTTAAATCTCCATATTTTTTTCTTTTTAAACTGAGTTGTTACATTCTTTTTCACTTAGAAAGTTTCGTCCCAAATTTTTTGAGAATTCCGTAAATGGGGCTTCTTATGACGAAAATTCAGATGTCATTCTCTCCATTAAAATTTTGCAATTCAAGGCATGAAAATTAACTATGAATATAACAAAATAGGAAGGAGAACAAGTTTGGAGACTAACTAAGATCAAGAAAATAGTTCAGATACTTGCTACGCATGTCAGATTCAAGTTCCAAAGTATACTTCTCAGACTTGCAATGCATCCAAAACACTCTGATCATAGGAATGGTTCTCTTTCGAAGCTTGCATTCTTGATACTCCACATCTTAGTGGACTCGACCGGATATAACATATTGACTTCAAGAATCACAAAAAATTCTTCAAATATGCGGTTAGGATCATGGATGTACTTCCGAAGTTGTCCAACATGAAAGAATTGTGAACATCGACCAAAGTAGCAGGTAGCTCAAGATGATATACAGATCCTCCGACACGCCCTGAAATGGTATACGGTTCCACGAAACTCGTGCTAAGCTTATGATGACGATCAAACCGTTTCATCCCAGAGGACGGGGAAACCTTTAGTAACACTTGATCACCCACAACAAATTCTAACGAACGGCGGCACTGGTTTGCATACTTTCTTTGTCTCTCGATGACACGACCGAGCTGAAGTCGAGTCTTTCTTATGGCTTCTTCCATTTTTAAAGTAGGCTTCATTTGGTAGAGCGGTTGCGGTTGTAAAAGGAGCTGTTATAAAAGCAGGTTTGTAAAGGGAGCTGTTGGAAACTGGATGCTGGAAATGGAGATCTGTTCGGATAGTCTGTGTTTGCAGAGAAAAACAGAGAATCATTTGGCAAAACTGCTGTGACGTTTTGGATTTTTTTAAAAACAAATTTATATAATTTTTTTTTTAAAATATGTTTGTAATATTTTAAGCTCAATTCTAAACTCTATTGGGGTAGTATCAATGTATCATACACTCAAACACTCAATTGAACACATGCATACACTTATACACTCAACACATGCACAAACAACACACAAATAACACAACACACACACACATGAACACACACACATGAACACAATACACACTCAAAATGTACACACACACACACAAAACAATACAAACACATACAGTCAAAGCACATACTTCATGAATACAAACATACACAGTACATGTACACAATCGCAGCATACACAACACACACAATACACAACACACAATACACAACACATACATATACACACTCACAGCATACACACACACTCCAAAACTCCAAAACACACACAATAATCACAGCATACACAAACACTCCAAAACTGACAGTTTTTTTAATGGACAAATAGTTTGAACAAATATTAAAAAAAACACATCCAAACTGAAAAAACAGGGTGTACGAGGGAGAAACTCCAGCATACACACAACAACATATCATAGGGCAAAACTCCAGCATACACAGAGCATACTCACACTCCATCAAATTCAAAAATTGGAGGAGGAGGTATACCTGCTGATGCTATCTTTGTCGGATCTACAGTAGGAGGTAAATTTCTGCACAAAAACAGGGTGTAGGGGGAGAGGGAAGAAGGAAGAGGTGAGTAGTCTGGCAAGGTAGGAAAAGCAAGAAGGAGAAGCCTATACGAGTCGGAGAAACAAACCTACGCCGGAGAAGAGCAGTCCGCCAGAGAAGAGCAGTTCGCCGGAGAAGACGAGTGGCTCTGTGAAGCCCTTCGCACGAAAAAAGGCTCGTTGATGTCGTGGAAGAAGCTTGATACCGGAGTTCGTCACCGATCGCCGTCGGATGCCGTAGAAGCTTGATGCCAGAGAAGCCTATACGAGCCGGTGAAACAAACCTGGGCCGGAGAAGAGCAGTCTGCCGGAGAAGACGAGTGGCTCTGTGAAGCCCTTCGCACTGAAAAAACCCTTCGCGATGGCAGCGTTGTCCATTGCCCTAAAAATGCGATAAACCGGAGCTCTGGCCATCAATTTTGTCCCGCGATTATTTGAGCAGGAGTAAACGGAGCGTGTTTGGAAACGGAAAGCGGAAAAACAAATGAAAACCTTGCGGCGTTTCGTTTTGGGCAAACAAAACAGATCGGAAACACTTAAACAAATAGGCCCTAACTCAGGCCCCAAAACAACTTTTTCACCCACTTCCGATCAATAGAGAGGTGTCCTACAATGACTCCCGTACAATGCTTCGATGGGGGCCATTTTGAGGCTCTCTTGATAGATATTGTTATAAGAGAATTCAACCAAAGGTAAGTGCTCATCCCAAGCTCCCTTGTAATCCAGAATGTAACATCGAAGCACATCTTCAAGTACCTGATTAACCCTTTCGGTTTGACCAACGGTCATCAGATGATAAACAATGCTCAGGTTTTTGTTCAGTGCCCAAAGATTGTGGGAAGCCCTTCAAAAAATGAGATACAAATCTCAAGTTGCGATCTGATACAATTCGCAAAGGAATTCCGTGGAGTAACAATCTCTGACGCATATATTTGAGCCATCTTCTCGGTGGAATGACGTTTCTTATACGGGATGCAGTGAACCACTTTAGTCATATAATCCACTATGACCCAAATCACATCATGCCTCCTCAGAGTGCAAGACAAACCTATCATGAAGGCCATATAGATGTCTTCCCACTTCCATTCAGGGATCGACAGAGGTTGCAAAAGACAACAGGATGTTGACGCTGATCTTTTAGCTTCTGACACAGCAAACATCTAGAAATGAATTGAGCTATATAATTCTTCATACCCGAACACCACACAATTTTCTTCAAGTAATGATACATGTAATTATTTCCTGGATGACCAAATGTGCAGGATTCCTGAGCTTCACGACATATGCGATCAAACAATTCAGGAATATCTGAGATGCAGAGACGACCTCAGATATGCGATACATTGTCAGTGATAGAGAAATCTATAAGATTCCTAAGTTCAACCTTTCGGCGAATGCGTTGTAATACGGGGTCAGGTGGTTGCAAATCTTTTACCTTTTCAACCCATAACGGACCAGAAACTTCTTCTTGACCTCAGGTGAGATGGATATGTCCATCCGTTCGAGGTCATCAATCAAGGCTGCAAGAGTAGCTGATATGGGTTCACAAGAAGAAACAGAAGTCTGTCTACGCAACACATTTTCCACCGAATTGGCTTTACCTGGAACGTGCATGAGTTGTAAGTCATAATCTGCTATGAATTCAATCCATCGCCTCTGATGAAGATTGAGATCCTTCTGAACAAAGATATACTTCAAACTCTCATGGTCGGTATAGATCTAACATTTTACGCCAAAAAGATAATGCCATCAAAGTTTCCATGCAAACACTATGCAGTGAATTCCAGTTCATGAGTGGGTTAGTTGCGTTTATGAACTTTTAACTGCTTCGAGCTATAAGCGATAACACGATCATCCTGCATGAAGATACATCCCAATCCATCTTCGTAAGCGTCCGTATAAACTGAAAAATCTGTCCCCTCTGAAGGAAGAGCTAACACTGGCGCAAAAAACAGATGTTTCAATTTCAAGAAGCTCTTCTCACACTGATCTGACCACTCGAATCTAACATGTTTTGAGTTAGCTGTGTTAGAGGAGTGACAAGAGAGGAAAAATCCTTGACAAAATGTCGGTAATAGCTAGCCAAATCAAGTAAACTGCGAATTTCAGTTGGTGTAGAAGGCCGCTTCCAGTCCAAACCTACAAAATTCTTAGCAGGATCAACTAAATATCCATCTCCTAAAATAACATTCCCCAAGAAAGCAACACGATCCAGCCAGAACTCATATTTCACCAGCTTGACATGAAGTTGGTGCCGATGAAGAGTGGTGAGAGTGAGTTTAAGATGGGCTGCATGCTCCTCACGAGTCTTAGAATAGACCATGATATCATCAATGAATACGATGATGAACTTATCCAGATATTTACGGAAGACACGGTTTATTATATCCATAAAAGAAGGTGTGTTAGTCAAACTAAAGGACATCACTAAGAATTCAAAATGTCCATATCGAGTTCTAAAAGCTGTTCGGGGAATGCCGGATTCCTTGATCTTTCGCTGTTGGTAACCCTATCTGAGATCTATCTTGGAAAATTCGGTACTACGCTTGAGCTGATCAAAAAGATCATCCACGCGCGAAAGATGATACTTATTCTTGACTGTAATCTTATTTAGATCCCGATAATCAATGCACAATTTCATAGAATCATTTTTTTCTTTACGAAGAGAACAAGGGATCCCCAAGGTGAAGAGCTAGGACGAATGTATCCACGCTCAAGAAGTTCATCCAAATATGATCTAAGATCCTCTAGTTTGAGCGGGGCCATACTATACAATGCTTTAGATATAGGACACATTTCAGACTCTACATCAATAGAGAGCTCCACATCTCGTTCATGGGGCATCCCACGCAAATCAGCAAGAAAAACATTAGGAAACTCAGAAACAATCAGAATGGATTCGAGTTGAGGAAAGGTAACATCCGAAAGCGAAGCATATGCAAAACAAGCAGAACATCCTTAACTAAGAATTCGAGTGACGCGCACAACAAAAATTACCTTCTTGTGACTGCTGGTCTGAATATGAACGTTGTAGTCCTTGTCATCGATGCTGAGATAGACCCTCTTTTGCCACACAACCCAGTTTTGCTCTAAACGCAACCAACTAATTCATGCCCAAGATCACATAAAACTCTGTCATATTCAGAACTATTAGAGACTCGCAATTCACCAAGCATGATCAAATAATTGAGAATGTCCATATTCGAAGGTGCATATAACCAGACAATGAGATCTCATAAGGGACCTCAAGTGGCGAAGTAGGCCAACAATGAAGGTCCATAATATGACGAGTAATGAATGAATGAGATGAACCCGAATAAAAAAGAATTTGCATCTACTTTTTCTTGACCCTAAATCTCCCTAGAAATATGAATCACAGAAGAAATTCATGATTGTTCGATACTAAGACAGATAAATTAAGATGCAACAAATTAAAAACAATGCATTACATATCAGAGATGACATCGGTAGATGGAAGCGCCTCGCCCTGAGAGATGACGTTCAATGCAGTTTTGCCCTTCTCATGAGCTCCCAAAACAGCTTGCAGAGGCTGGTTGGGAATTGAGCTTTCCTTCATAGTGCAGTCTTGAATATGATGCCCAACTTGACCACATCTGTAGCAGACATTCTGTTTACGGCGACAGTCATTCAACAGATGACCTGGCTTCTTGAAGTAAGCATAGACTGTGAAGGCAAAGGCATACGTCATCCGAGGTTACTGTGTAGAGACAACCATCTTCTGGTTCTTCAGGAGGGTGCGGCAGACTTGTGTGACATGTCGCACCTTGTGGCAAAAGGCGCACACCTCTTTTGACTTGAGGCCTTATTCCTGAGATGAAGCACCATTTCTCTTGTGATCAGATGTGGTGGGATTATTTGTACCATGTTGGACCTTCTTAACAGTACGATCTAGCTCGATAGCTTCCACTTGCAAGACTTTTCCCACAGTCTCAACGTAGGTGGTAGCGCCATTAGCGACTACATACTAGCAAAAATCATGACGGAGCCCCTTCACAAAACGTCTGATCTTCTTGATCTCATCTGGTATGAAATTCGCGGAAGGAGGGATATGCGAGGGAACTCCTTTTCATACTCGATCACTGACCTGCCGGACTGCTGGAGAGACAAGAACTTCTCAGCTAAGCTGTCCCGCTCCACAAAAGAGAACTTTTTCAAGATAGCTTCCTTGAATTGACCCCAGGTCATGGTGGCAGAATTGGGGAGATTGCGTCGCTGAATCCACCAGGTGTAGGCATCCTCGGTCAGCTGGTAGGCAGCAAGAAGAACCTTCTGAGCTTCCGGAACTCCAGCATTCTCGAAGTGTTTATCCATCTGGGAGAGCTATTTAGATATCACGTAGTAGTCAGGGTCGACATTGTAAGACGACAGATGTAGCCTCTTGAACGCTAGAGTACCTGCCATCGCTACAGGAGAAGCAACCAGACTTGACACGTGTGCTAGTACTTTGTATTATGAGTTTTATTGAAATACATGTGCATTTAACTTTCACTGCTATACTCTAAAGCTTCCGCATAAAGGTAATGTATTTTTCTCCAAATTATTTATATTAAATCTAATAATATTATTTCAGCTCCCGCCTAACAGACATGAAATTTCTTTCCCCCATGTTTATGCCATCACAACCCGCTCAAAATGCACTCTGGCTTTTGATTGTTGATGGGTCGTGACAGTTGGTATTAGAGCCAGGTTGAACTTCTAATGACAAAGTATCTTATAATTTTCATATATTTTGAATTTCGCTAAACTCGCTAGAAGAGGATCGCTAAATTCCTGATCCAGACTCTGGTTTCGGCCGCGCAGGGACAACTAGAGCAGCTATCACAATTGTCCTTCCTGGAGCCACCCCTCCTGCATCTGATCCTTGAACTAGCTCACTTGCCGTCAACCTGGCTATGATACCAACTGTCATGACCCGTCTACAAGCAAAAGTCAGAGTGCGCTTCGGGCGTGTCGTGATGCTACAAACATGGGGGAAAGAAATTCGTGTCTGTTAGGCGGGAGCTGAACTAATATTATTAGATTTAAAATAAATGATTTGGAAAAAATATGTTATTTTTATGCGGAAGTTTGAGTATAAGCAGTGAAAAGTTAGATGCACATGCATTTTAATAAAACTCGTGATATAAAGTATAAAACCAATTTCATGCAATAAGAATCCCAAGAAATTGAACATGCAATAATATCAAATTCCAGTACATAATTTTATTTAGTCTAACAATTTTTCATGATATAAGAGAAAATGATTGATCATAACTATTATATAATAAGCAAATTTCAACTGTAATGGAAATACAATATAGAACATGACAACCACAAATCAGATAAACCTCAAAAAACAGGAGCTTGACGCAGATCGGCCTCAGGTAGCAGTCGACACAGTCGCGGACGCTAAGACAAATTCCAAAACATGAAGAAAAATAACCTCAGAACATTGAAAAAAAGTAAGTCATAAAATTCCTGGTATGACTCATTAATTTAATTTCTCTGTAATTAACACAATTTTATATATTCCATTTGTTCTTATATGAAGGTACCAAGATTCTTTCTCTTCATTTGTCTGACATTCTCTTACACTTCAAAATCTTATTGAAAAAACATGCAAGCCATAAAATTCTTTCATTCCCTAGACATTTCTATATTTCGATGAATATAGTGTCTGGCTCAACCGTCTTTTCATTTTTCGTCTTCTTTTGAGTAAGCATCATTTACCTCCGATACTTGAATTTTATGATAAAACGTTATGTTTCTATACTCTTTCAATTTACTTAACTCTTCCAAATTCAATTTATTGTCTTTTTTTTCATTATAGAGTTGATTAAATATCTTTTCTATCGCTTTATAATATCAACATCATCCTTCAAAACTGTATTTGTTTCATCCATTATGCATTTTACTTGTCTTAAATCTCTTTTCTTTCTTTCTCTAGCTCGAGCAATTTTATATATGCCACGCTCTCCTTCTTTGACATCTTATCGCTTATAAAATTCTTCATAAGGTTGACTTTGTTTTACTTACTGCAGGCTTAGATTATTTTTGAGACTTATAGCTGCCTAAATTTTCATCATTCCTACATGCGTAAAGTGATTTATAGTTGACCATCTTTGCCCTCACTTTGTCTTATACTTACTCTTTCCACCACCAAGATTTTTTATTTGAGGGTGCATTATCTTTTGATACTCCAAGTATGTTATTTCCACTTATCCTTAAATGTTAAGACATAACTTTCCATGAGATATTATGATCAATATAAGGTTCATCAACTGGTTGTTCCATAACGCAGTCTTGAAAACAACCTTTTTTCCATCTTCAAGTTACACCACTGAATTTTTGACAACAATTTTATTCTTGTCTTAAATTTATTATATTTAATTTGTATGTCCAGCACCACTAACCTATGTTGTGTTGTCAAATTTTCTCCTGTTATGACTTTGCAATCTTTACAAATCTTTTTATCCATTTTGCGAGTTATTAAATAATCAATTTGTAATTTAATTGGTCCTCTTTTAAACGTAATTAAATGTTCCCTCTTTAGGAAAAACATATTTATTACAATTAGCTCATGTGCTATGACAAATTTTAAAATGAATCATTCTTCATTTCTTTATCCATATCCAAATCCTTCGTGACATTTACCTTCCCTATGTATCCATTTAAGTCTCCTCCTATGAACATCTCTCTTTGTGAAATTTGTCTTACTAAATCATCTAATTTCCCAAAATTGTACTTTAATATCTTCACTTAATTCAACTTTTGGCGTGTAAATACTGATAATATTTGAGGGGAAGAGATGAATTAGAAAAATTAAGCAACTAAAGCCCAGTGTAAATATTCACTATAAAGGCCCATATTCCTATTCATTGTTTGCCCTACACCTCTAATCTTGGTTTGGGTTCTCCTCCTGTGTATATATAAGTGTCATAAAGTAGTTAATTTCTAGATTGGAAATAATGTTTCTACCCATTATTCAACTAACTGTATATTGGAATGCAATAGTGCTCAAAGCAATGTGAGTGAGGGAGTTAGAAAAGAGACTTATTTAGGCAAAAGCTTAAGTGAGTACGAAGGAGAAAGGTATACTTCTTTTATTGTTCCCTCCATCCATTCCTTCCAAATAATGGAAAACTCTAGAATCATCGTCCCTGACATTCCTAGAACCATTTATACTCTTTCTAAGTTATCTACGTAATAAAGAATAAAATATTCTAGAATTCTATATAATAAGTTGATAACCTAGGTTTCTCTGAATTCATTTATGGCCATCTCGACTTCTCTAGAGTTCTTCACATACATCTAGAATTTTCTGCTTCCTTCCTGTGGTCTCTATAACATCAATGTACATCCCATATTAGGACCGAGGGTTATACTCCCACTGCTGAGATGCGTCATGAATGAGCTAGAATCTCTCCACCCTGACATATGTGTGTGTTCATGCATGCATGTATGCATACATGCAAAGAAATCTAAATGTATTAAAGCTATATACATACATTATATAAGTTCCATATCACTGCATAATGTATTATAATAAATTTATTATAATATAGATGTTTAGGGACAAGATGGAGATATGTATCTCGCAAATTATCTTTTTAATTAATTTTAAAATGTGTCATTCCTCTAGTATTGTCATTGTTCCCTTGGACCCTTTTTCCCCTTTTTTAATTTGACATGGTGCTCGTTGTATTTTCTCTCTCCCTCATAGTCAACTAATACCTATATTAAATTTATTTAGTTATATTACTGTATGTATGCATGCGCTTGGACATTGATAATTTTGGTTATATCTATACTAATTTTATCAGAACTACTCTGATTATCAAACAATATTTTTGAAGTTCCTCATTGGGAAATGCTTCTTCCTCTCACTTACTGGCGACCAGACAGGCCTCATGCTTTCTCCGTGGAAGCAGGCATATTGATGACAGAGGTACGGTTATACTTTCCGTGCTTCAATTAGTACTTGAAATGGTTGATTTAGTCTAGAATTATGAAAGAGTAATGATACAATACCGTTTGGACGACCATTCTCGTAACTGTTGAAGATTCAAAGCAGTCTCGCTGTTTACCTTCTATTAATATCGTCTTGTAATTTGTATTGTGTCTTAATGCATTTGTTTCTTTAGGGGCATTTTTATGATCTAGCCATTATAGTGTTCCTCCCTATATACGGGAGAGTAGATGAGTCTTGAGGTATTGTGATGACGTCTTATAATTTATTTTTTTGGAGAGAATCAAACCTCAAGAGTTTGGCATGAGCATATTTTGTAAGTTTTCTATCCCCATTTCTTGTTTAGTGCAAATATACCTTCCAGTTGGTACAGAATAACTTTAGAATGACTATCTAATAGGAAATGCACCTTTTTTCATTGAAAAACTTGTCAGATTTTTTTAATTTTAAGATTGTTCTTTTAGGCTGAAATTTAAAGTAGCTTCGATTGCTAATTTAAGTACTTAATCATTTGTTTGAAAGTTCAGTATATTCTACGATCCTGACTTCTATCTCCTTGTTCCATTCTCAGCATCTCTGAAGCCTTGGATTTTATTAAAGAGGCAATTCATCGTGCTGGTTATACTGGGAAGATTAAATTGGCATTAGATGTTGGCGCCACAGAATTTTGCATAGGTAATTGCTGTATTGTAGTAATAGTGTTTCTCAGATCGGTCTGCGTAGGATCCTTTGAGATAGTACTTCCAATGGTGAAGATACTTCTTATTTGCATTCTTTTTGTTTTTTTATTTAATTATTGGGTGATTAATTACACCTATATTTCCTGCGAGTTTGTGTAATTATCAGAACCTCTCCTCTTGAATTTATAAAAACCTCCCCTCGAGTTTGTTTCATTTTGAGTGTACTCCTCTCAGAAATTTTGAACTTATAATTTAGTATACTAAAAATTAACCATGTAAATTTAGAGGGAAGATGACACTAGACGGATGTAGTGAGTGAAAGTGCAATTGTTCTCCAAGGGGACTAATGAATTGATATTGTAGTGTCACAGAGAATCGAAAATGACACGATGCACATACGAGTGTGTCATATTTAGTTGCAATAAATTCTGAAGTTAATAATAGAATTCACAAACACTAACACTAGAGATTAGACAGTTGAAACAGAATCAAGATCTAGTTGAAATTAAGAAGAGAGCATGTTGTGGGCTTCTTTAGCCAGGGTTCGATGGAGGTTGGGATACTAGGGCGTGCTCTAGAATGAAGGCTGAGGGGGGAAGCTAGAAGAATCTTGGGAATGAGAGAAAGGTAAACCCTAGAGGAGGAGAGGGCTTGCGAGAGAGGGAGTGGAATTTGAGAGAGAAGAAACATTTCATTAATTCATTTATTTCTTTCTTACATGACAATACCTCCTTATATAAGGCCCCTATGTCATGGGCGTAAATACCCAATACAAGACAATAAGCAAAATATTAAAACACATAAAATACTACAACACACATAACTTGACTCCCCACACATACTGGACTCAATGCACGTAACATGACTCGTTGTAATATGTCTCAATGAAAAAAGGACTCTAATACTAGATAACCAATGGCTTGGGGTCCATAATACTCTGCCTGTCCTTGAAATCAAGCTTGTTCTCAAGTTCGAACTCCAGTATGATGATCGACTCCTCTGGGTTCTTGATTTCACAACAAAACATCACCTGGTAGCGCGTCGCGGCGGCGGTGGCAACGATGAGAAGCAGTGACGCAGTCAAAAAGAAAAGCGGTAGAAGGAATATGACCGTTTGGTTCGGCGGAGTGCCAGGAAGCAAAAGTGGTAGGCCGTCCGAGGGGACAACGACCGGAAGAAGGAACGGGTTTTTAGGTGCATGCAGAGTAGGTTGTCGGAGACGAGGTGTCGAGGTGGGCTGACATAGATGTAGAGTTGGGGCCGCTAGAGAAAGGGATGACAAATGATGTGGTGAGGTGGCCGGAGGGGCCAACAGAGTAGCATCCGACAAAAGGGGCGGGTAGATGGCCCGCAGGGTTGGTAGAACAAGGGCCGACATAGAAGGCAACAAAATGGCTGGTGGAGCAAGGGCTGACAGTAGTAGGAATGGAAGAAGAGGCGACGGGATTGCTGGAGGTGGAATCTCGTCATTAGGCGACTGACAGTGTCCAACAATGATAAGGGTGGCCATGGCGCAATCAGAGGGCTCGGTGGAGCAACCAGAGACGGTGGACGAACCGATCAAGTTGCTATTGGAGGGGGCAGTGACATGTGCTGGCTTGGAGGGCAGTGACAAAAGTGGAGGTGCAATCCAGAAGTGTCCCGATGTCACCAACTGGTTGATTTTTCTTTGAAGGCTCGATACGACATCCTGAAGTGATGACAACATCTTCAACATCATCGAACAGAGGGCATACTTATCCACGACACTAAGCTTGGCGTCCATCTTAATTAACTGATCACCCATCTAATTCAAATAAGAATTATTTAATCAAGCAACCAATCAGAGCCATGCGACTATAAATATAAGACGTGCAGTCGTACAACTCCAGGAATTCAGACCAATCTGAACACTCTTCCTCTCACACGGGTTACACATGGCTCAAGAGCGAGGGGCTCAGAACTATTCAAATCACAGAAGACGGCTCGATGGATTTGCGCTGAGCTCGAGGAGTTCTGTTGGGCTCGACACAATCCTATGGGCCCCTCGATATGAGGTGTTTTGATTGGAGGTGGAATGTTGGGCTTGATGTTCTGAAAAGAAGGGCAGCTCGAGGGCTTGGAAAGGGATATAATAGGTTCTGGACGAGTAGGAGGCTTGTCGGCCTTTGCGACTGGAGCGACACGATGCAGGTATCCTACGCTTGGCAGAAGGAGGCCCTTGCGGCCCGAGATGCATGCAGGATTGAGCGTTGTTGAAGGCGTCGCTGGACGGAAACGATACAAGCGATGATGTTGTTATCTGGCGAGGTCGGCAGGGTTCTTGATCCTGGATGTGTGCTGGCGACATCGACAAAGGATGAGGCATCGATCGGCGTAGATGTCGATGATAGCAAAAAATGGTACCTAGATTGATGGGAGCGACAGAGGGAATGTCGTCAGCGAGTGGAAAACAACGACGATGGGGAGGTGTTGGCTCTTTTGGGGGAAGCTGTGACTTGGAATTGGCGTGTGGTGGGGATAGAGTTGCCGGGCTTGCTGGAAACATCGCTAAAACATAGAGATGTTTGCATGCATCAACAAAAGAGGAATAATGACTGACACCATGTATGCTATGAGCTTCTTTGCCCAGGGATCGATGGAGGGGATACAAGAGAAATTCCCAAAATGGAGGTAGAGGAGGGGAGGTTAAAAGAAGCTTGGGGAGGAGGAAGATTAAAACCCTAGAGGAGGAGAGGGCTTGCGGGAGAGGGAGAGGAATTTGAGAGAGACGAAACTTTTCATTAATTCATTCATTCCTTTCTTACATGACCGACCTCCTTATATAAGACTCCAATGGCACAGCCGTGAATACCCGACACAAGACAATAAGCAAAATATTAAAACACATAAAATACTACGGAGCACATAACTTGAATGGACGCACATAACATGACTCGATACAATACTACTCAGTATAAAAAAGGTTCTAATACTCTAATACTAGATAGCCAACGGCGTGAAATCAATAACAGAGCGTCTCAATTAAATGCGAATGGATCTTTCAAGTAGGACTTAAGTTGCACAAAAATTTACAAATCAAGACCCCAAATTATATGCTTTTAAACAAGTAATCAACACAAATCAATACGACTTCAAATTATAACTTACCCGAATAATTAAGAACTGATGGAGGTGTATATTTGCTGATTTCTGGGTCTAGACAACGGAGTTGGTGTAATTCCTGCACTGATATTTGGTTTTGAAACTGTTTTCCTACAGAAGGGAACAGGCACGGGTGATGTATAGGATTGCTAGAAGGACAGTGGGGTTGTGAAGAATTCAATGGAGGTGGTCAGGCTGGGTAATGACAGTGGCTGGAAGCGGGCTGATTGAGTTCTGGGTCATATTTTGGAGTGATTAGAATGATTAGCAGGAGGTGGGAAGGGGCTGTAAGGCAGTGGAAGGGTGCTGGACAGAGGTTCCAGAGGCTGGAATTGGCTTACATGTCCTAATTCTGTCCAGGAGAAGGGAAGCAAATGGGGGAGTCATCTGTTTAAATGTTCTTGAGTCAATGGGGTTGTTTTAGATGTTGGAGTTAATGGGATGTGTCTTGGAGAGGTGGGGAGTGGAAGAATCCCAGGGAGAAATAGGGGCTGCAGGTGGTTGATTTCACAGGGGAATTGGTGGTATGCGGCTGTTGGGGGTTCGATTTGGCAGCCTTCGAGTTGTCGTTTATGGCCATTGGAGTAAATAGAAGTTACATTTGGGCTAGGATAGGTTAGAACTGAAAATAACTGTTTTTTTGTGGGTAGTTTTCATGATATTCGCTGGTTACTAGGGTGATTGGTGATGGGGGAGTGGTGTGGAGGTTGGCCGGCGCCTATTGGGGGATTTCCTATGGCTGGACTGGATGATGATGTGGAATTACTGGCCAAATGAGGGAGAGATGGGGATTTAGGCTTCGGCGCGTAGATTCCTTGGATTCGAAACCTTGGGAAGATTGCTAGAACCTGAAAATTCTGTCCACATCTGTATTTTTTGAAAATCATCCCCTAAAACCCCCTGTGGATGACCATGATTGTATGGTTCATAAAACAATTAAATTTACATGAATTAAAAATACATAAAAATATGTCTTCGTCGCTTTGAACATGATTACCGGCTCGGATCATTGTTCCAACGATCCTATCTCCACCTCCTGCGTGCGTAGACTTGTGCGTGCTCCGATAAGTGTTGATCCCTCTTCGATCGGGATCCCCGTGAGATTGTTTTGATAATTTCAAAAGAGGAAGTGGATGTCCCTTCAATCATACAAATTCACAAGGAGTTTGTTGTAACTGTCCCTCTAATTACTTGACGACTTTTAACATATGCTGAAGATATTTCATCATATTTTGAATTGCTACATTTTTAATTATTATTTTTGGGGTGTTAATGATCATTACTTCTATAGTTCTATTCGAGCATGCAAATCCTGCAAGTTCTTGGTTTTCATATCACCTGTTAGCTCTTGAGTTTGAATAAATGTTTCGGAAAATTAGTTTTTTCCTTTATGATCAGGAAAGAAATATGACTTGGACTTCAAAATTCCAAACAAGTCAGGGCAGAATTTTAAAACTGGAGAAGATATGATGGAGATGTACAACCAGCTCTGTGCAGGTAGTTTACTGAATATAATTCCATCTGCACGTTTGTTTATATTAGTTAATATCGAAATTCCATTAATATGCTAGATTATCCTATTGTTTCCGTTGAACAACCATTTGACAAAGATGACTGGGAGCACACAAAGCTACTTACTTCCCTTGGAATATGCCAGGTGGTTTACCAACCAATTAGTAGTTCTAGAGAACTACTTGAGCACTTGAACATAGTTTGACATTTGCTGTTTGTAGGTTGTAGGGGGCGACCTTTTAATGTCAAATCCAAAACGTATAGACAGGGCAGTTCAAGAAGGTACCTGCAACGCCCTTCTTCTCAAGGTAAGACTGTTTATTTCTTCTGTGGACTTTCAGCATTTTGGAAGAAAGTTTGAGATTCTGTTATACATATGTACAAATAGTGTTCTTGTTAGTTCGGGTTATGTCATTTGTTTCTATACTTTAAAACAATTTTGAAGCCAGGAAGACTTTGAATTTCTTTCTCTCATTAGGTGTACTATATGGTTTAATTGCTGATGTTTTAAGCAACATGAGCACACAAGATTGCTAGATTTTTTCTGGAATCAATCATTAGTAAGTTTGGCTACACTACTGCAGTCAGTTTTACTTTCCAAACTTTTTTAGGGTTGACCCTTGTCGATGTTTAGCATTATCACGTTCCAGTTCATTGAGAAAAACACATTAAAATTAGTTCCATTAAGAATCGAGTAGTCACCATTTGACCTGTGAGAAAACCAAAAATGATAAAAGTACACTAGGGTTTTAAGTCATTTGATTCAGAGGATCTACATCAACTATTGAAGGAAAGCTAATCACTTGGTTCCTTCTGCAGTATTGGGAAATACTAGAACTATAGGAGTGCCCACTCTTCCTATTGGTCGTCCCCTGATTCTATACCATCTGAGATTCAATATAGTTACGTAAAATTAATTGAGAATGAGAAGAAAAAGAAAACCAAGATGGCTTTTCCTAGCACAAACTGATTGTTTGAGCTCTTTGTTTATGTGTGAATGTAATTTCCTCCCTATAGCAGCGATCCTCATTCCTATTTATACATTCCTGCAATTAAGGTTCTATGATTCTCAGGAGTGCCTGGGAGAAAACAAGTGCCACACAAAAAGGTGAGATAGGTAGAGTGGTCATTACAAAAAGTGAGCGTCTCTTTCATGATCCCCTTTGTTGAAAGACAATGTGGCACAAAAAATTCAGCCAGAAGCATAAAATGCCATGGTGGTGGAACAACAACCAACACCCTATGATAGCCTTGGATCATGGATCAAACATCAAGTGGACCCCTTAGAGGTGTGACATAGATGGTAAAAATTACCATTGACAATAAAATATGGCCAGCTATGATAATGACAGTTCTGATTATTGCGGGACCGAGAAGTGGTGCTGGTTGCAATGGCAAGGAAAATTTTTTCCTTTCAAGATAACCAAGGTATGTTTGAGAACCCACTTGAAGTAGGTTGACCTAGTGGCATTATCGATTCAGAGGAAGATGTTGACCTACCAGTTTGTGATGAGGGAAATTCGTGCAAATCTTAAGCTCATGATCCAATCTGCTAGGAGAAGAATGCATCCGGAAGTATTTGAGCCAAGCCTATTCAAATGGACAAAGTTTGGGATATTTGGTGTAATAACATGACAATGAAGAACAAACAATTAAATGATTCATATTTGTTAGAAAAGACATTGTAAAGGCCCACCTAATGACCCATTTTATTTTTTTTCTCTTGTTATATTAGTCCCACACCTTGTATATGAGACTCCTCTCTATTTCTTCCTCCTATATATATGTACTCGTACATTGTATTTATACACACAAGAAGGATATAGAAGGTTGACTGGATTTTCTGCATTACTCGTGTACTTTTCTACATGGTATCAGAGACATCCGGTCCAACCTCCTGTTTCGGGCAATTCCTTTCTACCCGCCCAGCTTCTGCGGTTAACCGCCGGCCTATTCTCTCTTCCCTAACCGCCTCTTATTCACGATCTTCTTTCTTTCTACCCAGCGTCTCCTCTCCTCCTATGGAACCACCCTCCTTTTCTTCTCCCGCTCTGCTTTTATAACTTTTCTCTCTCTCTCTCGTGGAACCACTCCTCGCGCGGTCTTCCCCACCTAGCCGCGGATCTCTGTCTAACCACCGTGCTTCGACCGCGCGTCTCTTCTCTCCTCTAGCCGCTGCTCTTCTCGTTGCCGATCTCTCCATCACGGGTCTTCTCGCCGTTGCGATCTCCGCTTGCCTAACCGCGGCCTTCTCTTTCGCAATTTCGTCTAAGCCGATGCGGCATCTTCTCTTCTTATCTAGCCGCAACCTTCTTTCCACGCTCTCAATCATCTCTCATGGGTGAAAATTATTGTGCGGGTTGCCGCGCGGTCTGTCTCTTTGCCGCAAAGTCTTTCTCTGTACGCAGTCTTTTATTCTCTCCTCTCTACGGTCTCATGCTCTGGTGACTTCTTCTAGCCGCTGCTCTAACCGCCGCTCTAGCCGATGCTCTAGTCGATCAACCCGCTTGAGGTCTCCTTCTATAGCCGCTTGCTCTAGCCGTTGATCTAGCCGCTTGCGGTCTCCTGCTCTAGCCGCTTACGGTCTCCTGCTATAGCCGCTGCTCTGGACGCTGCTATAGCCGCTTTCTCTTGCAGCTCGATCTAGCCGCATCTTCTAGCCGCTGATCTAGCCGCTTGCTTTACAACTGCTCTAACCGCTGCTCTCGTCGGTTACCCGCTTGATCATGGATTCGTCTACTGGTACTTCCTCTCTTGCTACAGCCGCTGCTCCTTCTGAACTCCGTGACGAGTTACGCATCACTACTATCTCTCTCACAGGGAAGAACTTTGTTGAGTGAGTGCATTCTGTTCGTCGGGTTCTTCAGTTAAAGAGATTTCTGCATCACTTAACACAGGATGTTCCTGCTTCCCCTACTGATGACTGACTTCATAACGATGGACGAGTTCAGACATGACTTCTCAACTCTCTTGATGACGAACCTTACCGCATGGCTATGTATCATGAGACGGCCAAGACGATGTGGGATGAACTTCATTCCCTTTACTCAGGCAAGGGCAGTCTCCAACACCTTTATGATATCATTACCGGTCTTTAGACTATTGAAACCGGCGATGCTACCGACCTAACCTCATTTGTTGCTCGATTAAGACTCTGTTTGAAGCCTGGATTCTGCATCAGCCCCCGACTACGGATCTTGCTGCTCAGCGCGCTCAAAAGGAAGCAGTCGGTATTGCCATGATGATGGCTCGTGCCCTGCCTCATCTTCAGGGTGTTCGGCTTTAGATCCTCTCGTCTGCCGCGACTCCCTTATTCTCTGATGTCTGCTCCATGCTGCTAAAGGTTTCACTGCATCCTAATACAACTGGACCCCCTTCCCCTGCCCTTCTCCAGCACTCCTTTGCGCCATTACTCCCTCTACCTCCTCATACTTGTGGAGGACGTTCAGGCTCTCGGGGAAAGGGGTCGTTGTGGCCGGCCGCAGCCTAAGTGCTCTTTCTGCGGCAAGGATGGACACCTTGAGCCGACCAGCTATTACAAACATGGTTTTCCTCCTCGTCTGACTGCTTCTGTTGCTGATCACAGTCCTTCTGCCACTCGTGCTAATCTTGACAAAGTCCGCCTCCAGCTCCAGCAACTCCAAGGGATGCTCAGTCACCCACCTGCCTCCGTTGCTTCCGTCTCTCATGAAGGTATCACTTGTCTCTCCACGAGTCCGCACTGGATAGTGGATTCCGGTGCCACTCACCATGTCACCTCTCTGAAGCCACATCATTACTTGGATTCTACATATCCTAAGTATATCACTGTGGCCAATGGCGCTACCGTTCCTGTCTCAGTCTCTGCTGATATTCCTCTCTATTCATCTATATCTCTCTGCTCGGCTCTTCATATCTCGGGCTCCCCATTTAATTTACTTTCTGTTAGTAGATTCACCGTCGATTTGAATTGTTCCGTCACATTCACCTCTACTTCTTTTATGATACAGGATCAGCGGACTCAGAGTATCATTGGTAGAGGACGACTGAAAAACTAGCTCTACCTTCTTGATGTTTCTCTTATCATCCTCTCATCAGTCTCCTCCATTGATTGACATCGACGTCTTGGGTATGCTCCTCTACCAGTCATCTAGAAGGCTCTTCATGACCTTTCTCTTCCCCCATTTTCTTGTGATTCATGTATTTTTGGAAAACAACATCGTTCATCTTTTCCTCCTCACTGTACTCGGAGCTCTGCTCCTTTTATTCTAGTGCATTCTGATGTTTATGGCCCGTACAAAATACCTAGTGTGTCTGGTTATCGTTACTCTATCACCTTTATTGATGACTACTCTCAGACGACATGGTTATACTTGTTTTGTGATCGTTCCGAGCTTCCCCATGTGTTCCGAGCTTTCATTCTTGAAACTCGCACACAGTTTTCTGCCAATATTAAAACACTCCGAACTGATAATGCTCATGAATATACTAGCCATGAGTTTGCTAACATCTGCTCTGAATTTGGAATTATTCACCAGACTTCGTGTGCCTATGCACCGCAACAAAACTGTGTCGCCGAACGTAAAAATAGACACCTTGATCTTGCTCGCTTTCTCATGCTTCAAATGCAGGTCCTAAAGGTGTATTGGAACTTTGCTCTTTCGACAACATGCTATCTCATTAATCGTCTCCCTTTCTTCGTCCTCCAAAATGCTACTCCATTTGGTCTCCTCTTCCAGTCTTCTTCGCTGTTCTTTCTCACACCTCACATCTTTGGTTGCACTTGATATGTTCACGTTCTTGGTTCGTCCCCGGACAAGTTGGCTCTCCAGGCCGCCAAACACATGTTTGTCAGCAATTCCCGTACCCTGAAAGGATATATGTGCTATTCCCCTACTATCCCCAAGGTGACCATTTCTGCTGATGTTATTTTTCGGGAAGATCAACCATACTTCACCGCTCCGAACCCACCTCCTCCAACATCTTTGCCAGGACCTATCAATCCCTGTTACATCTCCTCCACCACCACTGCTACCTGCCCTGGCACCCGTTCTTTCAAAACCCTCTCTTCTTCGTGTCTATACTCGTCGCCTTCCTCGCTCCGCCGCTCCAATGTAGTTGGCTTCGACCTCTGACACTCTGCGGCCTACTGATCCGACACCGGCCTCCACCGCCCATCCCATGACGAATTATGTGTCTTTACATCAGTTGTCCCCAACGCTTCACACCTTTGCTAATTCATTATTCTCTGTTTCTGTCCCTAACTCTATGCAGGAGGCTCTTCAACATCCAGGCTTGAAGACAGCCATGAACGAAGAAATGACAACCCTCTGCGCTAACTGAACATGAAAACTGGTTCCTCTTCCTCCAGGACAGACTACTGTTCGTTGTAAATGAGTCTTTGTTATCAAGCATGCTCCTGATAGGATGATTGACCCATCTTAAATCCAGATCTGTGGATCGTGGGTTTACTTAATAACAAGGTCTCGACTACGAAGAAACATTCTCTCCAGTGGCCAAGCTCAACATGCTTCGGGTCCTCCTTTTCGTGGTCGTGCATCGCCAATGACCCTTACATTAACTGGATATTAAGAATGTTTTTCTTAATAGTGATCCGAAATAAACAGTTTACATGAAACAACCTCCGGGGTTTGAGACTACGGGGGAATCTCAGGTTTGTCACCTCAAAAAGTCGATTTATGGTCTCAAAAAATCCCCCCGGGTATGGTTTGACAAATTCAGTAAGGCTGTGCAGGAGGTCGGTTTTACTCGGAGCTCGGCAAACTTCTCTCTGTTTACTTGACATCACACAACAGACACTGTTCTACTATTAGTATATGTCGATGACATCCTAATCACAGGGGATGACTCAAAGCGAATAAAAATGGTCAAACAACACCCGAGCTCTGTTTTTCAAATTAAAGATATGAGGAACCTACAATACTTCCTCGACCTTGAGATTGCAAGACGTCGGGATGGCCTTATCCTATCTCAGCGGAAGTATTGTCTCGACCTCCTTCATGATGCTGGTTACTCTGCATGCAAGCCGAACAAAACTCCCATGGATGCTAATCATAAGTTTTGTGCTGAAAGCACAGTTATAGATCCAGTTCTTTCAAATCCAGAATACTATCGACGGCTTGTTGGAAAACTGATTTACCTAACGGTCACAAGACCTAACATATCCTTTGTTGTTGGGGTTGTAAGTCGGTTTATGCACTCTCCTCGGATGTATCATCTACAGGTCGTCGAATGCATCCCGAGATATCTAAAAACAACCCCTGGTCAAGGGCTGGTATACAAAATCTCTTTCTCTACTACTCCAACTCTAGTTGCGTATTCAGATGCAGATTATGCTGGATCTCTGGATGATCGGCACTCTACCAACGGTTTTTGTACCTACTTGGGAGGTCATCTTGTTACCTGGCGCAGTAAGAAACAAGGTATGGTTGCTCAATATTCAGCTGAAGCTGAATACCGTCCGTTGGCGTCTGTTGTATCAAATCATAAAAACATAATTGAACTTAACTTATAAAAATGCCATACAAATTTATAAGTTAAGGGATCGGGTACAACAGAAAGTAACTCATCATATAAAAGTACACATACAAATTTATATGATGAGGATCTTGTGCGATGCGAGCAATGCAATGAGATGAATGCAATATGATGACTCACCCATGCTTACACACACATACATTTGCTATGTTAACATTAGCCTCTAGTTCCCATTTTCGAGAGGTAGCGAACCTCTCAGGCATCACCCATCGTGGCCTAACGGTGATAGTGGAGTGGGCTTCTCCACTACTAGGCGGGCATATACACTACAAGACCTAGGCCTTCGTACGCCTCTATGTTATCGTCCTCCAACCAGTGGAGCTCCTGCGTACTATGACACAGAAATGGGTCTTGGGTAGATGAGCACCAAGAGCCCAGCCCAACTGTCCAAAACAGCACAGAAGGGGTCCTTGGGAAGTAAACACAAGGAGCCCTGCCCAACTGGCTCAACAGACACAAAAGGGGTCTTTGGGTAGTAAACACCAAAGAGCCCAACCCAGCCGTCCTAGATCCAACTGTCGGCTTCCGTTGGTGTGATGACTGACAAGCCCGTTGACCTGCCACATTAATCCTCAACACAAGATGATACATCGTGTGTTAACCTACGCACACAAATAACCTACACTTTGCCATGATTCCAAACATCCAAGGGCGCCAACTGAGTCCCTTCATATCACATCTTGCCCGTGCTCGTAAGCACGCAAGGGCTCCACACCAAATCCCTTTTCCACTTTAATATAGGATTATTCGTGCACAATATTTTACCCTCAGTACTACTGGGGGGGGGGGGGTCAACGACTGCGCTCGTCATTTAATCAAGGGTTATTTCTCTTCAAGCCCTTTTCTGATATTCAGCATACCTCTTTAACTAAATTAGCGATCGTTTTCCACGGACTCACATTTTACGATCTTCAGTTATATCTGCTTATTGCACAAAGAGATTTAGGCAAGACAATAAATAACATCGTAGCAATTACTCCTCCAAAATTATTAATCACGCGAGGTGTGATCTTAATATCATCGCTACATAACCACCAAATCTCATAAGCATTTAATTATTAATATAAGAGAATTTGACCAAACATCATCACCTCACCCTTGTGCATCGCAGTTTACCAAAACTAAATTTTGGAAAGCTACAGTCCACCAAAAATTACGGCAACCCCAATTCGGAAAGGTATTTCTGCGCCATCTTCGTAATGAAGAGAGGAGATGATTGAAGACATTCTTGCGACGATCGACGCCCTAGAACGAAAGTTCTAGCGTGACCCCTTCCTAGGAAAACTCCATTGAACTCCAAAATCAAGCTCTCTTGAGCCGATGTCTCTCCTACATTTTGGATCTAAAGATCTAGCACCAAGGGAGAGGGCAAGAATCTCACTTGTTTTCCGGCCATGGACCGAGTCTTCCTCCTTGGCGGCATGACTGCGTTCGGCCTCCGACGGTTGTTTCGTTCCTTTGTTCTTCCGGGGAAGAGATTCACTTGGTGAAGAAGATAAAGTTTCAGATGATCCCTTATAAAGAACGACCGGTTTGATATAGGGTTGAAAGTTTCCTTGTCATGTGTCACTCTTTCATTGGACGGTACTTGTTATACATAAATAAATACGCCGAATGAACAGTTCACGAAATGGTTCAACCCGCTGGTTCATCTCATGCCACAAGCTTCAAGTCAGCACAGAATGACATTCGATGTCAAGTCCATTCGTCGAGTGTACTCGACGCTTCTTCGAGGTCATTCGACGATTCGTCGAGACTGTAAGTACTAAATTCTTCCAGATAATTCGCCGAGTGCTCTCGAAACTTTGTCGAGATAATTTGACAATTTGTCGTGACAACAAGTAGGGTTCGTCGGGTCCTTTCGATTAGTACAAGTCCTTTTGACGATCTTCGTGTCCTTTCAATAAGTTCGTCGAGTAAGTAATCAAGACAGGACGAATGAATTCCGCCAAGTCCATTCGTCGAGTTCTATCGACGATTCGTCTTGATCATTCGACGATTCGTCGAGGCAACACGAAGGGTTCGTCGAGTCTACTTAGGATTTCTCTCATTTCGTTCGGGCCCACCAACCACTCAATTCGACACAAAATTCACATGTGGGGTCTAGGTCAAAATGGACGTTACAAATTTTTTCAACAAATGAAAAGATTTCGTCCCCGAAATTGAGGTTAAATCTACGGTTAGCAAAGTACGAGGTATACAAGGTAAGTGTTTAAAGTTACCTTGGGGAAACAAGTTTGGGTTGCGTTGCTGCGTAAGGTCCATAGGCTCCCAAGTGTACTCTTTCCCATGGTTGGACCACAGGACCTTTACCAAAGGAATACTTTTCGCCCCAGTCTTCGTACTGCAGTATCTACTACCCGCACAGGCTCTAGCGGAACAGATCTATCAGAAGCCATGGGGCCAGATGTAGCGGTGACAAATTGCTCAGGTCGAAGTAGAGCCTTCCTAAGGGAAGACACATGAAAGACATTGTGCAAGTTCTCCAATTCCCCTGGTAGCTCCATCCTATAAGCCAAGAGACCGATCTTCTCCAAAACGGTATAAGGCCCCATGTATCGCGGGCTGAGCTTCTTCCTTCCACGAATACGTGACACCCCATGCATCGGCCTAATCCTTAAAAATACTGTCATTCACTTGGAATTCCACCATCCTGTGTTTCACATCATAGTACTTTGCCTGCCAACTCTGAGTCTCTAGCATGCGATCTCGGATCAACCTAATCATAGCATTGATGTCATCAATATACTCCACTCCCAACACCTTAGGATCCTTGTCTTGAACCCATGATAAAGAGGTTCTGCACCTCCTACCATAGAGTGCTTCATAAGGCGCCATTCTGATGCTTGCTTGGTTGCTATTATTATACGAAAACTCTAGCAACGGTAGAAGTCTCTCCCACGACTCTTCCCTATCCAAAACGCATAACTGCAACAAGTCCTCCATAGTTTTGATAGTTCTCTCCGATTGGCCGTCAGTCTGAGGGTGAAAAGCCGTACTGAAAGTAAGGAGGGAGCCCAAATCTGTCTGAACTGCCTTCCATTCCTTAGAGGTGAAGCGACCATTACAGTCCGAGACTATTGTCTTGGGCACCTCATGGTACCGAACGAACTGCTCCACAAAGAGACGCACCAACACATCAATATACACCTCCTTTCTCATCGGGATAAATCTGACAACCTTTGTCAAGCGATCCACAATCACCAAAACTGAATCATTCCCGAAGCAAGATCGGGGAAGACCGTGAACAAAATTCATAGAAATATCCTCAAACTTCCACTCTAGGACAGAAAACGACTGCAATAATCCACCAGGGCTCTTGCACTCCACCTTTACCTTTTGACAAGCCTCGCAGTGTGTAATATAGTACATGACATCTCTCTTTATTCCTGGTCAAAACATGGTCCTCCACAAGTCAGTGTGCATCTTGGCGATTCCGGGATGCACTAAATACTTGGTGCAAGGGGCCTCTTTCAAGATGTCTTCCCGAATCCTACCACCCGCGGGAATTTAAAGTCAGTCGTGGAAATGAATGAGGTCTTCATTTAGTGTGTATCTCTCAGTTGATCCTCCCACAATTGCTTAGAACACAGGGGACAAAGCGACATCCTTACCTTGCTCTGCCTGAATCCAGTCTCGAATGTCACAAACTATACTCATGGTATACAAGTACTCCGTATAGGCCTTGGGACAAGCCTTAGATACCAGCGCAATCTCCATCTCTTCAAGTATTCTTGCCAACTTTATATCCATTAATTGAGACCCAGGGCTTGACACAGTTGCCTTCCTGCTTAAAGCATCCGCCACCGAGTTCGCCTTCCTAGGGTGGTAGTTCAATGTAAACTCATAATCACATAGAAACTCCAGTCACCGCCGCTGCCTCCAGTTCAGATCTTTCTTGGTGTGGATGTACTTCAATTTCTTATGATCTAAAAAGATCTCGCAGTGGACTCCATATAAATAATATCTCCAAATGTTCAGAGCGAAGACCACTGCTCCCAACTCAAAATCATGCACTGGGTAATTCACTTCATGTTTCTTAAGTTGTCTATAAGCGTACGCAATCGCATGCCCGTGCTACATCAATACCGCCCCCATGCCTTGATAGGATGCATCGGTTTAAATCTGGAAACCTTCCTTCCCTGATGGGAGGACGAGGATTGGCGCGGAGGTGAGGCAGTCCTTCAGCTCTTGGAATGCAGCTTCACATTTGGGTGTCCACACAAAAGGTACACCTTTCTTTGTTAGAGCAGTGAGGGGAAGGACGATCTTTGAAAATTCTTCCACAAACTTGTGATAGTACCCATCAAGTCTGAAAAAACTTCGCACATCGGCCGCTGTCCTCAAAGGCGACCACTCCTCATGGCACGCACCTTAGCCGGATCTACTGCTAGTCCAGCTCCACTAATAATATGGCCCAAAAAGCAACTTCTCGGAGTCAAAACTCGCGCTTGTTGAACTTTGTAAACAAACAGTGCTCCTTTAGTTTCTTTAAAACTAAGGCCAAGTGCTCTGCATGTTCCTATTCTGTCCTCGAGTAGACCAAAATGTCATCAATAAATATGATGACAAAAGCGTCCAAATACGGTTCAAACACCCTATTTATCAGACTCATGAACGCAGAAGGTGCGTTTGTGAGTCCAAACCACATCACAGTGAATTCGTATAAGCCGTATCTCGAGCTAAACGCTATTTTCTGGATATCATCTTCCTATATCCTTAACTGATAGTACCCCAACCACAAATCAAGCTTAGCGAACCAATGTTCTCCCACCAGCTGATCGAATAGCTCGTCGATCCGGGGAAAATGATAGGTGTTCTGCACCGTCAGTCGGTTAAGCTCTCGCTAGTCTATACACAACCGCAGTGATCCATTATTCTTCTTAACAAAAAAAAACAGAGGCTCCCCAGGATGATGAACTGGGACGAACAAACCTTAATTCCTCTAACTCTTGCAACTGGACCCTAAACTCTACTAGTTCCTTTGGAGCCATCCTGTAGGGGGTTCGAGAGATGGGCTTGGCACCTGACACTAGACTAATCTGGAAGTCTACTTCCCTAGGAGGGGGTAATCCAGTTAGCTTTTTGGGAAAAATCTCAGGAAAATCCTGCACCATTGGTACGTTCTTCATGTTAATCTCCATCTCTTTCAACACAAAACATATCGTGAACACCTCATCCCCGTATTTATGGGCCTTAATAGCCTGAATAGATGATAACATCACTCAAGGTGCGAATCTAATACCTTGAAAGATGATCTCTGAATCTTCATGCCTCAAGGTGATCTGCTTTGCCGCGCAGTCAACCTTGGCATGATGCCAATCCAGTCATGTCATACCCAGAATAAGATTGAATTCTGGCATCCCAAACACTGTTGCAGGGGTCTCAAAAAGCTTCCCTCCAATATATACATCCAAGTTGCACGTGGAGGACGAGGTCATCTCGGAGCAGTCTGGGAGGCGTACTCTCCGAGTGACTCCGGTGAAATTTTGCACACCATTTAGACCTTTCATGAAGTCCGCTAGGACGAACGAATGAGTGACACTGGTATCAAATAAAGTGTGGGCAGGTCTTTCACTAACAGTCACGATGCTAAATGTTAAGTTATAACAATTTCAAGACTACACTTTTAGCACAATCTCAGGCATGCTAAGGACAAATGCTTATAAGCATATTAGTTTGACTTCGAGATACCTGCAATGACGTCCTGCGCGTCCCGCTCCTGAGTCATATCCAAAGCTAACACCTACTCTCGAGCAAATCTAGAGTTCATACCTTGTTGTTCTCGACCACGTCCTTGTCCTCGCAGAGCTGCTCGAGGAAACACTGGATGATTTGAAACACTCCAAACCAGTTGCTGGCAGAAACGCCAAATGTGGCCCGACTGGTGACAATGGAAGCAACCTTCCCTGAAGTGCTCCTTGGGATGCCGATATACCTGATTCTGCTGGAATGGGGGTAGTGCTAACTGTGGGACCAGACGCTGCATCCTAAAATTTTGGTGGAAACGTCCGTTGCTTCCTCCTTGGTTTCCACCTCTGCCTCTGGCAAGCTGCTTCCTCCTACTAGGTCCTGCCTCCATTACTCCTTCAGCTGGTCTCTTACCACTAGCCTAGACCCCAAGATGGTCCGCATCCAATCTTTTTGCCATGTCTATTATCTGATCAATGCTCTAGTCAGCTTCAAACAAAAGAGACTTTCTCAGGAGATCTCACAAACCTTTGTAGAATCGCATCGCGTACCTGCGATCATCCAAATCATAGGAGTCAGCAAACCTGGCAAGGTGCTGAAACTCCCGTTGGTACTCCACGACTGATTTAGATCACTGTTTCAGCTGCATGTACCTTTCTACGAGTTCATCTCGATCAGTAGATGGAACAAAATGCTCTAGGAAAGTATCAGAGAACTCATTCCAACTAATGTCGGTGTAAACGAGTCCTTCAAAAGTGGAGCCCATAAGAGACTTCTAGCACCTCTTTGCGTGCGATTCTAGGACGGATACTGCTAAGATGACAACCACATTGGCTGGACATCGGATTCCGACCATCAACTCCTGCACAAAATCCAACCACTCCTCCGTGCAAACAGCCGACTCTGTCCCGTGATAAGCAGGTGGAGAAAGAGCTCGGAAGGTACTCAGCCAATTTGGAGCCCGGGGCCTGCTGCTGCACCGGGACCTGCTGAAACCTGAAGGAATCTAAAATCACAGTTAGGGTCTGCTCCAACTCCGATTGTTGGAAGGGACTAGGGATCGAAGGAACGAGAATGCCTGTTGTTGGGTCTGTATATACCGAAATCTACACAGAATACGAATTTAGGGTTACATTGGCTAAACGTTGGGTAACGAGTGAACATACTTAGTGTGAATCACAAATGGACATACCACTGCTTCCGCCAATTCAGTTTATCCGCAAACCGAATAATCGAGCTGGGGTAATGTCACGTTCAATGACTTCTTTATCGTAGGATCGGTGCAATCTGATACCAATTGTAAAACCCCCCTCCTGGAACACAAGACACGAACGAAGGGAGTTTTATGCCAAGAACAACCGCCTTGTGGTAACATCATCACACGGGCTAATTTGTACCTCAAGTCGCCTATTCTGCCGGCTAATTTCCGATTTCACAAAGCCAACCCAACCAAAAAGAAAAAAACACAGAAGTCATAATCCATAGAAAGTAAATGTCCAAAACAGTATAACGTAACAGAAAGCTACATCAGTGCATGTAATATCAGAGTACAAGAATTTGCCCGAAGGGCTGCAATAAGGTGCTCAAAAAGCTCACATCTGTCATCAAGGGGAGTAAAGACATCGTAGTATCAGGCCTGTCCCCTAGCCTGAATGCCCTCCTGCACGGAGTGCTGCTGCTGCTCCGTCGGTGGGGTGTCCTCCTAGAAAAAGTGGGTGTAGCAACCGCTGTCATAAAGACTAAGTGGCTTCATATCCGCTCACCTCGACTCTTAGGAATCGGGTGGAGGAAAAGAAAGAGGGGCACAATAACAATAATATAACAAATAGGTGACGAGAAAGAGTATTGATAAATCTAGCAGTACATGTATATATATCAGCACTTCACTAATAAGCAGGTAACAGCAGGAGGTCTCACAATTTTTATAAAAACACATCCGCACTAGTAGTGTATCAAATCATAAGAACAGAATTGAACGTAACTTATAAAAATGCACATACAAATTTATAAGTTAAGGATCGGGTATAACAGAAAGTAACTCATCATATAAAAGTGCGCATATAAATTTATATGATTAGCATCTTGTGCGATGCAATGCAATGCAATGCGATGAATGTAATATGATGACTCACCCATGCTTACACACACACGCATTTGCTATGTCGACATAGACCTCTAGTTCCCATTTTCGAGAGGTAGCGAACCTCTCAGGCATCACCCGTTGTGGCCAAACAGTGATAGTTGAGCGAGCTTCTCCACTACTAGCCGAGCATACACATTACCAGGCCTAGGACTCTGTACGCCTCAACGCTATCGTCCTCCAACCAGCGAAGCTCCTGCATACTATGGCACAGAAGGGGTCTTGGGTAGATGAGCACCAAGAGCCTAACCCAACTGTCCAAAATAGCACGGAAGAGGTCCTTGAGAAGTAAACACCAATGAGCCCAGCCCAACCGACTCAACAGGCATGGAAGGGGTCTTTGGGTAGTAAGCACCAAAGAGCCCAACCCAACCGTCCTAGGTCCAACTGACGGCTTCCGTCGGTGTGACGACTGACAAGCCCGTTGACCCGCCACATTAATTCTCAACACAGGATGCTACACCGTGTGTTAATCCCCACACATAAATCTCCCACACTTTGTCATGCTTTCAAACATCCAAGGACGTCAACCGAGTCCCTTCATAACACATCTTGCCTGTGCTCGTTAGCACGCAAGGGCTCCAAACTGAATCCCTTTTCCACTTAAATATAAAATTATTGGTGCACAATATTGTATCCTCAGTACTAGGCGGGTCAACGACCGCGCTCGTCATTTAATCAAGGGTTATTTCTCTTCAAGCCCTTTTCTGATATTCAGCATACCTCTTTAACTAAATTAGCGTTCGTTTCCACCAACTCACATTTTACGATCTTCAGTTATATTTGCTCATGTCACAAATAGATTTAGACAAGGCAATAAATAACAACTTATCAATTACTCTTCCAAAATTATTAACAAGGAGAGGTGTGATTTTAATATCAACTGTACATAACGACCAAATCTCATAAGCATTTATTTATTAATATAAGAGAATTTAACCAAACATCATCACCTCACCCTTGTGCATCACAGTTTACCAAAAATAAATTCCGGAAAGCTACAGTCCACCAAAAATTACGGGTAAGCCCAATTCGGAAAGGTATTTCTTCACGGTTCTTAAAGCCAGGTGAACATTACTGTTCATCTTTTTCCTCTAGCCAACGTACAAAGCATTCAAGTTCTCGCCTCTTTTTTCTCCCTCATTACATCACTATTTTTCACAAAATTAAATCTGTCATCTTCATAATGAATAGAGGAGATGATTGAAGACATTCTTGCGGCGATCGACGCCTTAGAACGGAAGTTCTAGCGTGGTCCCTTTCTAGAAAATCTCCATTAAACTCCCAAATCAAGCTCTCTTGATGTGATGTCTCTCCTACATTTTATATCTAAAGATCGTGCACCAAGGGAGAAGGTAGGAAGCTCACTTGGTTTCCGGCCATGGACCGAGTCCTCCTCCTTGGCGGCTTGACTGCTTTCGGCCTCAGGCGGTAGTTTCGTTCCTTTGTTCTTCCGGGAAGAGAGTCGCCCAGTGAAGAAGTTAAAGTTTCGAATGATCCCTTATAAAGAACGGTCGGTTTGATCTAGGTTTGAAAGTTTCCATGCGATGTGTCACTCTCTCATTGGACTGTCCTTGTTATACATAAATAAATGCGCCGCATGAACAGTTCCCGAAATGGTTCAACGGGCTGGTTCATCTCAAGCCGCAAGCTTCAAGTCAGCACGAAATGGCATTCGATTCCAAGTCCATTCGTCGAGTGTACTCGACGCTTCGTTGAGATCATTAGACGATTCGTCGAGACAGTAATTACAAAATTCGTCCATATAATTCGCCGAGTGCTCTTGAAGCTTCGTCGAGATAATTCGACTATTCGTCGAGCAACAAGTAGGGTTCGTCGGGTCCTTTCGATTAGTACAAGGCCTTTCGACGATTCGTCGAGTCCTTTCCATAAGTTCGTCGAGTAAGTAATCAAGACAGGACGAATGAATTCTGCAAAGTCCATTCGTCGAGTGCTATCGACGATTCGTTTGGATCATTCGACGATTCGTCGAGACAACACGAAGGGTTCGTCGAGTCTACTTAGGATTTCTCTCATTTCGTCCGGGCCCACCAACCACTCGATGCGACACATAACTCGCTCGTGAGGTCTAGGTCAAAATGGGACGTTACAGACCACATGTTCGTGTTCAGAGGAGATCGGACCACCACAGGACGGGATCCGTTTTTACAGATTTGCTGTAGATTCGTTTATTGGATTGGTGATCCGAGAGCGCGAGCGCGTCCGGGGCATCCTTTTTCATTTTATATGTATTTTTTATATTTTTTGGAATTGTATTTTTATATTTTAGGACATCGGGCGTAACAAACGATCGTAGCTGTTCACGTCGGGTGCCCAACCGCCTGCTCTCGTTTTAAATAGGGGTGAATGTCCAGGTTTTCAATCATTGCTTGTATTGTGAGAGTTTTCAGACCGGCAATCGTTCGTGGTGCGACGCCGCGAGTCTTGTGGTGGGAAGCCTTGACAGTTTTTTTATTTATTTAATTACTCTGCCTTTCCAGTGAGTCAAATCCATCCCCCCACATCCAAGTTATCCCAGCCATCCATCATGTTTATTCACGCACGTAACTGCCCTGTTCATCCCGTCATCTTCTTCAGCTCACGCAAACGCAGAAGCCCCTCCTCCCCAGTTCATCTTCCTTCATCGTAAGTCGCAGCACACCATCATTCCTCCGCTGATTCTCTTTTCTAGCCGTTATTTTCTCCCTGCAGCCTTGGACGGAACCCTATCGACATTGTCCAACAGCACTGAACTCGTCGGCTCCATCCATCCCCTTCTCTCTCGTATGAATTCTCAGTTGACTTCCCCGACATTCTCGCCGCCCCTCGACGACCATCCCCGTTGCCCTAACGCCATCCGCCAACTGTTTTTCCTCCCTCGCGGAAGTTCGCCGGAGTTAGCGACATCTAGTGCCCTTTCTCAGCACGACATCATCACTGATTCCCTCCTTCCTCCCACACATCATCGCCGATTCCTCTCTTCCTCCTACTTCCGCCACTTTTTTGCCCTAAACATTGCCATCAACCCCTTCCTCCGCCTCTACACTTCCACCATTGTCCGGAACATCTTTTTTCCAGCTCTAAGCCCCCCTCCCACCATCATATCTACCCGAAGATCCCTCTTGTTTCATCCCAGTCAACCACTAATCAAATTTCCGTCGGTCACCAGTGAGTTTCAAGCAACCGTACTTTTTTCTCCTTCCCTTCCCTATCCTTAAATCAACTACCTTATCTGCCACAATTTCTGAGTCCGTCACGACCACATCCTTCATCTCGTGGAGCCACGTCTGTTGTCGTTGCCGGGCATCTATTACTATGTGAGTAATTGTTTGGTGTTTATTTTTCTGTACTGAAAATGTGGATGAATTCGCTGTATTTGTTTGGTAATTGAACTTATGGTGCTGCTGTTGCGTTTCTTTATTTCTTTTAAGTTTTCATTTGTGAAAGTTATAGTGGAAACACTTCTAGCGAAATTGATAGTGACTTGCTTAAATTCTTTAAATTGAAATTCATGTTGTAACTAATTTGCCGGACTAATAAATTCATCATAACTAGATTTTATTTCCGGGTTAAATGAAAATTATTCATGCGACATTTTGGGTTGTGTTCATTGAGTCAGTCATGAACATTCACATAGAATTGCATTAGAGTCGGCACATCAAAGTCACAGCCCCGTCCCGCATCATCATCATTCCTCTAAACCTGCATTTTTATTTCAGGTCAGTCAGATTGGAACCATCACAGAAGCTATTGAAGTGGTAAAACAGGCAAATGATGCTCAATGGGGTGTACTTATTTCTCATATAATTGGAGAAACAGAAGATTCCTTCATTGCAGATTTTTCCGTTGGCCTTGCAACTGGTCAGATAAAAGCTGGTGCACCTTGTCGCGGGGAGAGGCTCACAAAGTACAATCAGGTTCATCTTCTCTGAGAGAAACTCATTATTTTTTTTAATTATGAACTTATATACTAAGGCATATCACTTGATATAAATCTGATGTATGATCAAAAAATTGTGGTCACTCTTATCAAATTGTAAAGTATGCATGACATATTACGAATTCATGTTTCCTATTTTGGAATTATGATGATGTATGCGCGTAGTCACGTAAACACTTGCAATTCACATATCATAAACCTTACTTAATAGTTGTGTACATGAGATGAAAGCCGGATAACCTGAAGAAGTCCTTCAAATAAGATAATCTAATCACCTTTCAATGTAAATGTAATGTTAGAGGATAAAGTAAAAGGGAGAGACACCAATTAATCAATTGAAATGATCTAGTTCTTAAGCCAGTACAAATTGGATACTATTCAGTTCACACGGAAATCACTCTCATATTGGTAGAAGAAAAAGGCTCTATTTCACATAATAATAATTAATTTTGAATATGAAATGGGCAAGAAGACACATCCAACCAAATGTTTAGTCGGATTATTCTATATAAAGTAAAACTTGATGTCCAGCTCGGCATCCTTTATTTATAGAAGTCATGAAATAATGATTATAATATGTATGGGTTATTAATTATGGTATGTGATTTTTGTTAGCATGATCTATCGTTGCTGCATTAGATTTCTGTTTGTTCAAGATAATTTTTTAAACTAAGATCTCGAACAATCACAATACAATGTTCTTGAGGAAAATGGAATTCATTAATTCAATTAACACTAGGCTCCCGTATAAATATATATGGGTGTACATGTTGACACACACACTAACACACGCTAACACTGTAAGAACATAAATCTTAATATTCAAGCATATTCCAACACTCCCCATCAAGTTGGGCGTGTGGTGTCTATCATGCCCAACTTGCCCGATATTCTGTCAAACGAGTTCAGACTCAGCCCTTTGGTAAGCACATCTGCAAGCTGCTGGTTTGATGGTACAAACGGAGTACTCACAATCCCCTAACAATATTTTCCTTGATGAAGTGTTTGTCGATCTCCACGTATTTGGTGCGCTCGTGTTGCACCAGATTGTGGGCAATGCTGATTGCAGCTTTATTATCTCAATTGATCCCGATTGGACCGTCACACTCCACACCAAGGTCCTTCATGATCGATTGGATCTACATCCCTTCACATAACCTCTGTCATAGCACGAAATTCCACCTCTGTGCCGGATCTGGCTACAACATGTTGTTTCTTGCTTCTCCAGGTTGTCAAGTTTCCCCCAACAAGAGAACAGTGCCCGGATGTTGACCTCTGGTCTTCAACTGAACCTGCTCAGTCCGCATCCATATAGACCTCTACGGTTATTGGGTGAGAACAAAATTCCATTTCCAGGAGTGGATTTTAGATACCTCAGAACTCTGTATGCAGCATCCAGGTGATGTGATATAGGTGAATGCATGTACTGACTAAGGACCTACTCAGGATAGGATATGTCCGGACGAGTGTGAGAGAGATAGTTAAGCTTTCCCATCAGTCATTGGAAGCCAGATACGTCATCAACAACTTCTCCTCCATCTCTTCTAAGTTTGTGATTTACCTCAATTGGGGTATCTGCCGACCTGCACCCGAGCATACTAGTTGTCTCAAGCATGTCCAGAACATACTTCCTTTGAGATATAAAGATCTCATGCTTAAATCTGACCACCTCGATGTCCAAAATATACTTGAGGGGACCAAGATCCTTCACTTCAAATTTCTTAGACAATCTGGACTTCAGAAGTTCAACCTCTTCGATATCTTCGCCGGTTATTAATATATCATCCACAGATAATGAGAGCGGTCACCTTACCCTCACTATGTTTCATAAACAAGGTGTGATCAACATTGCTCTGTTTGTACCGAAAAGATATCATAGCCCGATGAAATCTCCCGAACCACGCCCATGGAGATTGCTTCAAGCCATGCAAAGTTTTCTTCAACCTGCAAACTTTCCATGCCGATCCTTCTTGGCTAACACCAGGAGGTAAGAGACTTCCTCCTCACCGTGGAGAAATGCATTTTTCACATCCAACTGAAGGATTCCACCCTTTACACACAACAATTGAAAGTAAGATTCTCATGGAGTTTATTTTTGCAACTGGAGCAAATGTCTCATGATAGTCGTTGTCTGCTGTCCGCGTATATCCTCTCGACACCAGCCTGACTTTGTATCGTTCCACAAGTCCTTGAGAGTTTTGCTTCACAGAGAAAACTCACTTCCATCCCACCACTGTTTTCCCTTTAGGGAGTTGGACCAGCTCCCAAGTATTGTTCTTATCAAGATCGCCCATTTCTTCCAACATGGTTGCCTTCCAGTCACTATGCTCAATAGCTTCCTGCCAAGACTGAAGAATATAAATGGAGGCCAAGGAGGTGACAAATTCTCCATGTGTAGGAGACAGGGAGTCATAAGTCACAAAGTGTGAAAGATGATGCAAGGTAGAAGTAGAACTACCTTTGTTAGTACCTGATGATGGGTCAGATGACGACACCGGTTGAATAGCAAGAGCCTCAGTGATCGTGCCCCTTCTACATCCCGTGTAGACCTGCAAAAGAGGAGGATGAGGAATCATCGGGTTCCCAGAAGTAGGTGGGGAACTGGAGGAACATGAGTAGTAGGAACTGGAGGTGGCACCATAAACGGAGGAATAGGAAAAGGGACAGAACGAGGGGAACTCACTTCCGTAGCCGTAGTCTCCCCCTGAAGAGAGTTTCCATAATAAGATTCAGATTCCCGGAAGGTGAAATCCATGGTAACAAATAACCGCTTGGTAACTGGATGGAAGCACCTATAACCCTTCTGAGTAGGTGAGTAGCTAATAAACACACTTTATGGCGTGGGGATCAAGTTTGATTTTAGGGACTTATTGCAGAGGTGTTTCTAGGGAGTTATTGTAGAGTTGGGAGCACTTTCCTTCAACGGGCGCCAAAATGTTGAGGTTTGCCTGGTTTTCCTCTAGTACGAAGAATCAGACTGCCTTAACTCCGAGTCGGACCGAGCTCGCAAACAGTCAAATGAGAAACCAAACAGCAATGACAAGAGTCTTTTTTGATGTGGAAAGTTCAGAAAGGTTGAAAAATCACGTGCTCGGATCTGTATCGGGCCAAAATCTACTATCTTGCCTTGGTTACGAGTATATGGACTTTCTCGGAGGGTGACAGGTCATCTCTCCATTACATGTTTTGAGTGAAAAGTAATGAGGAAAAAGCTAAGTGTACAGATCTTCCACGGTGCATCCACGAGAGCTTTCTCTTGTGTCTTCTCTCAGATTCACTGAAACGTCTAAGTCAGTGTTGAGCCTTAAACGGACTAGAGAGAGCAGAGCGAATGCCGAGTGAAGGAACGATCTAAGTCCCACGTTCTCGCCCGAAAACTTCAGAGCTCTCTCTAATCTCTAGAGTTGCTTGTCTTCAAATGAATGCATGTGGGCCTTGATATAGCTTTCTTGATGGGACGTGTCGGTATTTGCGCACGGCTGAATCTTGAGTTGGCGAATGACGTCGCTCCGTTTCGGTCACCCGGATCACCAATTTTCACGAAATGACGGACTTCCCCCCGGTCGGCCCGGGCAGGTTGCCCGGTCGCTGCGCCGGCCAGAGGCGTCGTCGTCTAGCGGCGCGCGCGCGCCCGTGCGGTGCATGGGTGCGCATTGGGAAACTTTAGGGGTGTGCGTCCCTCGAACGGACGCGGCTTGTATGTGCGGCTTCGCATGGTCAGGTCCTGCTGTCAAATTGTTTTGGTCACCTGGATCTCCAATTTTCACAAAATGAGGGACATGCCTCCCGGGTGGCCCGGGTAGGTTGCCCGGTGTCTGGGGCGGCCGGAGGCGGCGGTGTCTACCTGCGGGCGCATCCCCTTGCGGTGCACGGGTGTGCATTGGGAAACTTTAGGGGCTTGCGTCCCCCGAGCGGACGTGGCTTGTGTGTGCGGCTTCGCCTAGTCGGGTCGCGCTGTCAAATTGTTTCGGTCGGAGCTCTATCGGTTTGGCTCGGGAAATTTTAGGGGGAACCCTATCAAGAATATTAACTGTTATAGACGCTCTATAACACTCCTTTGTGCATTTAACTGGTTAGGGTTTAAATAAGTCGGTTTCCTTTTTCTATCCGGAATGCAATGAATGTACATTAGATACCTCATATATTTTTTGTTGTGGTATCAATTTGGTTGGAGACAAGCTATTCTTGAAGTCATATGGATACACTTGTAATGTTATGTTAAGAGTACTTGGTCAAGAGATTCCTTAGTTGCCTAATCTGCTAGTTATGCTTTCGAAATTCATTTCATTACCTTGACAAATCAAAATTTAACATAAGTGTTTATTTTTTTCTACACCCGCAGTTGCTAAGGATTGAGGAGGAGCTTGGAGGACAAGCGGTATATGCTGGAGAAAACTGGAGAAATCCATTTCACTGACTGAATTCCAAGGCTTATCCTGCTATTTAAAGTTTGGAACTTCTTATATCTTGCGTTTAACTTCTACTGGAAGGACAAAAAAAGGCCTTTTCACAAATTTATTTTATTTGAAACTGATGAGGCTGTATTCTCTAAAATTAACAACCCAACTAGGCTACAAAATTTACGGGCTGTGCTCCATTTGTCATGGAATTTTTTGAATTGTCGCATCCCTCCCTCGCCTCCACGGCATGAGAAGCATCCTGTCGTGGGACTGTATATGCCTCTGCGAAACTAGTTTTGTAGCTCCGTTTTTCATGCTCGGAGCAGAGACCACAGTCAAGCTCGGACTTTCGGTTGGCGTCCGACCGACCGAGCGATCAACATTGGCGTACCATACTTTTGGGTTCGCCGACCGAGCGATCAACGTTGGCCAATTGATTGTGTCACTCGCTACCTGAGACCTTTTGCAGTCTGAGCCTTCGTCTATAACTGAGCAAGTCTATCACTGATTACCGATTGGGCCATCACTGATCTTGAACAGACTGTTGGTCCAGCACTGATACACTGGTTACAGTTCATCAACCACTACTTTCTGATACTTATAAGTCTGAATAGAATTTGACATTGGTCGAATTACTTTTGCCTACAGACTCCCACTGTTTTGAACTTTATTTTTGTTGAGTTCTTTTTATATTTCTTGATTTACACTGCCAAAATGCGTAGTTTGTTTAGGTGTTTTTTTTGCGCAGTTTTGTTAATTTCAATTAATTGTATATCCATTTGAATTATATGTTTTATGGCTATTTTCAAATAATATTTTAACATTAGTAATATTAGTTTTTTTAATACATTGTTTTGCGTAATATAATCGTTGTTAATTTTTTATGAGATTAATACATTGGTTTCATGTGACTTTTAAAAATCATGATTTAAAAATTCATTGGACTAATCACAACCCTCTGTTCATATCATTTACGGTTTCAATAAAAATAAGCTACCCAATGGCATTACAAATCCACGCAAAACCCAACTCTTCGAAACCCTATTCTCTCCAAAAGAGCAGCTCCTCTGCGCTCTTCTCGACCTCTCCCAAAGACCGTCTCTGTGATTTCTTCCTCCATGACTCTTCTCTACAGATCGCTTCTCTTGCCTATGCCTGTTGTGGCTTTCCTGTGCTACATGAGGAGCATTGCCTCCTTCGCGTCCATTCAAAAGTTCATCTGCTTTATCCTTCGGTTTCTATGCATTTTATTCTCAACGCAAATTCCTCCTCCCCTTGCTTCTACTCCCGATCATGCGCTCGCTCGGGACTTCCCACTTCCTCCGACCGCAACATCTCATCCTTGCCCAATGTTCTCTGATCTCTCCGACGATTATTACCCATGTTTATGTTTGTGTTATCATGATGATCTGGATGTGATCAAATAGGTAGTCTCACTGCCAACACGATATGAGGCTATAGGGTCACACATAATTGCGTTTGGAGAAGTTGGAGGAATGGATTGTGTTGGTCTTACTCATATGTGATGAGTGAAGGACCAAACACTTGACATATTGGAATTTGTCGAGAGATGAGCTGATTCGTCGAGACCTCTTGACGATTCGTCGAGTCATCAGCTGTTTTATCGAGTGCATCGAGTGCATTGAGACCTCTCAATGATTCATAGAGTTATCAGCTGATTCGTCGAGTCCGTTGAGTACGTCGAGTGCGTCGAGACCTCTCGACGATTCGTCGAGTCATCAGCTGATTCGTCGAATGCGTTGAGTGCATCGAGACCTCTTGTCGATTCGTCAAGTCATCTCATCTATTCATCGAGTAATCTCTGTTAATGATTCGTCGAATTAATTCGATTAGTTCTGTAACTGCGGATAGCGACGGTTCAAGCCTGTTTATACTCCTGGGTATATATATTTTTGTTGTCTTAGGGTTTCAGTGTGTATGAGTTAGGGCAAACCTGAAACTGACGGATAGTGTTTCCCGAAGTGCCGATCTCGTCGCTCCCGTAAGCCACGATTTTGGGACCCGCCTTCGCCGCCTCTCTTGGTGCAGACCTAGCAGTCTGTGGAGACGCCGAGGGCTTTCCATTCTCCATCCTAGATCTTGTTTGACAAGGTGTCAGTGTTCTCCCCGTTCGTGTGGATTCCTGTAGTCTCAAATCCATTTTTGCATGAACACACTCGTCGGCCAAGAACTGTTTTGGAGCATCTTGATTGAGTGCTGACTCAATCCCACTCAGGTATACTACTATTTTATGTTTTTTAAACTTCTTGATCAATGTTCATCGCAATATCCAAGTTTCTCTTTGTGGTTTCCTTGAACTTTATTTTGCTGCTCCCATTTGTTGTGTTGTTAAGAAAAACCATACAGTGGTATCAGAGCCAGGTTGTCGATGATCATTGTTTCAGAAGTTTTCTGCTTCTATCCAGGTTGTCGATGACCACCGCCAGAGGCACTGCCCCTTGGACCCCGTTAGGGGCTCTGCCCCTAAGAACTTGCCAGGGGCGCAACCCCTTTGAACCCCGCCAGGAGCTCATGTGTTTTTGTTGTAATTTTGTGAATATGCACAATGGTTAATTGTTAATCATGATTAAATATTAATCGATTATTATAAAATCCCTTATCTATTATTAAGTGTGCGGATGCCTTCCGATGGATAATAATCTTCCTGCCTCAATCGTTGAAGTGTGTGTTTGCCAAAGCAAGGTGCATTAATTTATCTTGGTAAAGGGTGCGAGCGGATAATTGCGATATCCTATTATCGACATCAGGTTCAACTTAACAGGGTGACCTCAAAGGTTGAGTGCCTAAAGGCATAAGGTTGGCATACACCATATATTGGATGCGAGTAAATAGTTATTCACCAATCATACAAGAGTTGCATGATGATGCAATTGACAAGCGTTGATTACCTAAATAACCACATTGTGAGAGAAAAACTAAAGCTGACTCATGATGTTGATTAAATACGGATTTTGTCCACTAGAGAGTAGCTCGCATAAACTCTCCGAATTGAAATTGAGGGTTATCAATTTAATTAAAATAGTGAGAGTATTTAATTAAAGTACATATTAAAATAAAGATGTATTTTGATAAGTAGTACTAAGTTTATTTTTGCATAAATTTCTTGTAGAATTTTCATGGCAAGTGAATCTACTCCACTCTGTCCCTCAGTGTTATCCTTGAGATGGACAAATTGAGCGAGACTAATTATCTGGACTGGTATAGGAACCTGAGAATTATTCTCAGGCAAGTGCGTAAGCTCTATGTCTTATAAGTAGATCCCCCTGTTTAGCCAACCGTCTCTGCCCCTCGGGCAGATAAAGATGCTTATAAGAAGTATGATGATGACTCCTTGGATGTCGAATGTCTCATGTTTGCCACCATGAACTCTGAGCTTCAGAAGCAACATGAGAACAGAGGGTGTAAAGAGATTGACGAACACCTTAAGAAAATATTTCAAGGGCAAGCTCGACAAGAGAAGTTTAACGTCACAAAGGCGTTGTTTCAGTGCAAGATGGGAGCTCGAGACCTAGTAGGGACTCACGTACTCAAGATGATTTGGTATATAAAGAATCTTGAAAGACTAGACTTTCATTTGGGCCAAGAGTTAGCTACTGATCTGATCCTGCAATCATTACTGGACAGCTATGAGTAGTTTGTCTTGAACTACAAAATGAAAGATAGATAAGGCACTGTCTGAGCTTCTAATCATGTTAAGAATTGCTGAGATCAATATGAAGAATGCCAGACCTAGTAGCCCCTTACTGATGATGCATAAAGGCAAGGGCAAAGACAAGGGGTTCAAGAAGACTAAGGTTGGACCTAAGTCATCTCTTGACCTCAAGTCTTCAGCACTGAAGAAGAAGGGCGTGGCAAAGGAACGAAAATGCCACCACTGTGGCAAGGATGGTCATTGGAGGAGGAATTGTCCTTCTTACATTGAAGGTCTGCAGAAGATGAAGAGAGCTATGACTTCCGCTTCAAGTATTTATGTTATAGATATAAACATTTTTGCTCCTTCATCTTGGGTATTGGATAACAGAAATGGTTCTCACATTTGTACAAATGTGCAGGAACTAGGAAGAAGGAGGTTGCTAGGTAAAGGAGAGGCGGACTTACGCGTTGAAAATGGAGCAAGAGTTGTTGCCATTACCATTGGTGTCTACCGTATTTCTTTGCCCACATGGCTTGTAATAGAACTAGATAACTGTTATTTTTTTCATCCATAATTAGAAATATTATATTCGTTTCATGTTTAGACATGAAAGACTTTTCATTTATAATTAAGAACAACTGTTTTTTAATTTTAATGAATGACGTTTGTTATGATGTAGCTCAATGTTTATTGGTTTGTATGTTTTGAACTTAGACCATCCTATCTATAACATAAAAAATAATAAAAGACTAAAAACGAATAACTCAAATCCTACATACCTTTGATATTGTCGTTTGAGCCATATAAATGAGAAACACATATTCAAGCTCTATAAAGATGCATTATTGGACTCATTTGATTATGAATCATTTGATAGATGCGAATCATGTTTATTAGGCAAGATGACTAAAACTCCTTTCACTGGTTTTAATGAGAGGGCATATGAAATCTTGGGTATAATACATAGTGATGTATACAGATCTATGAGTTCTATGACTAGAGTTGTTACATTTACTGATATTTTCAGTAGATACAGATATGTGTACCTTATGAAGTGCAAATATGAAACCTTTGAAAAGCTCAAAGAGTTTAAGAATGAAGTAGAGAACCATCTGTGTAAGAGGGTTAAAGCGCTCCGATCTGATCGAGGTGGCGAATACCTAAGTCATGAGTTTTGTGATTATCTAAAAGAGTGTGGTATTGTATCACAACTCACTCCACCTAGAATACCACAACATAATGGTTGTTGGGTTTCTAAGTGGAATGCACATCACATTTACGCAGCAGAATAACTTTAGAAAAACCCAAATAGAAATGGATCTTGCAATAATCATTGATCAAGAAGCAAAAACAACTTTGAATAAAAGTATACCTTAGCGGAATTGAGTAACTACTCATCCAAGATGCTCCAAGGAATTCTGACGAACACTTGCGGCTGGAGTTCCGAGCATAGAAGTTCATGCCTCTATAGGTATCCATACAAGCAAGAAGAACCCTTAGACTCTTGTCACACAAGATCTAGGTTGGAAGAAGGAATTCCCTCAACGTATCCACAGATTGCTAGATCCGTTAAAGGAGAGACGTCGGTGATGAAGACGAAGCTTGGGAAACACTTTTCGGCGAAGACAACAGGTCGGAATGGTCGGCGACACCAGATCAGTGGTTGCGACTTCGAGGTTACGAAACAGTTCCGTCGGGGAAGAAGAAGTCGCCACACTCGTTCTGGATTGATTAGGCCAAGTCACGGGAGATAACATTTATCTCGTCTCTTTATAATCCAAGACCGAAACAACAGTTATCCACAGACCAGACCGAAATTAGACTTACATGAATTAAACCGGAGTAAACAGAATTCGTCGAGATGACACGTGTATATTTGACGAATCAATGATCCATTCATCGAGATAACATGAGAACACTCGACGAATTCAGAAAGACCAATTCGTCGAAACATCAAGAGCATACTCGATGAAACCAAGTCCCATTCGTATAAATGTCATGAGACATTTTGACAAATTCAGATCGATTCGTCGGAATAACAAGAGATAATTCGACGAATTTTACTTTGAGTCATTCGACGAATTTCGATAGAACATTCCATAAAGAGTCAAGACACTTCTTAACGATTTACTTGGTCATCTATATTCACAATATAGGTCCCAGGCTAAAAATCTCCAAATCCAGAATGTCACAGGATTAGCCTTTTCACTCATACCACATATGAGTAATGTCAACACATACCTTTCCAACTTCTCCAGTACTCTTATGTGCGATTCCATAGACTCATATTGCGTTGGCAGTGAAAATAATCTGTTTGACCACTTCTAGATCACAATGGTAACACTAACAGCCTCCCACTTGATCTTGAAAGTATCAAACCAAAGTTTCACAAACAATGAGCAGCATCTAGCAATACATCATTGCTCCCCAAGCAATAAGAGTTCTAAATTCATTAAGTCTTTTTGACCAATATATCGGTGTTGTCATGTCCTTTTGTCCCTTACATCCGGGTAGAACTAGAGGTATAGACCGTGTTACCCTCATAATTGTTCAACCCAAGTTTTTTAATCTAGAATGGACTTCCAGAAATTAGTGAGTCTAATATCATATATTAACTCAACCAAGCATGGTCATGCATTTCTTAGTCCTATTCCATCAAGGGGCTCATAGATGTAACTCCTGTCATATAGGAGGACAAATCTCATATTTGTCCTCACACAAACACCCAAATGATTCATACCGTACCCAATAACCACTTTTATCATCAACCTTTCTCAAGGTTGACTTTTGATGACATCAAAATACATTCTTACTCAATGAATGTTGTGACTTCAGGTTAAAGAACCACAAACAACATTTCCATTTCAGATCTACTTGTGACACGTTTATATAATAATCCACAAAGTATTCTCATGGTGGGTCTGTCCAGTATAACTTGTTCACTAACGAGTACTCATGTGATGACTTGATATCACAATATCATGACCTGTGAGAACCGGTTATCAGTCAACGCATATGCTAGTCTTAATGTATCATCATCGCCCTTAGCTTCTAAGATGATACGCCGACCAGAGACCATTTGAAAATGAAGCTTCTAAGAACATAGGCCTTCACATTCAAGTAACCAACTTGAATCCTATGGAAGCAAACATTTTAAGGGCATTTATCACATTAATTAATCTATCACATAAAAATAAATTGACATAATAAAAGAACTTGCCATATATATAAAATGAAATATATAGTACTCTATTCATCAAATGAATTATTACAATCGACAAACATACAATCCACAAGACTCCTACTAGAGTTGATCATTAAGGGATCTAATACCCATTGATCTCACATGACCATCATGCTTTCTCTATACGAGAGGCTTTGTTAGTGGATCCGTAATATTGTTTTTCAGTCGACACTCTGCAAATGTTCACATGTCCTCGATCGACAATCTCATGAATAAGATAGAACCACCGAAGTATGTGCTTGGAGCGCTGATGTGATCTAGGTTCCGAAGCAAGTGCATTTGCACTGTAATTATCACAATAGAGAATTACGGGATCAACCGTGCTAGGAACTACTCCAAGTTCACTGATGAATTTCGTAATCCATACAGACTCATTCGCCGCATTTGCAGCAGCGATATACTCCGCCTCAATTGTAGAATCAGCAACTGTCTCCTACTTGGAACTCTTCCAGCTGACAGCTTCTCCATTTAGGCAAAATACAAACCCCGACTGAGACTTTGAGTCGTCCCTATTAGTTTGGAAGCTAGCATCCCTGTAACCCTTTACAACGAGCTCTTTCTTTTCACCAAATACCAAGAACGTATCCTTAGTCCTTCTCAAGTACTTTAGGATATTCGTGACGGCTATCCAGTGACTATCATCGGGATCAAACTGATACCTACTAGTCATGCTCAAAGCATAAGAGACATCGGGTCGAGTGCATATCATTGCATACATAATCTATCTGATTGCCAAAGCATATAAAATCAACTTCATGTGCTCCTTATCTTCACACGATTTAGAACACTGATCCTTAGAGAGACTCAGATCATGATACATGAGTAAGAATCCTTTCTTGTGCTCAAGCATATTGAACCATTTCAACACCTTCTCAATATATATACTTTGGATCAAACCTAGCAACTTCTTTGATCTATCTCTATAGATCTTAATATCAAGTATATAAGTCATTTTGCCTAAGTCTTTCATAGAAAAGCAGTTCCCTAGGTTGTTCTTAACAACTTGTAGGGTCGGTTTGTCATTCCCGATCAATAATATGTCATCTACATACAATATCAGGAAGACAATAATGCTCCCACTAATCCTCTTGTAAACACACGGTTTATCCTCGTTCTTGTTAAAACCAAACTCTTTGATGTTTTCATCAAAACGAAGATTCCAACTTCGAGAAGGCTGTTATAACCCATAAATAGATCTCTGCAGCTTGCATATTTTAGTGGCTTCACCCGGAGATACAAAACTCTCGGGTTGTATCATATACACTTTCTCAAGATGGTTCCTATTTGGGAAAGCCATTTTGATATCCATCTGTCAAATCTCGTAGTCATAATAGCAGCAATAACAAGCAAAATCTTGATGGAATTAACCATAACAATAGGTGAAAAAGTCTCATCATAGTCAACAACTTGAATTTGCTTGAAACCTTTAGCTACCAGTCGCCCTTTGAATGTCTGTACATTCTCATCCATGTCAGTCTTCTTCTTGAAGACCCACTTGCACCCTATGGGTTGTACCCCTTCAGGTAGTTCCACCAAGGTCCAAACATGGTTTGCATACGTGGAGTCCATTTCAGATTTAATGGCCTCAAGCTACTTCTCGGAGTCCTGTCCACTCATAGCCTCTTAGTAGGTTGCAGGCTGATCATCATGATCCATAAGCAACACATTACTTATTTGAGACACGAGAAATCCATATCTCTCAGGCTCAAACTGGGTCTACCAAATCTACGTGAGACTTGTGTTTTTTTGAGAAGGTTCTCTAGCTACAACATTTTGTAGTCCTTTCTCAGGTTCCAATTCCGGTTCATTAACTATTTGTGGTTCCTGAACTTCTTCAAGTTCTACCTTTGTAGTCTTTCTGGATAAGAACTCTTTCTCCAAAAAGACACCAGTACTCGCGACAAATACTTTGCCCTCGGATGGTAGGTAAATGTAGTATCATTTAGTTTCCTTAGGATACCCCACAAGATAATATTTATTTGACTTGAGTTCCAGCTTGTTAGGCATTTGATGTCTCACGTATGCATCACAGCCCCAAATCTTGATGAAAGTCATACTAGGACGCTTCCCAGACCATATCTCATGTGGTGTCTTTAGAACCGTTTTCATTGGAGCACGATTTAGTGTAAAAGCAGTAGTCTCTAGAGCAAATCCCCAAAATGAAACAGGCAAATCTGCATGACTCATTATCGACTGTACAATATCTAATAGAGTACGATTCCCCCGCTCAGACATACCATTATGTTGTCGTGATCTGGGTGGAGTGAGTTGTGATACAATACCACACTCTTTTAGATGATCACGAAACTCATGACTTTGGTATTCGCCAGCTCAATCAAATCGGAGTGTTTTAACCCTTTTACCCAGCTGGTTCTCTACTTCATTTTTAAACTCTTTGGACTTTTTAAAGGTTTTAGATTTGCACTTCATAAGATACATATATCCATATCTACTGAAATCATCAGTAAATGTAACAAAGTAAAAGTACCCACCTCTAGCTATAGAACTCATGAGTGCACACACATCACTATATATTATACTCATGAGATCACCAACTCTTTCATTAAAACCAGTGAAAGGGATTTTAGTCATCTTGCCTAATAAACATAATTTGCATCTCTCTAATGATTCATAATCAAATGAGTACAGTAGTCCATCTTTATGGAGCTTGGATATGCATTTCTCATTTATATGACCCAAACGACAATGCCAAAGGTATGTAGGATTTGATTCATTCATTTTTAGTGTTTTAGTATTTTTTACATTATAGATCAGATGATCTAAATTCAAAACATACAAACCATTAAACATTTGAGTTACAACATAACAAACATCATTCTTAAATATAGAATAACAATTGTTCTTAATAATAAAAAAATCCAATCATGTCCAAACATGAAATAGAAATGATGTTTCTAGTTATCGCAGGAACATAATAACAATTATCTAGTTCCAATACAAGCCCACTGGGCAAAGAAAGACGGTAAACTCCTATGACGACATCAACAACTCTTCCTCCATTGCCAACACACAGGATCACCACCTCTTTACTCAGCATTCTTCTCCTTCCCATTTCCTGCACATTTATACAAATGTGAGAACCACATGTAACACCTCAAATTTGACAGCAGGAAGTTTGTCAGTATCGCCAGACGATACTGAGTATCGCCTGATGGTGATAGCGATGCAGTGTTCGTCGAGCTGCACTCGACGCATTCAACGCGTTCGATGAATCATCGAACAGATATCATCGATTGGCGATAGTGGGTATCGCCATATGGCGATAGTGAGAAGTGTTGAGTCATCACTCGACGCTCTCGACGCTTTCGACGCTCTCAGCGTACTCAAAGCCTGAAAGCGCTGAGTGGCTTGATATCGCGGGCGACAGTGGATATCGTTGGGCGATAGTGTCGCCTGGCTGTTAAGCGGCCAATAAGCGGTGGTTGACCTAGGTCAAAGCGGTCAAGGCGGTGAAGTCGATATCGCCGAGTGGCGACAGTCGATATCGCCAGTCGATAGCGCCAAAGTTGACCAGTCAACTCAAGTTCTGGCGTTTGCTTTGTTTTGATTAAGAGATCATGTGGTTGGGATTACTCCCAAATCTACTTAACTAGAGAAGAATAGGAAGGAGGTTTCATCATCTTTCTCTCTCTCTCTCTTTCTCTCTTCATTTCTTAATCTTCCTTGAGTGAAAAGGAAGAAGAAACTAAGGAAGTATTGGGCTGAGCTTTGTGAGCTCGCTGAAGGAGATCTTATGGTCGGAGTCCAGATCCGAAGATAAATCCTCGAAGAGGAGAGTGACGCGCTCCTTTCCATCCGCATAGAAAAGCTTCGCCATGGCTCTGAAGAGAACTACAAGGGTAACAAGTTTCTCCCGGACAAGTGAAGTGCTCAATATTCATATTTGCATGGATCCCCTCACCAAAAGGTGAAATAGGGTAGATTCCAATGGGAAGATCGGTTTGATCACCATATATTCCTGTATTTAGATCCGAAAATATAGAGTACGAAATATGCATGCTGTGTGAAGCCCATCTAGACAGGTTGGTCTAGATTGGTGATGTTTTGTGTTTGCGTGCCGGAGAAGACTCTGTGGATATGCGTGTAAAGTACGTGTGAAATCCGGAGTCACGGGGTGTGCAGGCTGCTGCACCAAAGTACTGGAAGAATTTCCTGGAAAATACCCTGGAATATGTTGGAGCATGCATTCTGCATCTCTTGGTTTGAGAATAACAAATACCGTGATGTATTTGATCTACTCTTTTATGTGTTTATAATGTGCATGTTGTACATGTTGAATGAGAAGACAAGTCCTCAGTCATGGGCATGATCCAAGGGTGTTGACACTTTAGAAAAAAAATCAAAATGATGAGTTTTGTGTGCTAAACTTCAAACAGCCATAAATTTCAATCCGGGAGGAGTTACGGAACGTGCCACCCCATTCCAGAATGCGATCGAAGTCATCTACACTCTGGAAATGGTTCGGACGACAAAAGTGAAAAGGAGATATCGTCAGGCGATAGCAGCTGTCACCCAGCGATAACTCCATGATCGAATTTTCCCGCGGAAGCCTCAGAATCGTGTGACACGTGGCAGCCAGATAGGATATCGCTGATTGGCGATAGCCAATGTCGTCGGGCGATATCGCTAATATATAAAAGTGAATCATTTTTCCGTGGAGATCAAGGATTGCAGAATTTGGAGTGTTCCTTCCCGTGCAATTCATCCAGAGAGCTCCAGCTTTCACAAAACTCTCATTTTCCCAAAAATGTTCAAGAGCGAAGAAGAGACGGTTCGTGTGCAGCATCTTAGACAATCTTTGCAAGGATTCAACGTCGTCTTCAGAGCTTCATTTTGAGGGAGTTTTTATTCTGAATTTCTATTTTGTAACTTATCTTATCATCTTTGTAATCGGTAGATAAATCGCCGCCTTGTGCGTGTCATCTAAGTCCTTGCATTGCTTAGGAGGAAATCGCCGCCTTGTGCGTGGTGTCTAGGTCCTTGGGTGGCTTAGGGGAAAATCGCTGCCTTGTGTGTGGCGTCCAAGTCCTTGTGCGGCTTAGGGAGTAATCACTGCCTTGTGTGCAACGTCTAGATCGTGGTTAGATGTAGGTGAGGCTAGTAGTAAAATCTAGGGAGAGATACGCTTTAGCCTGCCGGATCTTGGTAGGAGGACCGACGAAATCAAAAGTTAACTATATTTTTCATAAACCTTAATCTCTAGCTTCAAAGAGATATCATGTATATTGGTTTATCACTTATGTAATAAAAGATTATTATTTCTGTTCTTATTTATTTCTAAGTGTTTAATTTTATTATGAAAAATTTGCTTTGATTTCTTTAATAGTTCATCAAGTAAATTAAGATTAAGAAATAAATTTTGTCAACCTTTATTCACCCCCCTCTAAGGGCGCCGTAAGATCCAATACTTGGGGTCAGAGCGAGGTTATTCTAAAACGGCTTGACAACTAGGAATAATGACGCTTCATGATCTCGCAACCACTAGAGGGGATGAAATTTTATTAAATGAAAAATCTTTAGCACCACCATTCTTTATGGGTGAAAACTATAAAGGGTGGAAAATTTTAATGGAAAATTTTCTTAAATCTTTAGATGAAAAAGATTGGAATATTACAATTAAAAAGCCCCCAATTATTTTAAATAGAAAACAAATGATTTTAAATGCTAAATTCTTAAATACTTTATTTTGTTCACAAGCTCAAAATATTTTCAAACTTATTTATACATTTCCTACAGCTTATGAAGTTTGGAAATATCTTGAAAATTCTTATAGTCTTCTTTCCACAGATAATGAACAAGAGAAATTTCCCATGGATGCGAGCGAATAAATCGATGAGGAATCATGTTTGGAGGAAGATCTATCAAATTCATATAAGAAAGAAGAATGTAACATCACGATATTATACTCAAATGATGACAACACATCAAACGAAAGGGAAGATGGAATCTCATCAATAGAAGAGGACGATGAAGATGTCAAAGGACCTATATGTTCAAATCATGCCTCATCCAAAAGTGTTGTAAGAAAATCTAATTCTTCTCTTTTTGTTACAAATTCCATTTCTACATTTCGTATGCTTGAAATTGCTAAACGCAGAATTAAGAAATTAAAAAATGTTAATTCAAAATTATGTTTAGAAAATATAAGTTTAAAAGCAAACTCAAAAATAGAATCACATATTGATTTATCAAATTCTATTTCATGCGCTGTAGTTGAAAGTTCTACATCTCGTTATGATTGTAATGATCTTAGAGAAAACTTCAAGGAATTTGAAAAGAGCTTTTTAATTTCGAAAGTGCATAATGAAAATTTGATAAAAAAGAAACATTGCTATAATGAATAAACTAGAATCATTAAAAATATTTGTGGAAAAAATTTGAAGTAATAAAAAATCATTTATTTTTAGTTTACCTTCAAAATTCTATAAGACTTCTACTAATGAGATAAATAAAAGTATGTATAAAAAGAAGAGTAAAAATGAAAAACAACTCAATGATTGTTTGAAAAATAATTTCAAAACTCTTTCTCCTAACTCTAAATTAAATGATCACAAATTTCCTATTAACAATATTTTTAAAAATCACTACAATTATAAGCATCGTTTTCATGACTATGGAAATTTGAAACATGTTCAACTAAAGTATGAATGGAGACCCAAGATTAAAAATGAAACATTAACTCCACTTAAAATGATTCATTCATCACTTTCTCCTCATAAGCCAACATGCTATATTTGGGTACCCAAAAGAACCATCACACTTGATTCACTTTGATACCTAAATCTCTTATTCATTACTACCCAATCAAACATGTGAAGTAGAAATAAATCAAAATAGAATACTCAATAATCTACTTCACGATGTGCTTAATGTATTTTTATTTTTGTTATTTTTCTTTTTATTTTGAGCCAACACGTATTTTGGTCACTTTATATCTTTTGATATATGACTTTAACTTATTGAACCTAAATTCTTAAATGAATCAAATTAAATGAAATTGAATAAAAAGTCATATTATTTTCAAGTGGCTTAACTATCTTATATATCTAACATACATACTTATTAAATTCATTATCTATAATTGTCTTATAATATCATTATAAATTTAACATTGAATCTCTTAAGTGATATTATCAAGATATATTAATGTAATTATTTTCAAAATGGATTTAATTGAGTTAAAAAAATTATATATATTATTCACCGTACAAGCTTTCACTTAAAATTAATTAAAAAGGATGAATATGAACTTCATGTACACCACTATGATCAATTATGACTAGCTGATATCCTATTCTTAAATTCATTCTATTCATAAATCAAAATTCATGATATATCAAGAATTAATCTAAAATTGATTATTTCAAACACACTTAGGAATTATGAATCATATGTTTGGATATTGGTATTATGTTTGGTGTATTGGTATGTTTCACTATTATTTGCATGCTTCTCATTTTTATCTAAACCTTAGAATTAATAACTTAAAAAGAATTTTAAAAGTTGAAATATTAAAAGTTAAATTCATTATAACTATTTGACTTTAAAATAAACTATAATTAAAAAAACATTCTTACATAAAAGTCATAGTTTATGAATTCTTCCTTAGACCTAAATGCTTAGTATATCCATAATTATTTACACTTAATTTGTTTCTCACATTAACGATGACATAGGATTGTGTGCATTACAGTCATAACCTCTAAGTCATGTTTTGTATGCATATGGGATTAACAGCCCAACCTACGACATGTGTACAACTCCTTATGTCCATCCGTCACTTAGTACGGGGTTAGGGTGTAGACATATAGTTAGTGTATTTAATCTAGGACATACTACATCAATATCACTTCATGAACGATATTATAAATTCTATTTTTATTTATATCATGCATTTTATATTTTTTGTTCGAACATGTCATCTTGTGTTTTCCCATATTATATACAATTTGGGCATTCATGATTTTGAACAACATAAGTGTTTTGAAATTTTTTTTTTTTTCAACATATGGCAAAAATTATATCCGCAATATTTTCATTATTATTCAAAATTCTTCGCGGTACTTGGTCTCACTTATATTAGAAAACATGAATCAAGATAAACTAGAATGAAAAATTATTAAAAATCATGTTTTCTATACAATATAATATATTTCTATGGCTAGCACACGCATTAGTACTAATGCTGGCTGTAACATAAAATTGTTATTTAGTCTTTCTTTTTACATTTTCTCTGGCATAAAAGGTCATTTTACAGATTTGTTATTAATATACTTCTATGTTTTCTATAAAATAATTTGTTTTAAAAAAATTTGAAAATTAAACACAAAATTATAAAATGAATCCAAAAGAACAAAAATTATAAAAACTGCTTGCTTCTCATTGTCATTGTCAAGGATGATTAATTATATTAATTAAAAATTAAATATAATAAATAATTTAGTTTTCACGTTTGTTAAAACATTGTTGTTTATATCATGTCTTGATTATTATCTTGTTATGTGCAATGAAATCGATTGTAGAAAATATGTGTAGAATTGTTTAGCATGCCTCTAAGTATGAGTAATGTTTTGTGTTTGATAATGACTTTACACACTCACTTATTTTGATAACCTACATGTGTTTTTAATCTTATACTTGCATGGTTGTGTAGTGTAATAACATAATAATTAAAATGCATAAATAAATTATCTACACTACATTGAATTGTTTTTTTTCAATTCTTTGTTTTTCATGCAGTTATTCATTAGAGAAAAGTGGTTTAAAGATTTTAAATGATTTTGTTTGCAAAACAAGTGAATTTGGAGTCATTGGTCACAAGCATTAAAAGAATAGAATAAATGACAAGGAAAACTCCAGCAAGCACTGCTCACCCTCCTGATAAGTCTTAATAAGCATTGTGAGGTTGAGAACCTTGGAAAGGATTGTAAAGTGCCTTGTAACAAACAAAAATATTCACCACTTCTCTTAGTACACGGAATCATAAAAATAAAAATAAAGTTAAAAAGAAAAAATGATCCTCCAAAGCACAACTTCGCTCCCTGATAAGTCTTAATGAGCATTATGTGTGTGAAGCACCTTGGTAGTTGTACTTTTTTATGTATGTGCATTGAAATATCGTGGAAGTAATTTTATTTGTGTATTTTAATGTTGTATTATTTCATTATATATGTCATTCATTTTGATTAATACATTTGTATACTTTATCAAATCACTTTTGTACACATTATTATCACATATAAAACTTTTACTCATGAGAATTGGATCCTAATGCATATCTACACAATTCTCTACAAAATTAAGTAAATGCACTGGATAGCAAAGCATGGCCACTTCAATGTTTTTTGTTTACTTGAAATGCAAATTTTATTACATTGTAATTTTATATCTTTTCGTGATATTTTCAAATTATGCTTGCAATTATATCTCAATGGAATAACATTTCTTGGAACTTTAACTCGAACAGCTAATTTTCAGTGTTAAAACTCATTAGCTTTTATATATTCTTTATTTCTAAAAAGATGTATATTTTTAAAAAATGCTTATTATACTTTCCGATGTGATTACTACTTGCGTTTACTCATGATTTCTTTTTTAACAAGTGGTATTTTGAAATAAAAAAGTTTGCACTATCATTTCATTTATGTTCCTTACTACTTTAGGTTCCACCATGCTTATTTCTAACAAGTGGTATTTAACAAGCTTTTTATAGCATCATATTTTCCTTCTCTACATAGAATAAACTAATTTTTATTGTATACACTCACCTCCATCCTCCTTTGATACAATAAAAAGGGGAGAATAACTTGCATGAACTTAAAATTTTAGAGGGAGTATATTATAAATTTCATAGGAAATATCTATGTAGCAGGAGTAATTATAGAAGAAGTGCATATATTATCTTATTGCTCGATCATGGTTATTCTTCCAATAAGTTATCCCTAATCAATCTTAAAAAGTATATATTCATCCCTACCCACTTTTGCTAATAACAAAATGGGGAGAATAAACTGAGAAATCTAGTGGATTTGATATTTAGGGGGGAGCAAAATATATAGAGAACACTTATGTAGAGGGCGACTTCATATAAGAAGAGTATGCTTTGCTTTAAAGCTAGCATGTCATAAACTTATTATTCATACATATATTTTACCACACTAACCTATAAACATAAATGATCTTAAACTCACGAATTTCTCATATAGGTATTTGTTATTATCAAAAGGGGGAGATTGTTGGAGCATGTATTCTGCATCTCTTGGTTTGAGAATAACAAATACCGTGATGTATTTGATCTACTCTTTTGTGTGTTTATAATGTGCAGGTTGTACATGTTGAATGAGAAGACAAGTCCTCAATCGTGGGAAAGATCCAAGGGTATTGGCACTTTAGAAAAAAATCAAAATGGTGAGTTTTGTGTGCTAAATTTCAAACAACCTAACTTTCAATCCAGGAGGAGTTACGGAACGTGCCACCCCATTTCGGAATGAGATCGAAGTCATCTACACTCTGGAAATGGTTCGAACGGCAAAAGTGAAAAGGAGATATCGCCAAGCGATAGCCACTGTCGCCCGGAGATAGCTCCACGATCGAATTTTCCCGCGGAAGCCTCAGAATCGTGGGACACGTGGCAACCAGATAGGATATCACTGATTGGTGATAGCCAATGTCGCCGGGAGATATTGCTAATATATAAAAGTGATTCATTTTTCTGTGGATATCAAGGATTGTAGAATTTGGAGTGTTCCTTCCCGTGCAATTGATCCAGAGAGCTCCAGCTTTCACAAAACTCTCATTTTCCCAAGAACGTTCAAGAGCGAAGAAGAGACGGTTCGTGTGCAGCTTCTCAAACAATCTTTGCAAGGATTCGACGCCGTCTTCAGAGCTTCATTTTGAGGGAGTTTTTATTCTGAATTTCTATTTTGTAACTTATCTTATCATCTTTATAATCGGTAGAGAAATCGTCGCCTTGTGCGTGGCGTCTAAGTCCTTGCGTGGCTTAGGAGGAAATCGCTGCCTTGTGCGTGGCGTCTAGGTCCTTGGGTGGCTTAGGGGAAAATCACCGCCTTGTGTGTGGCGTCCAAGTCCTTGTGCGACTTAGGGAGTAATCACTGCCTGGTGTGCAGCGTCTAGATCGTGGTCAGATGTAAGGGAGGCTAGTAGCAAGATCTAGGGAGAGATACGCTTTAGCCTGTCGGATTTTGGTAGGAGGACCGGCAAAATCAAAAGTTAACTATATTTTTCATAAGCCTTAATCTCTAGCTTCATAGAGATATCATGTATATTGGTTTATCACTTATGAAATAAAATATTATCATTTTTGTTGTTATTTATTTCTAAGTGTTTAATTTTTTTTATGAAAAATTAGGTTTGATTTCTTTAATTATTTCATCAAGTAAATTAAGAAATAAATTTTTTCAACCCTTATTCACCCCCTCTAAGGGCGCCGTAAGATCCAACAAAATGATCTCAGTTTTGTGAATTGTTTGTAACGCCCCAAAATTTGAAAGAGGGACGATCAGCATTTTTTGGCCAAGATTGGGTCTTAGTTGGGGGTCACACGGCCTAGGACACGGGTGTGTCCCTGGCCGTGTCAAGCTCAGGCTCGTCGAGAGTCCGGGAAGTCGACGTACTGCACTCGACAAAGTGTCGAGTAGGGGTATACGGCCTGTGACATGGGCGTGTCACAGGGCGTGTCCCGGAGTGTCAATCCGCGTTCGATGATTTCCATGGATCTGCTTTCGACAATTTCCCCAGCGATCTGCGTTCGACGATTTCCATGGATCTGCTGTACATCCCCGTATTCGTGAAGAGTGGGCCCGAAACAAGGCAGGAGCATTTTTAGGCTTTTTGGAGATTTTGCACTCTCGGTGACCAATTTTGGTTCTGGCTTGGAAACATACTAGTAGGCGGAGGAAAAATCAACACCTTCCCCCGGGCCCTCTAGAGGGGCGGGTGCTGCAAGATGGACGACACCCCCCTGGCGTGCTAGGTGCTAGGTGGGATGACGGGACTGGTTGGAGACCAGGATCCCGCCCCCGACACCCTGGCCGTGGGCAGGGGCGAGACCGGGCCGTCAGCCCTCTCGCCTCAGGCGGCGAGCTCGCGGGGCGAGACCGGGCGGCCAGCCCTCTCGCCCCAGGCGGCGAGCTCACGGGGCGAGACCGGAGGCCAGCCCTCTCGCCCCAAGCGGCGAGCTCGCGGGGCGAGACCGGAGGCCAGCCCTCTCGCCCCAGGTGGCGAGCTCGCAGGGCAAGACCGGCGGCCAGCCCTCTTGCCCCAGGCGGCAAGCTCGCGGGGCGAGACCGGGCGGCCAGCCCTCTCGCCCCAGGCGGCGAGATCGTGGGGAGAGACCGGGTGGCCAGCCCTCTCGCCCCAGGCGGCGAGCTCGCGGGGCGAGACCGGGCGGCCAGCCTTCTCGCCCTAGGAGGCTAGTACGGGGAGGGTTCGCCCTCCGCCCCCTAGACCCTTATAGACCCTGCAGTTTTACCACCTTGCCCTCGGGGGGGGGGGGGTGGGGATTACCTCTTTACCCCCGGCGTGGCTGTTTTCTATTGGCCCGAGGCATATTGGGCGTAAGGGTATTTTGGTCATTTTGGTCCATGGGTTTTGGAAAACTATAAATAGACCCCCTTGGGTGCCTTTGGAGGGGGACTTGTCTTAGCTTCCTCCTCCCTTAGCTTCTTCTTGATAGAGTAGAGAGAGCTCCTCTAAGGCACCCTAGATCAAGCATTGGCTAGGGAGGAGGAGACCTCAAAGGTCTTCTGGGTGTGAGGTGGGACCTCCGCGCTAGAGCCGAGGGTCTGTTCCTAGTTTCCCAAGTATTTGGTCCGGGACGTTCCCCGAGTGTAGTAGGTGTGAGGTCACCCCTCTTTTGGGACCCCGAACTCCATAGAGACCAAGTTTTTGGTTTCAACATTTTGGTGCGGTGAGCGTGGATTGAACACGCGACGAATCGGCATTGGTGGAAGGAAGATGGCACGCAACGGAAGGCGCTGATGAGGGGCCTTCCGAAGATGGCGTTGTAGCTGCTTGGAGCGTCAACAATACCGAACCAGCAGTTCCTCGAGACTCCTCCCAATTTTACTTGGAGCCCCACTCCACCCTCGAACAAGGTAGGAGAGTTTTTAAGCTTTTTGGAGATTTTGCACTCTCGGTGGCCAATTTTGGCTCTGGATTGGAAACAAACTAGTAGGGGGAGGAAAAATCAACACCTTCCCCCGGGTCCTCTAGAGGGGCGGGTGCGACAAGATGGCCGACACCCCCCTAGCGTGCTAGGTGCGAGGTGGGATGACGAGACTGGCTGGAGACCAGGATCCCGCCCTCGACACCCTGGCCGTGGGCAGGGGCGAGACCGGGCGGCCAGCCCTCTCACCCCAGGCGGCGAGCTCGCGGGGCGAGACATGGCGGCCAACCCTCTTGCCCTAGGCGGAGAGCTCGCGGGGCGAGACCGCCGGCCAACCCTCTCTCCCCAGGCGGCGAGCTCGCAGGGCGAGACCGGCGGTGGCCAGCCCTCTCGCCCCAGGCGGCGAGCTCGCGGGGCGAGACCGGGTGGCCAGCCCTCTCGCCCTAGGTGGCGAGCTCGCGGGGCGAGACCGGGCGGCCAGCCCTCTCGCCCCAGGCGGCGAGCTCGCGGGGCGAGACCGTGCGGCCAGCCTTCTCGCCCCAGGAGGCTAGTCCGGGGAGGGTTCGCCCTCCGCCCCCTAGACCCTTGTGGACCCTGCGGTTTTACAACCTTGCCCTTGGGGGGGGGGGATTACCTCTTTACCCACCGACGTGGCTGTTTTCTATTGGCCCGAGGCATATTGGGCGTAAGGGTATTTTGGTCATTTTGGTCCATGGGTTTTGGAAAACTATAAATAGACCCCCTTGGGTGCCTTTGGAGGGGGACTTGTCTTAGCTTCCTCCTCCCTTAGCTTCTTCTTGGTAGAGTAGAGAGAGCTCCTCCAAGGAACCCTAGCTCAAGCATTGGCTAGGGAGGAGGAGATCTCAAAGGTCTTCTAGGTGTGAGGTGGGACCTCCGCGCTAGAGCCGAGGGTCTGTTCCTAGTTTCCCAAGTCTTTGGTTCGAGACGTTCCCCGAGTGTAGTAGGTGTGAGGTCACCCCTCTTTTGGGACCCCGAACTCCACAGAGACCAAGTTTTTGGTTTCAACATCTGCGTTCGACGATTTCCCCAGCAATATCTGTTCGACAATTTGGCTGCGTTCGACGATTTTGCCAGGGAACTCCGGTCGACGATCTGGCCAGCGATCGACGATCTGCATTTGACGATCGTCGAGGCTTCGAACACGGCCTGAGACACGGGCGTGTCCCAGGCCGTGTCCTTCTCGGGTTGTGAGCCGGGACGTGTAAGGGGTTGGACATGGCCTGGAGCCCAGGCGTGTTCAGGTTGGACACGGCCGTGTCAAATGTGACACGGGCGTATCAAGGCCCCGTGTCTTGTTTTGGGTGCGACGGTTTCGACGTCGATTGGGGAACACGGCCTTGGACACGGGAGTGTCACAAGCCGTGTTCGGCCCAGGTGTTTTGATTTTCAGTTCGAATCGTGGCCGTTCTTCCCTTTCTTTTGGGATCTGATGGTCCAGTACTGCTCTTGCTGAGTTAAGTCCGAGAATAGGGTTAGAAACCCTCATTATTCTCAAAGCTTTCTCTTACTAAAGTTCTAGAGAGAGAGGAGAGCAAGGAAGACGGTGAAGGAGATCCGGCCATTAGAGAGGGTTCGATGCTCCAAATCGCGAGCCGAGTCCAGATCCGTGGAGGCAAGATCATTGCGAAGGTTTTTATCCGACTATTTTTCCATGGCTAGGAAGAGGAGTCGGAGGGTAATGACACTTCTCCTCTTGGTTTTATGATGCATGTTTTAGCATCTTTTATTTTCTAGTTTTGGGCACCAAACTCTCAAATGAGAGGGATTTGTGTCGCCAAGGTTCAAGAGGAACCTCCGGGTCGATTGAGTCCGTCCCCGACATGTTTTTGCATTAGAGATCCGCTTCGTTAGTGGATTAGGAATGGTGGGTGAAGCCGTAGTCGCGACCGTTAGTCAGACTCGGTGATGTTGCATACGAGGTTTAAGGATTCGTAGAGATCCGCAGCGGCAAGAGGCCGTTTGTGATGTGTGATGTTTGTGGTGTTCTTCCCTTTATCTTGCATGAGTACGTGTTGCCGGTATCGGACAAGGTTAGCTCCTCATTGGCGGTAGATGGTTTCCTTGGTGGACAAGGTTAGCTCCGCATGGGTGGTAGATGGTTTCCTTGGTGCACGGGAACGCTGCAGTACGAATGGGGGATTAGGGTGGAATTGTCTTGGATTGTGATGTGCCAAGGCGTGGTTGTGTCTCTGTGGTCGGCTGGCTATCCCGTGACGTGCACGTCATGTGTGGAAAGTGTCCCGGCGAGACTAGTCCCCTTTTTGTGAGACTGACGAGAACGCCGAGCATGGGGCAAGCCCGGGCAATGAGGCCATGAGCGGGTGGGGTCCAACAAGGGTTCTTAGAATCGGTCAGTGTGTTGGACGGAATTCTGACATGAGAAGTCAGAGTTTGTCGGTAGGCCCGGGTCTACGACCGTGAGCGGGTGGGGACTTGACAAGAGTTCCGTGTGGCGGCTTGTATGCGGTTGGGGGATTGTGGTTCCCCTTTGTTTGCGGCTTTATGCCAATGGGGAAATGATGAGTACCCAAATGATGTGATGTTGTGCTAGATGCATATGCTATAGGGTACCTTGGGTGAAGCCCGGGTGTTGCATTCATGTTGCATAGTAGGCCCTATTATTATATGCTCAACAGTAGAGAACATGTATGATGTTTGAGACATCCAAGCCCGTTTCCTTAGTTTCTTTTCTTGCTTATGAATATTGCATACGAAGTGCTAACATGCAGGTTGGAGGAGTACCCCGGGGTCCGTTAGGGGCGTCTGGGAGGAGATGTGTTGGTTACACAGTTTGAGGTCAGCCTTTGCTGACCCACATTACTAATAATTTTTACAGGTCCAAGATCGCAAGCAGGAGCTAGCTCGCCAGCCAGAAAGGCCTAAGTCTCATGAAGTGTTACCTTTTTGCTTTAGCTCTACTTTTATGACATTGTATGTTTGATGCCCATGTTGACCGGCTTGCATGCCGAGGTAGACTAGGAGTGCTTTTGCACTTTTATGACTGATGTATTATTTGAGTTTGGACTCACTTTTGTTGTAAGGCCATAAGGCCATTTCGTTACTCTTGTAGGTGTGGATAACTTCTAGTCTTTCTTGTTGTTTCCGCTGTGTTGTGTTATGAGTTTTGAGTTTGGGTAGTTATATCATCTTATAATACTGGATCTGTGGCGTCTGTATGTTGTGGGGCCCCGTCCGGACCCATATTATACGATCATTACAGGGGAGGTGTTACAATTTGGTATCAAAGCGAGGTTAGATTCAAGGTCAGTGCGTAGAGAAGTTATCCACATAAGAGTAACACGTGACCATGAGTGTCCTTATGTTTAAGTCTTGAGATTAGAGACTGATTCCTTGTTTCTTGTTTTCTTGAAGAGTGCAAGCAACGAGGCGGGTGCGTCGAGAGCAAGAGAAGAGCCTTCGGCGAGCAGTGCCACTGCTCCGGGTCTTTTGGGAACGGGTGTAAACCTGGCCGAGTTCTGCCGTATGCTTGTAGAAGCGATGGTGGCAGCCCAAGCTGCAGCGACAACTCAGGTAGCAACTCCTACTACCCCGGATACGGCGACGGCCGTTCCAGGCGGAGAAGCCAGGCGAGTAGAGCCTTTGGCAGAAAGAGTGGTGGTCGGGCATGGGGACCAGCAGATGAAGTAGTTTCTGAGCTTCCATCCCCCGTCATTCAAGGGAGTTGGTACGCCAACTGATGCGGAGGATTGGTAGGCTCGGATTCAAGAGCTTTTGAGGGAGGCAGAGATTCCAGAAGAGAAGAAATCTGAGTATGCGGCGTTCATGTTAGAAGGAGACGCCAAGTTGTGGTGGGTGAGCCATAGCGGCCGCCAATTTCCTGTACGCACCCCGTCGATGGAAGAATTTGGGGATGCTTTTCTAAAGAGGTACATTCCCGTTTCTACACGGTTGGCCCTTCAGAGGCAGTTTCTGCACTTAATGCAGTGAGACAAGACGGTGGACGAGTATGTGCAGGAGTTCACCCGTTTGGGTCGTTACGCGGGAACGACGATGACAGATGATGTAGAGAGGGATAACCTCTTTTATCAAGGGCTGAGGGAGAATCTAAGACAACCCCTCATTGCCATGAAGAGGGCTGGTTTCAATGAGCTAGTGGAGGCTGCCAGAACTTTGGAAAGTGATCTAGAGCGAAGCCAACGTTGTAAGGGCTTTGCGCCCAAGCAAGGAGAAGGGAAGCCTTCTCAATCCCAAAGAAAGTCGGAAGGGAGTAGATGGAGGAAGAAGCCTCACCCATACAAGTCTGGTGAGAAAAGCAAGTGGACGTCTGGAGGTTCTCACTCTAGGGGACCGCCGACGTGCTACAAATGCGGTAAGGTGGGGCACATCGCTCGTGTTTGTCCTCAAGGAGGAGTGGAGCAAGAGTCAAGGCAGGAGCAGACTGTGCGCTCCGGCCCCAATGCCGCAGAGAAAGGGAAGATGGCGGAATCTAGTGCTTCTCGGTTCCAACCGGTGCAACCAAGGGCCTACAACCTTGGACAGCAGGAAGCGATCCGCCAAACCGATGTGGTGACAGGTATGAGGAAATTTAAGTTTAACTTTGTGCTTCATACTTTTAGACCTTTATGTGTGATGTCTATGTTATAGGCTTCGTATTAGTTTCCGGATACCCCACTAGGGTATTGTTCGATACAGGAGCATCACACTCATTTCTTGCGGAGAGCTTCATCCGGAGAATAGGAGTTGATTCATTTTCGGCTGACGCGGAGCTGAAAGTGCGCGTGCCCAATGGGTCATCAATGACCACCTGGGGCCAAAGGGCGCATTTGTTGGGAGCTGGACGGAGTTGATTCGTATTGGTAGCAGCGGTTTTACCATTGGTTAAGTTTGATGCTAGTATTGATTGCCTATCCAAGGTGGTGACCCTAAGGAGCAAGGGGCAGGCGGAAGTCAAGTTCGAGGGCCTTTGTGGAGTGGCCTATTCCCTGATTTCGGCCATGCAGTTGATGCAGGCGGTTAACCAGGGTTGTGTAGTGCTTATAGCGTTATTGGAGGTTCGCCTCTCCCAGTTGTCTATTGAGGAAGTGCCCGTAGTGGCAGAGTTCAAGGATGTATTTCCGGATGAACTTCCCGGAGCGCCTCCTCGGCGGGAGATCGACTTCTCAATCAAGTTAGTGCCGGAGGCTAGGCCGGTGTCACGTCCTCCGTTTAGTATGGCACCAAAGGAGTTGGCTGAACTCAAAGTACAGTTGCAGGAACTGTTGGAGCAAGGGTATATCAGACCCAGTTCTTCGCCGTGGAGCGCGCTGGTGTTGTTTGTAAAGAAGAAAGACGGTAGTATGCGGTTGTGCATAGACTACCGAGAGCTGAATAAACTGACCATCAAGAATAAGTATCCGATTCCTCGGATAGACGACTTGTTCGACCAGTTGGTGGGGTCGATGGTATATTCAAAATTGGACTTGAAGTCAGGCTATTATCAGTTGCGAATTCGGGATGAGGACGTACCCAAGAATGCTTTTGGTATGAGGTATGGACACTTTGAGTTTACGGTGATGCCGTTCGGGCTGACGAACGCACCATCTGTGTTCATGGATCTTATGAATCGAGTATTTTGGGAATACTTGGATTCTTTTGTGGTTGTCTTCATTGATGACATCTTGGTGTATTCTAAGTCGGAAGTGGAGCATGAGACCCACTTGAGAGTGGTCTTGCAGGTGTTGAGAGAGAATCAACTGTATGCAAAGTTCTCAAAGTGAGAGTTCTGGTTAGAGAAGGTGGCATTTTTGGGCCACGTGATTAGTGGGGATGGGGTGGCAGTGGATCCAACAAAAGTAGAAGCCATCAGAGAATGGCCGGTTTTGAGGACCGTGGCGGAAGTCCGAAGTTTTCTTGGACTAGCCGGGTACTATAGTAGATTCGTGGAGAATTTTTGCGGATAGCTCTACCCTCACCTCACTCACTCGTAAAGATCATAAGTTTGTGTGGACTCAAGAGTGCAGTCAAGCATTTGAGGCATTGAAGGAGAGACTGATGATGGCTCCAATCCTAAGTCTACCGCAAGAGACCGAGGGATTTCAGATCTTCAGTGACGCATAGGGATGTGGTTTGGGTTACGTTTTGCTGCAACATGGCAAGGTGATAGCTTTTGGGTCTAGGCATCTGAAGCTTCATGAGAGGATTTACCCCGTCCATGACTTGGAGTTGGCGGCGGTAATTTTTGCGTTGAAAATATGGCGACACTATGTCTACGGTGCAAGGGTGGAGATCTTCACAGATCATAAAAGCCTGAAGTATCTCTTGGATCAAAAGGACTTGAACATGCGGCAACGCAGGTGGGTCGAGTTCCTTGGAGACTACGAGGTGGCGATTCAGTATACGCCAGGTAAAGCCAATTTGGTGGCGGATGCCTTGAGTAGAAAGTACTCGGGGCAAGGGAATTGGATCGAAGCTCATGATGAGTGGTTGGTACGAGAATGGGAGTCCCTTGGTTTGGAATGTGTGGCGAGAGGCGAGTCCAGCGTGGCTCGGTTGAACTGGATTGAAATGCAGAACGACTTGTCCGATCGTATTCGGGAAGCGACCCGTTTGGATGTGGAGTTTCAACCATATGTGGTGGAGGCTCAAAAGGGCCAGAGCAGCACCTGGGAGATGATTGATGGGATTATGAGGAAGGACGGAAGGATTTGTGTACCGCAGTTCGACAAGCTCCGTGAGGAGTTGATGTTTGAGGCTCACTTCACAAAGTACTCCATTCACCCGGGCAGTACAAAGATGTACTTGGATATGAAGAAATCCTTTTGGTGGCCAGGGCTGAAGCGGGACGTAGCTTTGTATGTGAATCGTTGCCAAACTTGTGCCTTGGTGAAGGCCGAGCGTCAGAAGCTGGGCGGGTTCCTGAAGCCTCTTCCAATCCCTAAGTGGAAATTTGATGACATCTCCATGGATTTTGTACATGGTTTGCCTAGATCGCAACAGGGTAATGATGCTATTTGGGTGATCGTGGATCGCTTAACCAAAGTGGCTCACTTCATCCCAAATCGGAAGGAGGACAGCGTAGAGAAGCTGGTGGTAGTTGTATGTTCGCAACATGGTGCGACTGCATGGGATTCCTAGAAGTATAGTCAGCGATCGTGACGGGCGTTTCACGTCCAAGGACTGGAGGTTGGTTCAAAAGAGTTTGGGAACGAAGCTAAAGTTCAGTACGACGTTCCATCCTCAAACTGACGGGCAAACCAAAAGAACGAACCGTACTATGGAGGATATGCTGAGAATGTGCATTCTTGACTTCGACAAGAAGTGGGAGGATCACCTCTTCATGGTGGAGTTCGCGTACAATAACAGTTATCAAGCAAGTATAAAAATGGCGCAATACGAAGCTTTGTATGGTAGACGGTGTCGAACACCGATGTCTTGGACAGAGGCGGGAGACACAAAAATTTTGGGAAAGTAGGTGGTAGTTGATGCTTGTGAGTTGGTATGGACCATTCAAGAGCGTATGGAGGTGGCGCAAGACCGGCAAGCAAAATACTTTAATGCTCGTCCACAGGAAGTTGGAGTTTGCGGTAGGTGATTGGGTCTATTTGAAGATCAAGCCGTTCAAAGGCGTCTCACGGATTCGCCGACTCAAGAAGTTGAGTCCAAGGTTTTTGGGACCTTTTGAAGTTGTTGAATGGGTGGGAGAAGCAGCCTATCGGTTGGCGTTGTCCGCGGAGCTGAGTGGATTGCACGACGTCTTCCATGTCTCCGTCTTGAGGAAAGCCTTGGTGGAGGCTAGTGTGGTGATCGAGCCGGCATCAGTGCCGATATAGGAAGACTTGAGGACGCGAGTCCGTCCCATTGCTATAGAGGATTTGGAGATTCGGCAGTTGCGGAATAAAGAGGTCAAACTCGTGAAAGTCCGATGGGACAACTGCGGTCGTGAGGAGCTCTCTTGGGAGCGAGAACAAACCATGCTGGAAGAGTATCCGGAGCTCTTCAGTTCAGGTACCATTTAAGTTTTGTTCCCTTTTTGTTTTGTAATTTCGGGACGAAATTCTTTTAAGGGGGAGAGAGTTGAAACGCCCCAAAATTTGAAAGAGGGACGATCAGCATTTTTTGGCCAAGATTGGGTCTTAGTTGGGGGTCACATGGCCTAGGACACGGGCGTTTCCCTGACCGTGTCAAGCTCAGGCTCGACAAGAGTCCGGGAAGTCGACGTCCTGCGCTCGACAAAGTGTCGAGTAGGGGTACACGACCTGTGACACGGGCGTGTAACAGGGCGTGTCCCGATGTGTCAATCCGCGTTCGACGATTTCCATGGATCTGCGTTCGACGATTTCCCCAGCGATCTGTGTTCGACGATTTCCATGGATCTGCGTTCGACGATTTCCCCAACAATCTCTGTTTCGACGATTTGGCTACGTTCGACGATTTTGCCAGGGAACTACGGTCGACGATCTGGCCAGCGATCGACAATCTGCGTTCGACGATCGTCGATGCTACGAACATGGCCTGAGATACGGGCGTGTCCCAGGACGTGTCCTTCTCGGGTTGTGAGCCGGGACGTGTAAGGGGTTGGACACGGCCTGGAGCCCAGGCGTGTTCAGGTTGGACACGGCCGTGTCAAATGTGACACGGGCGTGTCAAGGCCCCGTTTCTTGTTTTGGGTGCGACGGTTTCGGCGTCGATTGGGGAACACGGCCTTGGACACGGGCGTGTCACAAGTCGTGTTCGGCCCAGGTGTTTTGATTTTCAGTTCGAATCGTGGCCGTTCTTCCCTTTCTTTTGGGATCTGATGGTCCAGGACTGCTCTTGCTGAGTTAAGTCCGAGAATAGGGTTAGAAACCCTCATTCTTCTCCAAGCTTTCTCTTACTAAAGTTCTAGAGAGAGGGGAGATCAAGGAAGACGGTGAAGGAGATCCGGTCATTAGAGAGGCTTCGGTGCTCCAAATCGCGAGCCGAGTCCAGATCCGTGGAGGCTAGATCGTTGCGAAGGTTTTCATCCGACTATTTTTCCATGGCTAGGAAGAGGAGTCGGAGGGTAACGACACTTCTACTCTTAGTTTTAGGATGCATGTTTTTTCATCTTTTATTTTCTAGTTTTGGGCACTAAACTCTCAAATGAGAGGGGTTTGGGTCGCCAAGGTTCAAGAGGAACCTCCAGGTCGATTGAGTCCGTCCCCGACATGTTTTTGCATTAGAGATCCGCTTCGTTAGTAGATTAGGCATGGTGGGTGAAGCCGTAGTCGCGACCGTTAGTCCGACTCGGTGATGTTGCATACGAGGTTTAAGGATTCGTAGAGATCCGTAGCGGCAAGAGGCCGTTTGTGATGTGTGATGTTTGTGGTGTTCTTCCCTTTATCTTGCGTGAGTACGTGTTGCCGGTATCGGACAAGGTTAGCTCCTCATTGGCGGTAGATGGTTTCCTTGGTGGACAAGGTTAGCTCTGCATGGGTGGTAGATGGTTTCCTTGGTGCACGAGAACGCTGCAGTACGAATGAGGGATTAGGGTGGAATTGTCTTGGATTGTGATGTGCCAAGACGTGGCTGTATCTCTGTGGTCGGCTGGCTATCCCGTGACGTGCACGTCATGTGTGGAAAGTCTCCCGGCGAGACTAGTCCCCTTTTTGTGAGACTGACGAGAACACCGAGCATGGGGCAAGCCCGGGCAATGAGGCCATGAGCGGGTGGGGTCCAGCAAGGGTTCTTAGAATCGGTCAGTGTGTTGGACGGAATCCTGACATGAGAAGTCAGAGTTTGTCGGCAAGCCCGGGTCTACGACCGTGAGCGGAGTGGGGACTTGACAAGAGTTCCGTGTGGCGGCTTGTATGTCGTTGGGGGATTGTGGTTCCCCTTTGTTTGTAGCTTTATGCCAATGGGGAAATGATGAGTACCCAAATGATGTGATGTTGTGCTAGATGCATACGCTATAGGGTGCCTTCGGTGAAGCTCGGGTGTTGCATTCATGTTGCATAGTAGGCCCTATTATTATATGCTCAACAGTAGAGAACATGTATGATGTTTGAGACATCCAAGCCTGTTTCCTTAGTTGCTTTTCTTTCTTATGAATATTGCATACAAAGTGCTAACTTGCAGGTTGGAGGAGTACCCAGGGGTCCGTTAGGGGTGGCCGGGAGATGTGTTGGTTACACAGTTTGAGGTCAACCTTTGCTGACCCACGTTACTAATAATTTTTACAGGGCCAAGATCGCAAGCAGGAGCTAGCTCGCTGGCCAGAAAGGCCTAAGCCTCATGAAGTGTTACCTTTTTGCTTTAGCTTTACTTTTATGACATTGTATGTTTGATGCCCATGTTGACCGGCTTGCATGCCGATGTAGACTAGGAGTGCTTATGCACTTTTATGACTGATGTATTATTTGAGTTTGAACTCACTTTTATTGCAAGGCCATAAGGCCATTTCGTTACTATTGTAGGTGTGGATAACTTCTAGTCTTGCTTGTTGTTTCCGCTGTGTTGTGTTATGAGTTTTGCGTTTGGGTAGTTATATCATCTTATAATACTGAAGCTGTGGCGTCTGTATGTTGTGGGGCCCAGGCTGGACCCATATTATACGGTAATTACAGGGGAGGTGTTACATTGTTGATGTCGCCGGGCAACAGTGAGTGTCGCCAAGCGATAGCTCCCAGTGAGCGGGAATTTTTTGTGGCCTGTCTCGAAGATACCTGGGGGCCATTGTATGTGAAGTTGTGAGCCTAAATGACCCAAAAATAGTGTGTACCATCCTGAAGTGGTAAAGAGTCATGTGGCTTATAATGAATTGTGTCGTAATGGCCAATTACTATGCCATCAAGTTAAGCACCTCTAAATGGGCAGTTTGTCGTTAAGTTAATTACCTCTGAACGACATAGTCGTTAAGTTAAGGACCTCTGAATGACAAAGTTAACCGTTAAGTCATGGACCTCTAAACGGCGGTGTTACACAGGGGAGCTCGGTACACCGAAAATGTGCTATGTGTGCACAGAGCGTGTGGTTATTGGGCCAACATCTATGGTGAATGGTGCTTAAATGCACTTTGTTGTTACCAATATATATATGTTGTGCCTTGTTTGCAGGGATGGAGAAATGCTGCCCCGAGTAAGGGGTGAGATCATTATAAATGGGTCAGCAAAATGCTGACCGTTGCTTTGTTTGCCACGTTTTGGTGGGCCTTTTTGTCCAGGTGCTGGAGAGCCAAGTGGAAAGTAGCGGGCTGAAGCCCATGTGCTACAGTTGGCTGGCCCTTGAAGGCCCAAAAGCGAATGGTTACTATTTTCATGTGTGGTTGGCCTGCCTGCCGATGTATGAAATCACTTATTGTATATAAAACAGTTGTAATAAGGCTGCGACTGAAACATGTGTGAGATGTATATATATCATTCCTATTGTGTAGTGGACATACTTGTTCGTTATGAGTTCATAACTTAAAATGCTTTCGCTAGAATGCTTTGTGGTAGGACGCGTTTCTACTTGAACTTGGATTTGGACAGAACTTGTAATCTCCTTACCTGTCTGTGGTATATGGCGTCGGGCCCCTGCCGGACCATCTGTCATATGCTAAGCGACGGATGAGGGCATTACAAAATTGGTATCAAACTCCGTTCTCGATCTTTCTTCTTAGAATTCGTGGTCGAATTCTTTTGAGGGGTGGTGAACACGTGTATGTGCGCTACCATTATAATAATAATGAACCCATGAATGTCCACTTAGGAATGAAAATACACATGTTTGTGGAACTAGTATGTTCCTGTGATTGCTTTTGGCAATATTTGTAGTTGCTTATTTGTGTGTTTAGCATTGTAGGCAACTAGAAGTGGTGCGGGGCAACAAGAACCCCAACGCTCAGTGGAGAGTAGTGCACCAAATGAGGTGCCAACACCTCCTCCTTCTGCGAAAACTATACAGTTGGTTGCTGAAGACGTGTTCGCAATGATGAATGCGCAACCTGGAGGTCAGAGACAACCTCCTATTCCTGAGATGGTTTAGGAACCAGTTGGCATAGTGGAACACGTAGCGGTGAAAAAAGTGGCCGTTGAGCCTGTGGCCGCAAGGCGAGCAATGTAGAAATAATTGAAACATGAGTTTCAATCCCCCTATGTTTATGGGTACTGGAACCCCTACACAAGCTGAAGACTGGCTCTCAAGGATAAAGAGAGTCCTGACGACAACTGAAATAGAAGAGTGGCAACAAGTCACCGTGACTACCTTCTTGTTGGATGGTGAGGCAAGACTGTGGTGGGATGAGCTGGAGCTGCACTGGTTTGTTGGTCAGCCGTTAAATGAGATCTCAATGGAGGAGTTCTCCAGGTGTTTTTTGGCAAGGTATGTTCCATTGGCACAACAGATTGCGATGGAGAACCAGTTTTAAAGGCTAACTCAAGGCGAGAGGTCGGTGGACGACTACTTGCACGAGTTCATGAGATTGGGAAGATATGTAGGCTTTACGTTTGTAGATGAGGAGCAGAAAACAAATCGATTCTATGAATGGCTGAGAGATGACTTGTTGTTGCTTCTCTTAGGACCGATGACACAGGGTTTTCTTACCTTTGTCAATACAGCTCGTTGCCTTGAGCTGGACATGAAACGCGTGGAGCGGAATAATGACTTGGCAGGCAAAAAGACAAAGTTCAAAGTACCTGGGTTGGCAAAATATGGATTTCGTCGGTGGAAAAAGAAGCCTAAAACTTCTACACCGACTCCTCCTTCTCCTACATCTGGAGCAACATCTGGGAGAGGTCCGCCCACATGTTATACATGTGGAAAGGTGGGTCATTTTGCTCGAGACTGTTGGAGTGGCCCTCCAAAAGGGGAGAAAAAGATGGGTGCATCTTATGCTGAGAAGGGAAAGACAGTGGTAGAATCAACTACATTCCAAGCTCAACCAGGAGTTTATAATCTTGGCCAACAGGAGGCCATAAAACAAAGTGACATCGTAACAGGTATGAGTTGCATTAAGCTTCAGTTTTTACTGCTTTCCATACTTAGTACCTTGTGCGTTACTTGTGTGTGTATTGGTTTGCATTAGGCTTTGTCCTGATATTGGATTGTCTGGCGAGAGCAATGTTTGATACGAGAGCTTCTCATTCTTTTCTATCGGAGGACTTCGTAGGGTGTATCGGAGTGTCTTCATTTACACCGACAGATCAAGTGAATGTGCAGCTTCCTAACAGGTGCTTGATGTGCGCAGATCGAGCCTGTTATGTTGAGGTGCAGATAGGAAGTCGGGCTTTTGGTTTGGAAGCATCTGTGCTCCCGATATCAGAGTTTTATTTAATCTTTTTTATGGACTGGCTCTCAGAGCAGCATGTCTATATAGATTGCAACTCTAAGGAAGTCACACTGGGGCAAAACACCGAATGAGAGACTAAGTTCGCTGGTATGCGAGGGTCATGTAAGACATTGATGTCTGCTATTCAAGTGGTCAAGGAAGTTCGGAAGGGCGCAGAATTGTTCTTCACGCTGTTGGAGGCTGTTGTGTAACGCCTCCACTCGTCATATAGAATATAACGGTGGGTCCGGCCGGGGCCCCACACCATATTTCACAGACAAACGACGAAATTACGTATGAATATCAAAATCACGTTCTACTCGCATCCTAACTCAGAGCATTCTAGCGAAAGCATTTTAAGTTGTATGAACTCATCACAGTGAATGTCCACTAAATATATAAATCATATATTTATATATGTCACTAGGAATGTATACAAATACACAACGCTCATGGCCTTAAGGCCTTACAAGTTTTCTTTACAAATATATAGCTTCATACATCGGCACGCAGGCCGACCACACATGAAATCCAAGATTTCTTCGCACTGCCTTCAAGGGCCTTTAAGCAGCAAAGGCTTCATTCCGCTCAATTCAATTCAACCCGTCAGCACCTGTAATCAGACATCCACCCCAAGAGCGGTAAACAAAGCAACGGTCAGCATTCGCTGACTAATTATAACGACCCTACCCCTTACCCGGGGCATTGGTTCCTTCCCTGTATGCATTGCAGTCATAACATCTATCTATCACAACAATTATCACAATAGTATCACAAACACCGGCCTCTGCTAGACGCTCCGTGCATTCAGGGCACATTATTGGTGTACCGGATATACCAGTTGCCCACTACCGAGCAGAGGTTTTTAATATATTGGTTGGCCGGTCCTAGTCCACCAACACGCATGCTGGTGACATTCCGCCCATCCCACTCAGAGGTGCTAACCTTACGACAAACTTGAGCATTTAGATCGACCCGCCACTGTGGTGCAGCAAGCCGGGTTGGGGCCACATACCCCCAAGCCTTGCCACCAATTGATCTCCCACAACACAGGTACAGGTCAGCCATTTCCCATTACTCAATTCATCCATAGCTCAGATCTTGACGTGGTCGTCCTTCCCTTTCCTGCTCCGCACACAGCTCTCGCAGAGCAGCTTTCAAATCCATCCAATTCATCACACCCATACAAGGGTACCAAGCTTTTCAAGGATTCACAATTCACAAGCATCCATACAGTACACAGAGTCTTCTCCGGTCACAATATAAACATCACCAATCCAGACAAACTGTCCGGATGGGCTTCACACAACATGCCTATGCTGTACTACCTTTTTTCGGCTCTAAATGCAGACTGAACCTGGAATCACTAACGCTTCCCACCGCTTGGTGGAGGATTCCATGCATATGCATAAATAAAGGACTTCACTTGTCCAAGAAGGATATCGTTACCCTTGACGATCGCTTTGGATCCATGATCTAGCCGAATGAAAATCACCGCCACGGCCTTGCCTCCACGAATCTGAACTTGGATCTCGATTAGACACGCTAACGATCATCCGACAGCAGAATTCCTTCTCCTTCTTCCTCCTTGCTCTCCCTTCTCTCTTGCTCTTTTAGAAAGAGAGTGACCAAAGGTAAAATGAGATTGATCTTCACCATTTCGGCCTTAAAGTAGCAAGGATAAACCTGGGCCATCAGATCCCAGAGGAAGGAAACAAACGACTACAAATTCCCTGAAAATGGCTATTTCGGGGCTGACACGCCCGGTGACACGCCCATGTCGTAGGACGTGTCCCTTAGGCGGTGCACGAACCGCCTTATCCAGAATAGGACACGACCATATGACACGCCAGTGTCACATGACTGACACGCCCGTGTCACATGGCTGACACGCCCGTGTCTAGCTCTCGAGACCCACTCGAGAGAACCACTCGAGTACTTGGACGGGACACACCCGTGTCACACCCGTACTCGAGACATTTAAGACCTACTTGAGACACCCCACGAGACCTACTCGAGTATACACAGAGCAGGACATGACCATGTGACATGCCCGTGTCACAGGCCGTGTGGCCTCTCTCTCGCGAATTCGTCGAGCGCATCTACTCGAGTGAAGTTCGTCGAACACGCCTCAGACACGCCCTCGGACACGCCCGTGTTACAGGGCGTGTTCCCTCTTGAGAACTTCGTCGAGTGCATTTCATCGAGCACTCGACAAACTGCTCAACCCGCTCAGGACACGCCCTAGGACATGCCCGTGTCCCAGGCCGTGTAGCCCAACCTAAACCCAAATTTGGGATTTGGGGTGTTACAACCCAACCGTACTCGATACATTTAATACCTACTCGATACACCCCCTCGAGACCCACTCGAGTATACATAGAGCAGGACACGACCATGTGACACGCCCGTGTCACAGGCCGTGTGCCCTCTCTCTCGCAAATTCGTCGAGCGCATCTACTCGAGTGAAGTTCATCGAACACGCCTCGGACACGCCCTCGGACATGCTAATGTCACAGGGTATGTTCCCTCTCGAGAACTTCGTCGAGCACTCGACAAACTGCTCAACTCACTCAAGACACGCCCTGGGACACGCCCGTGTCCCAGGACGTGTCCCCCAACTTGAACACAAATTTGGGATTTGGGGTGTTATAACCCTCCCCTCCTTGCACGAAATTTTGTCCCGAAATTTAGCTTAAGTATAAACACGAACATACTCATTCCCTTATTGCACCTCGCTAAAACACACCCCACGACATCGCACAAAACAAGTCATACATACATACATCATATTATTGCATTCACTTACTTCCGCTCGTCCGCATCTCTCATAATTCATTTGATGGCCTCTTGTAATTCCAAGCTAAACACCCGAGGTTGCTGTACTTTACTAGTTGAGATTTGCGGCTCCTGCAATTCGAGAATATACACTCGAGGTTGTGTTCGGGATGCAGATGACTCGGCCACTGCCTTACGCTTTTCTTCATAAGACGCACCTGTCTTTTTCTCACCTCTTGACGGGCCACTCCCACAATTATGGGCTATATGTCCCTGCTTCCCGCAATGAAAACATGTCCGTGTTTCAACGCGTTCTTGTCGATAGGTTGCCCCCGAAGAAACAGTCGAAGGAGTTGGTTCAGCAGGCCTGAACCTCTTCTTGTCTCGTCTCCTAAACTCTAATTGTTCCGACTGTGGAACTCTGAATTCCGATTTTTCCACCGCCAAGTTCTTCTTATCCTGCAACCATTTCAAATACTTCTCCAGTGCACGAGCTGTATCTACTAACGCTTGGAAGCCTTGGTTCACCGAACTCGGGAGTGCCAACCTCAACTCATCACGTAGTCCCTCATAGAATCTATTCGTCTTCTGCGCCTCCTCAGCAAAAGTAGACCCCGCATAGCACCACAGCCTGGTAAACTCATGCAGGTAAGTATCAACACTACTATCACCCTGCACCAGACTTTGGAACTCATTTTCCATGGCAATCTGCTGCGACACTAGCAAATACTTGGCCAGAAATAATCGTGAGAATTCTTCGATCGATATCTCCTCTAATCCTCGACCTGCCAAGTAATGCAATTCCACTTCATCTCACCAAAGCCTTGCATCTCCTTCCAACAAAAAAGTGGCTAAGGTAACTTTCTGCGCCTCCGCAGTCCGGATTGTTGCCAGGATCCTCTTCACTCTTGCGAGCCAATCATCAGCCTGCGTTGGGGAATTCGCCCTTCCAAACGTACGTGGATGAAACTCCATAAACCTCTTCAACTGCTCGTCAGTTGCTTGCTCATCAACCAAAGTTTCAACACACTCTTGCCTTGCACCAAGACGTATTGGCACCCCTGTAGGCCTTGACTGCCCAATAGGTTGTGCATGTAACACTGCGAGCACCGTCTTAGTAACCACACGTATGGTCTCCACCGAGGGAGGTGTAGGCGCCTCAGCTAGTGCCGCACTCTCATTAGACTGCTGGGGCTCAGACTGCCCAACACCACTCCTCGTCACCTATCAATATACAAAACACCAGTTACATCCATTCCATAACGACAAACATACATAGACTATACACTCACGCTCCTCACGTGCATGTATTACATTCCTAGTGGACATTATTGAGTTCAATTATGTTCTCCCTCCCAAAAATCTCAAACCTGGCTCTGATACCACTTTGTAACGCCTCCATTCATCATATGAAATATAACGGTTTGTCCGGCCGGGGCCCCATGCCATATTTCACAGACAAATGACGGAATTATGTATGAATATCAAAATCACGTTCTACTCGCATCATAACTCAGAACATTCTAGAAAAATCATTTTAAGTTGCAAGAACACATCAAAGTGAATATCCACTAAATATATAAACCATACATTTATATATGTCACCAGGAATGTATACATACACACAGTGAAGGCCTTACAATTTTCCACTAAATAGCTTCGTATCGGCACGCAGGCCGAACCATACAAGAATTCTTCGCACGGCCTTCAAAGGCCTTTAAGCAGCAAAGACATATGCTCAATTCAATTCACGTCAGCACCTGAATGACATCCACCCAAAGAGCGGTAAACAAACAACTGTCACATTCGCACAATAACGACCCTACCCCTACCCGGGGCATGGTTCCTTCCCTGATGCAGGTCATAATATCTATCTATCACAATAATTATCACCTTACAACGCCGGCCTCCGCCAGACGCTTGCACTCAGAGCACATTATTGGTGTCATATATACCAGTTGCCCACCACCGACAGAGGTTTTTAAATGTTGGTTGGCCGGTGTTATCCACCAACACGCATGCTGGTGACATTCCGCTCCCACTCAGGTGCTTACATGATAAATGAGCATTTAGATCGACCCACCACTGTGGTGCAACAGGCCGCCTTGCCACACATCGTTGATTCGTCAATCCAATCTTGAACGGGTCGGCCTTCCCTTTCCTTCCACACACAGCTTCGCAGAGCCGCTTTCCAATTATATCACTGGGATGGGGCCTTACAACCCAACAAGTTCACTCATTAAAGGGAGGCCTTTAAGCAGCAAAGACATCATTCCGCAGTGTGAGTGATGTTCAATTCATGTGTTTCCTATTCGGGAGAACTCGATTGAGTTGTCAGGTGCGAAACCTGTGGCCCGCTTGCCCTGTGACAAACGAATGACAGGACAGTTCAACTACATCTGGAGCACCCAAAGAGCGGTAAACAAAGCTATATATTGAACGAGAGTTGAATAAGTGACGGAAAAGAACAGATTCCACGGATTGATGATCGATCTAGTGGGATCAACTGACGAAGTTATACAGTCTGGCTATTATGAAATTCAGGAATGTGACATTCCCAAGACAGCATTTACCCTATAGTCATTATGAGTTACTGTCATGCTGTTTGGCTAACAAATGGCAGTATTCATGGATCTTGCACCAGACGTTTAGGGAGTACTTGGATTTGTTTGTCATCGTCTTCATTGATGACATTCTATGCATTGCAGAGTCATGCGAAATACAGATGGTGTTGCACACCCTGAGGAGAAACAAGCTCTATCACTAAAAATAGTTTTGGCTGTCGTCATTATGTGGTTTGTGGCGAGGGCATTGTGGTGGACTGTAAAGATAGTTGGCGAGAGTGCCAATCTAGCCGAAGTGAGTTTCCTTGAACACGGTACTACACCTTTGTAGAGAACTTTTCGTAATGTCTTGCCTCTACCACACTAACGAGGAAGGATCAAAAGTTCGTGCAGTAGAGTGCGCGGAGCTTTTGAAGAGTTGAAGAGTCGCTTGACCACGGCGCCAATCTTGACGTCGTCATGTGGTTCAGACGACTTTAAAATTTATAGTGATGCATCAGGAAGTGGCTTAGGCTGTGTTCTTCTTTAGTTTGGCAAGGTGATTACTTATGGCTCATGCCAGTTGAAAGTGCATGAGCAGAACTATCCCGTCCATAACTTGGAGTTGGCGGCGGTGATTTTTGCACTTAAACAGTGGCGTCATTATTTATATGGCATGAAGATCACCATCTTCACAGACCATAAGAGCCTTAAGTATTTTTTGGATCAAAAGGATTTGAATATGCGACAACATAGGTGGATGGAGTTCCTTGGGGTCTACACCTTTCAGATTCATTATACTACAGGGAAGGGAAACATCATCGCATATGCCTTGAGTCGTAGGAATTCCTACAAGGGCAAATTGGTTGCAGATGCATGATGAGCATCTAATACAGGAGTTGCAGGCCTTAGACATTTCTTGTGTGGACAAGAATACTACTGTGAATGCATGCTTGAACTGGACGGAGGTACAATACGACCTTGCAGACAGGATTCGGCGAGCAGCGAAACTTGATGAAAGTCTACAACGCTATGCAGTGGATGTGACAAATTGCCAATTCTCCTGGGATGATGTCCTTTTGTGAAAAGGTGATCATTTGTGCGTCCACGAGTATGAGTAAATTAATGAAAGAATTGATGTATGAAGCTCACTTTACTAAGTACTCAATTCACTCAGGGAGCACAAAGATGTACAAGGACATGAAAAAGTTATTTTGGTGGACGGGCATGAAGAAAGATATAGCCCAGTATGTGGCAAAATGTCAGACTTGTTGCTTGGTAAAGGCGGAGTGCCAGAAGCCTGGAGGTTTCCTGAAGTCGCTACCTATATTAGAGTGGAATTTTGATGACATATCGATGGATTTCGTGCAAGGTTTGTCGAGATCTCAACGCAGTAACGATTCAGTTTGGGTGATCGTAGACTGATTGACTAAAGTAGCTCACTTCATTCCGAACAACTGGGACGATTCAATGGAAATTTTGGCTAAAGTCTATGTCGAGCAAATAGTACGATTACACGGTGTTCCCCATAGCATCGTAAGTGATCGAGACAGGCGTTTTACTTCGAATTATTGGAAGCTAGTCCATCAGTTATTGGAGACAAAGTTAACATTCAGTGCGGCCTTTCATCCACAAACGGATGGCCAAACTGAGAGGACCAACAGAACGATGGAGGACATGCTCTGAATGTGTGTCTTGGATTTTGGGAAGAGATGGGAAGATCATCACTATATGATAGAGTTCGCCTACAACAATATCTATCAGGCTAGCATAAATATGGCGCCTTTTGAAGCTTTGTATGGTCGGACGTGTCGTACACCGTTAGCTTGGGCGAAAACAGGCGAGTCTAAATTGTATAAGCGTAAGGAAGTCGAAGAAGATAATTCGACGATACGCTCTATTCAAGAGAGGCTGGTAATGGCCCAAGATAGGCAAGCAAAATATTACAACGCCAAACACCGAAATGTAGAGTTTGCGGTTAGCGATTGGGTATATTTAAAGATTAAGCCATTCAAAGGCGTATCCAGGATTCAACGCTTGAGAAAGCTGAGTCCAAGGTATATTGGCCCGTTTGAAGTGGTGAATGAGTTGGAGAAGTTGCCTATTGGCTAGCTCTTTCGGCAGAACTGAGTGGATTGCATGATGTGTTCCACATATCAGTACTTCGAAAAGCCGTGAAAGATATAGCTCAAGTGATTGCGAATGATCACGTACCGGTCGAATATGGGCTAACTATGAAGGTTAGGCCCATTCAGATCGAGGATACGAATATCAAACAGCTTCGGAACAAGACAATCGGGATGGTCAAAGTCTGGTGAGACAATTGCGACCGTGAAGAGCTAATATTGGAGTGTGAGCAGACCATGTGTGATGAATATCCCGAGTTGTTTGTATAAATTATTATAACATTATTTGTATGAAAAATAAGTTGTTGTAACTTTTAAGTTGGTGTCTTCCTTATAACTGCATGTAAAGTTCAGGATGAAATTTTGTAAGGAGGGGAGGGCTGTAACACCTCAAATTTGACAGCAGGAAGTTTGTCAGTATCGTCGGGCAATATTGGGTATCACCTGATGGCGATAGCGATGCAGTGTTCGTCGAGCTGCAGTCGACGAATTCAACGGGTTCGACGAACCGTCGAACGGATATCACCAATTAGCGATAGTGGGTATCACCATATGGCGATATTAAGAAGCATTGAGTTGTCACTCGATGCTCTCGGCGCTCTCGACACTCTCGATGCACTCAACGCCTGAAAGCGTTGAGTGGATTGATATTGCGGGCGACAGTGGATATTGTTGGGCGATAGTGCCGCGTGGTTGTTAAGCGGCCCATAATCGGTGGTTGACCTAGGTCATAGCGGTCAAGGCGGTGAAGTCGATATCACTGAGTGGCGACAGTCGATATCGCCGGATGATAGCGACTGAAAGAATTAGTACCTAACCACCTAGAGGGGGGGGGGGTGAATAGGTGTAATTCCTGTTTTTCTTTTAAGGTAGAAAAGCTGTTCAGTTAACTAATAATAAACTGCAAATTCTACTGCTAACATAGTACAGCAATCACAGAAACAATCAATCATAGAGTGCACACAATTTTTATAGTGGTCCCCAAGGTCTGGGTAGATCCACTTTCCCCCTTCGCCTATCTAGCAGTGTACTAGATTCGGCCTAACTTCTGCACTTCACCTCAGATCCTCAGATCTTACAACTCAGAACCTCAACCAAGGCTCCTACAACTCAGGTAATCTGCCCTACCTCAGCCTTCAACAAGGCCTACACTCAGAGATCACAATCTCCAACAACTCAGGCTCACAGCCCTACCTCAGCCTTCAACAAGGCCTACCACTCAGAGAATTTACTCTCCTACACTCAGCCTTTATAAAACAGGCTTACAGTCTCAGATCTATAAAGATCCTACAAAAAATTGATTTAACAAAGTAATTAACCACCACCCAGATAGAGAGAGAAGGGATGGATGGCTTCTTGAACAGTTCTTGGAAGAACTGATGGCAGAGCACAACCTCTCTTAGCTTTCTTCAAAGCTTCTTGAATCTGAACTCAGTAGGGTTGAACTCTTGAGAAGTTGATCTTCAATCAGCTTCTGACTTGAGATTCAGATCTCAATATGAATCTTTCTTGCCAGCCTGGTTCAGCACTGCTCTCCTTAGATGGAGCTCTCTCTCTCTCCAACTTCTTAGATCTTCTGTCGAAGGTCTTCTTCTTTTTGTGTTGTTAGATATCTGCGTAGATCTTCAATCTTAATTGTAATCGATCCTTTGTTCTGTTGAAGAAGAAAGCCTTTATATAGTCTTCCTCCATGGTAAGCAGCTGATCCAGTTTCTAAAAAACTTCTGACAGCTTTGACAGTTGTAGTAGACCGGTTAGAAATGACAGCTGTCAAGTCATCCAGTCACTTCTTGAAATACTGTCTCTGTCTGAAAGTGTCGAGTCTGATCTTCATTATGTGTCGATACAAGTAGACTAAGTGTCGACACAAGTGGACTAAGTGTCGACACAAGCCTTGGTGGTTGTCGACACATCTCCTTTGTTGGTGTTAATACTTCTCGACACAGCCTTCTGTTGAATGTGTCGACACTGATTTTGTGTGTCGACACAAATACTTCTTCTTTAACATAGTTGAAACTTTGCTGTGTGTCGACACAAGTCCTGTGTGTCGACACAGTTGATGTCGACAAAGTCTTCTGTGTGTCGAAACTGCCTCTTTGTGTGTCGACACAGTTACTTATTCTTTAACTTTGTTGAAATTTTGCAGTATGTTGACAAAGTCTTCAGTGTGTCGACACTGCCTTTTGGTGTCGACACAATTGATGTCGACTAAGTATTCCTGTGTGTCGACACTGCCTTTTGGTGTCGACACAGTTGATGTCGACTTTGCTTCTCTGTTGTGTCGACACTGCCTCCTGGTGTCGACACAATTTCTTCTGGTGTCGACAAAGCCTTTTCTGGTGTCGACACAACTAACTCCAAGTATCGACACAGCTTTTCTCCAGTGTCGACACAAGCCTTCATAGGTGTCGACACTGCTTCTCTAGGTGTCGACATATGGACTTAGAAATTTTCCTGCATTCCTGTATTTACTTAACCTGCACATATAAACTCAAAACACATCGAATACACCTTGATGCATATCATTGAGTAGGGTGAGGCTTCTTCAAATCTGGTACACATTTTCCAATGTACCCAACAACCTCCTCCTATTTGGAGAAGTCATAACCCTTAGTCAATGATATACACCATACATAACTAATACACATTATGATGTATAAAAATATTATATGACTGGGTAACTACTTAAAACAAAACATAAAAGATATTTCATTACAGAATAAGTATGCTAACACACTGAGCATTCATTATAATTTTGTTTCAACTTCCAATACTTTCTTTAACAAAGGTTTACATAGATTTTAACACAAAAGATTACAATGTTATAAAATCTAGTAAAACTAATCTAAGGCAGCTCTGGCTCCTTGATGACAATTCCTTTGCCTGATTGGACTTTAGCTTGTATAGGAACATCAGTGTCATCAGCCGGCTTCTTGCCCTTTAGATCTTTGTTCTTCAGTTCTTCAGCCCTTATCTTTTGTCTTTCAAAATAATGAAAGGGTTTAGGGAAATATTTGCTAGGCTCCTAAGTATTAGGAGGTAGCTTCCCTAGTTTTGCCTTCCTTCTATACTGAACTATGGCTTCTTGTCTGGCCTCATGCTTTTGCCATTTTGTGTAGAGTACCATTTACCCCTATCTAGGGTATTGTCCTTCACAGCTTTCTAAGCAGTTAGGATGATATTCCTAGATGTTGGGCTCCACTGCTCAAAATCTGGCTTTAACTCTGCCTGTTCCCTGAATCTCTTCTTGGACAAAAGAGCCTCTTGCTCCTTCAAAACTGCCTCTGGCACAGGCTTGTCTACTTTCTCAAGAATAATATTATATTACCTTCAGGAGGACTGTACATAGACTGTACTTCATGATGAATCATCTCAAAATCTGATGGAGGATAGATTACTTGAGCAACTTCAGCTTGCTCACCTCCAAAATATGCAAGGTTTATACTAGATTCAACCACATTGTCATCATCACACAGGGGTGGATATCCAAGTGTGGCTCTGATGCTATTGGAAATCCATTTAGCATGATCAGATCCAGCTTTGACTAATACTCTGTCCCCCTTTATGACTTCTCTGGCCACATGATCCCTAAGGTCATCCTTCTGAAATCTGATTTGTTCATCCAGAAAATTAACACCATCCTTATAAAATCCCTTTAACTTTAGCAGCAGGCCAGAAATAGTCTTTTGAGATAGCTCAATAGCTGTTTTGGCAGCAGTTATGCCTTCCTGGAAGTCCTTATCAAACTTCTCCTTATCAAACTCTGGCTTGGCTTTAGACTTATCAGCAGGCTGGGCTGTTGCAATATTCTTCATTTTTGTAACAATTGCATTATGGGATGCAGTCAGATTATCATTCATTTTAATCTGATTTTCTAATACATAGCCTTGCTTTAGAGCCATATCATCAGCTTGTGTCTTTATCTTTTCTTGATGGGTAGCTAGGAAAACCACTGCATTACCTCCTTTGTGGAAACAATCAGTCATTTCATTCTTATTTTGATTCACTTCAAATCTTATAGATTTGATATCCTGAGCCAAAGAGAATTGAAGATCTTTGTGAGTCTCATCCATATACTTCTCCATGGCAATCCTTTGCTCATCCAACTTCACTTGCATGGATACTAACAAAGAACTATAATCAATTGTTGAGGCAGGCTGTGGAGCAATTGTTTGTAGTGCCTTCTTGTAGCTTTGACTCCTTCTTTTGAAGACCATGAGCTTCCTTTTCTTGCCTGAACCGCAGCTGCATCCTCTGAATCTGAGGTACTAGAAATATCAACTCTATCCTTTGGAATGGATGACAATTCTTATGCAGTCTTAGGTAGCTCCCCCTGAGTCCTTTGTTCCTCAGTTTCAGTTCTAATTTGCTCCTCCTCATTTCTTATAGTCTCCCCTTGAGACATTACATGCTCCCCCTCAAAATCTACCTTCTCCCCCTCAAATCTTTCTGTCTCCCCCCCGAGTCTCTTGCTCCATAGCAGTGAACAACTCATCTAGGGTAAATTCTTGTTGAGAAGGGACTGAAGATTCTCTTATCTCAGGAGCATCAGCAGTAGCAGATGTATTCTCCATTACAACATCTTGAGCTTGACTATTTAATTGAGTTGGCTGGTCAACATCAATCAAATATTCAGTCAGCAGTTCATCTTCATTATTGAAATTTGTTTGATTTACTTCATATATTACCTCAAGTATAGTTTGTGTTGCCATTTCACTGTCCAAGTGAGTTGACACTTCTTCATGTTGAGGCTCCCCCTGGAGTGGATCCAGGTGAATGGGGCTAGCAGATGGTTGCTCCCCTGCCTCTGTGTATCATCTGCAGGTTCTTGTGCAGGAACTTCTTGTGCTGTAGGTTTCTCAGGAACCTCTTGCCTTTCCTCATCAGGAATGTCCTTAGTTAGGACCCTATCCCATCTCGAGATAATCCTCATGTCCATTCTCCTCATATGATTAATCTTAGAACCAGCTACTTGTCCCATTACTTCTGGAATAGTTCCAGCTAAGTACAGACTCATTATCCTTCCTAGATTGGGCTTCTTAATACCTTCCTTAATCTTTTCAAAAATCACTGCTGACCAATCAGTGTTTAATGTGTAGATGATCCTTGTTATCAGGCTAAACATGTAGGCAGAAATCCTATCATGTCCCCTGGCTTGCAGAGGATGACTTTGCCAACTATTTCTGAAAGAAATTTGCCTTGCTGATTCATTCCTTTTCTGTTCATGGTAGCTCCAATCTTCAAGGTGGGATCCAATCCACACCATTGAAGTGCTTCCCTTGTCTTAGATGCAGGTACATCTTCCTCTTCTTGAGTTCTTGGTAGTTGAAGAGTTTTTCTCAAGCTTTTCAAAGTAAGTTTGACTTTAGCTCCCTGAACTATTGATTTGATCTTTAATCCAGTCGAATCTAAAGTTGCAGCGCCATAGAATTCTAAGATTTCCTTCTTCCAAATCTTTGTTGGTTCAGAGACTAGAAACTCCAACCCATTCTCAGTAATTAGGGTTACTACAGCTTGAATTTCTGGTTCCGCATGGTCAAATGCGTTGCGTACTAGCTTATATCCTTCATTGACGTTCTCTTCAAGCTTGGGCGCCATTAAGGTTGAGTGAAATCTTGAATGTAGATGAGAGAATTTTTCGACACAAAGTTTTGGTCTCGAACCTAGGGAGAGTGTGTCGACAGACAATGTTGTAGACCTATTTATACCTTTCTAAAAACGAAGGTGAAAAGACACGTCATAATCCTCTAAATGTGTTGACACTGTTGAAAAGTGTCGACACAGACTACTTAAGTCTCGACAATGATGTTGACTACTATGTGTCGACAACAATATAGTCGATAGAACTAATGTGTCGACACTTATACATCTGCGCTCGACGATTAGTCGATTCTCCACTCGACGAAATCTGTGTTGAACCTAAGTGTCGACACCACTTCTGGATGTGTCGACACCTACTCTGAATATGTCGACACTACTTCTCTGAAGTGTCGACATCATTTCCCTGGAATGTCGACACCACTTCTATGTGTCGACACAGACAACTCCTTGTGTCGACACCATTTTACTTAGCCAATTTTATTAAACTATTCTAAGTTCAACATCCCTAATTCAATTTTAAACTTATTGAATTTAGTTTCATCTATAGGCTTAGTAAACATAGCAGCAATTTGATAATCCGTTTTGACATAATCTAGTGAGATGTCCTCTTTCTCTACATGTTCTCTAAGAAAATGGTATCTAATTTCTATGTGCTTAGTCCTACTATATGAAACATGATTATTAGCAATAAAAATTGCACTTGTAGAATCACAAAGCAAAGGTGTTCTACTTACTTGAATACCATAGTCTTCTAGCTGGTGCTGAATCCACAAAAGTTGTGCACAGCAGCTTCCTGCAGCAACATATTCTGACTCAGCTGTGGAGATTGCCACACTGGTCTGCTTCTTACTGCTCCAAGACACTAGTCTTCCACCTAGAAATTGACAGGTGCCTGTAGTACTTTTTCTATCTTCCTTGCAACCTGCAAAATCTGCATCTGAATAGCTTGTCAGTAGAAAATCTCCATTCCTAGGGTACCAAAGGCCTAGATAAGGTGTGCCCTTAAGATATCACAAAATCCTTTTGACTGCAGTCAGATGAGATTCTTTAGGGCATGCTTGGTACCTAACACAGACACATGTAGCATACATGATATCTGGTCTACTAGTAGTCAGATATAGAATGGAGCCAACTATCCCTCTATACAAAGTTTCATCTACAGGTTTCCCTGCATCATCTTTGCTTAGAGACATACTTGTCCCCATAGGAGTTCTCATGGTAGTGGATGATTGCATACCATACTTTTTTATTAACTCCAGGGTGAACTTAGACTGGCAAATGGACATACCATCTTCAGTCTGTCTTACTTGGAGACCCAAGAAGAACTTAAGTTCTCCCATACTGCTCATTTCAAATTTTCCTTGCATAAGTTTTGTAAACTTTCTGCAAAGACTACTTTCAGTAGACCCAAATATTATGTCATCAACATATATTTGTACTAGGATTATCTTTCCTTTCGATTCCCTAAGGAATAGAGTCTTGTCTATTTTCCCCCTTGAGAATTTGTTCTCAATGAGGAAATTAGACAGGGTTTCATACCAAGCCCTTGGGGCTTGTTTCAACCCATACAAAGCTTTCCTAAGTCTATAAACATAATCAGGTTTGAGAGGATCAACAAAACCTGAGGGCTGCTCTACATAGACTTCTTCCTTTAGATTTCCATTTAGGAATGCTGACTTTACATCCATTTGAAATACCTTAAAGCCTTGATATGTTGCATAAGCAAGGAACATCCTAATTGCTTCCAGTCTTGCTACTAGGGCAAAGGTTTGATCAAAGTCAATACCTTCTTCCTGCCTATATCCTTTTGCAACAAGTCTTGCTTTATTCTTCACAATAATCCCATTCTCATCCAATTTGTTCCTAAAGATCCACTTTGTTCCAATGATGTTGTGGTCTTTTGGTTTAGGAACTAACTTCCAGACCTTGCATCTTCTGAACTGATTCAGCTCCTCTTGCATGACATCAATCCAATGTGGGTCTAGAACAACTTCTTCAAATTTCTTTGGTTCCACTTGAGATAGGAAGCTGGAGCAAAGAACTGTGCTCAGATTCCTGCTTGTTGTTTGTACTCCTTGTCTTGGATCACCAATTATTTGATTTGTTGGATGATCCTTGAAGTGTCTATTAGCTGGAGGTAGTCTATCTTCAGGTTGTACACCTCCAGTCTCTTCATTATGCTGCACCTCTTGTTTTTCTTCAGCATCTGGAGAGCCTTGTACTCCCCCTGGACAGCAGCCACCATTTTCCACTTCCTGATTTGCAGTTGAATCTTCTGTAATGGTAAGCTTGTCCATTCTCTCATGTATACATGTAGAACTGCAAGCACTACTTGGAAACTCACAGTTAATCAGTCTTGTTTCATCAAAGACTACATGTATAGACTCTTCTACAACTTGAGTAACCAAGTTGTAGACCCTATAAGCCTTACTATTGTTGATGTACCCAACAAAGATCCCCTCTTGGGATTTAGAAGAAAACTTAGTTAGATAAGACTTGCCATTGTTAAGTATATAACACTTGCAACCAAAGATCCTAAAATAGGATAAGTTTGGTTTTCTGCCCTTCACAATCTCATAGGGAGTCTTTTTGTGGCTCTTGGTGATAGTAGTCCTATTAATCACATGACATGCAGTGTTTACTGCCTCAACCCAGAAATATTCTGGGAGAGAAGTGTCACTCAATAGAGTTCTACCAGCCTCAATCAATGTTCTATTCTTCCTTTCAGCAATACCATTTTGCTGTGGTGTTCTAGGTGAAGAAAATTCTTGAAAAATCCCAAAATTTTCACACAGTTTTGTCATACTTTCAGACTGAAATTCAGTGTCATGGTCACTTCTGATTTTGACCACTGTACTGTTCAACTCATTCTGAATTTGTTTAACAAAACTATATAAGACACTTGGGGTTTCAGATTTTTGTCTTAGAAAGAACACCCAGGAATATCTAGAATAGTCATCTACTACCACAAATGTGTAGACCTTCCTACCTAGACTATGAACTGGCATAGGACCAAATACATCCATATGCAAGAGGTATAGACACCTCACTGAATCCTTGTTTTCAAGGCTATGAAAGGTGGATTTGGTCTGCTTGCCTTTTTGACAAGCTGAGCATATCCCATCCTTTATACACTTAACTTGAGGACCATTCCTCACTAACTCTTTGCTAAAGAGTTGACCAATAGTCTTGTAGTTAAGATGGGCCAGTCTCTTGTGCCATTTAACACAATGAAAGGCTCTCTCATCAACTACAAGACAAATAGGAGAAACATTGTTCTCACACTCAAAGTTAAGACAATAAACATTTCTCTTTCTATATCCTGTCAATATGACCTTTTGATCACTTGACCTTTTGATATGACATCCATTCTTAATAAATGAAATGTCATATCCTAAATCACTCAACTGACTTATGCTTATAAGGTTATGTTTCAAACCCTTCACATAGGCCACTTGAGAGATAGTAATCTGGTTATTATAAATGTTACCAAATCCTTTGATGATTCCTTTTTCTGAACCACCAAAGGTTACTTTAGGGCCATCCATGATAGGTGTGTAGTCCTTTAGCAACCCCCTTGTTCCAGTCATGTGCCTGAAACATCCACTGTCCAAGTACCATATTGGGGCATGACAACTTGGACTCACTTGCAATAAAGACTACTTAACCTTAGAACCCAAATAAGTTTTGCATTGGTTCATGTTAGTTTGAAATTTGACAAATCTGCCTGCAGCTCTTCTAACAGGCAGATTGCTACTCTCCTTGACACTGGAATTGTGCCAACAATCTAAGGCAAAGTGGCCTACCTTGGCACAACACCAGCACTCAAACTTGTTGTACCTTTGTTTAGGTACAACCCTAGCTGAATTGTCTACAGCAGGCTTCTTGTTTTATGCTGGGGCTTTGCCTTTTGATTTGGACCTAGCAGTCCATGCAGTTTTCTTAAACCCTAACCCAGCCTTACCTTTTTGAGGTACAAACTCATCAATCAAGGGTAATACAGATTTAGGTTTATAAAAACTAGCTACAATCTCTTTCTTTTTCTGAAGTCTAACCTCCAGATTTCTAATCTGATCATTCTTGAATGTGATAGTACCCATCTGAATAACAGTAATGTTTTTCAGTCTGGCTATCTCATTCAACTTCTGATCCAGCAATTTCTCTGAATCAGATGCATCCATCTTAAGATCTGCAATTTCCTTAGCCAGATTTTTGGCCAGGTTTTTGCTCTTCTTAAGTGCCTGCAGCAAGTCTCCATATTCATCTATCAGCTGATGAATATCACCTTCAGACTCAGACCCATCCACATCACTTGATGTAGATGTTGCTGACTCTGACTCAGTACGGCAATCTGAATTTCTAGAAATATATTGTACCTTATTAGGACCAGGCTGATCCTGGCACTTGTCTTCTTCTGACACAGCCATCAGTCCCTTGCACTAATGGTCTTCTTGTTTATATATAGAGTTCAGCACCTGGAGAAACTCTTCTTCTTCATCTGCTGCATATAGACCAATGTAGGCCTCAACTTCAGATTCTAACTCTGAAGTAGATTGATCGGTCAAGCTCTTCTCCTTCTTAGCAACAAAGGATTTCTCCTTCTTGCTCTGGTGTTGACTCTTCTTTTTTATGTACAGTCTCTTTTCTTTTATCTGGACACTCAGGCACAACATGTCCAGGCCTATTATAGCAGTAGCAAACTATCTTGGATGTTGTAGATTTGCTTGGCTTAGACCTGCTCCTGTCCTTCCTGGATGACTTCCTCTTTTGATAATACTCATCCTTAGGATGAGATGTGTAAGGCTTAGACTTCCACTGCTTTTTCTTCAGGAATCTCTGAAACTATCTTGTAAATGCTGCAAAATCTTCATCTGAGTCACTGTTGTCTGAATTCTGGTTGTCTGAATTATCTGAAGCAGTTTCAGCAACTATCTTAGGACGTGATGGAGACATCCTCCTAGTTTTATTAGTGGCTTCAACCTTGAAGGCCACATACTTTTCTCTATGCTCACCTTTTGCACTTTTCTCTTCCTCTTTCCTTGCCATCAGCTGCATCTCATATGACAGCAGTTTTCCAAACAAGGTTGGTGGAGAGATATCTGCAAGTTTGGCCACTTCCCTAATGACACAAATCTTAGTGTCCCAATCCTTTGTCAAGGATCTTAGGAATTTATCATTCAGTTCATAGGTACTGAAGATTCTTCCATAGGACATCAACTCAATAACTATTTTATAGAACTTTTTATAACATTCAGTTATACTGTCAGACTTTCCTTGTCTGAAACTCTCATATTCCTGGTTTAGCATAGATTTTCTATGTTGTCTTACTTCTTCAGAACCCTCCATGTAGACTACTAATGTATCCCACATTTCCTTGGAGGTCTTGTAGTGAATCAAATTTTGAAAGATTGCATCATCTATGACACTAACTATGATATTCTGGCCTCTCTTATCCATAGTTGCCAGGATGATCTCATCCTTAGTCATTTCTGAGAAATCCTTGGGAATTCTTTGGTTTGCATCTAGAATTGAAATATTCATTGGGATATAAGGACCTTCCTTGACTGTAATATAGATCCTTGGATCAGAAGCCTCCATAAACAGCCTGACCCTTTCTTTCCAGATGCCAAATATCTCCTTTCTGCATATGAGTAGTTTCATAGAACCTGGTTCCTTATTATTTTCACCTGAACCCATTTTCTTGATTCTTGAATCTGCCTTAAGGATCTCACTCAGACTATTAAGTCTTTCTTTGAGGAACCTGGCTCTGATACCACCTGAAAGAATTAGTGCGTAACCACCTAGAGGGGGGGGGGGGTGAATAGGTGTAATTCCTATTTTTCTTTTAAGACAAAAGCTGTTCAGTTAACTAATAATAAACTGCAAATTCTACTGCTAACATAGCACAGCAATCACAGAAACAATCAATCACAGAGTGCACACAGTGTTTATAGTGGTTCCCCAAGGTCTGGGTACATCCACTTTCCCCCTTCGCCTATCTAGCAGTGTACTAGATTCGGCCTAACTTCTGCACTTCACCTCAGATCCTCAGATCTTACAACTCAGAACCTCAACCAAGGCTCCTACAACTCAGGAAATCTGCCCTACCTCAGCCTTCAATAAGGCCTACACTCAGAGATCACAATCTCCTACAACTCAGGCTCACAACCCTACCTCAGCCTTCAACAATGCCTACCACTCAGAGAATTTACTCTCCTACACTCAGTCTTTATAAAACAGGCTTACAGTCTAAGATCTATAAATATCCTACAAAAATTTGATTTAACAAAGTAATTAACCACCACCCTGATAGAGAGAGAAGGGATGGATGACTTCTTGAACAGTTCTTGGAAGAACTTGATGGCAGAGCACAACCTCTCTTAGATTTCTTCAAAGCTTCTTGAATCTGAACTCAGTAGGTTTGACCTCTTGAGAAGTTGATCTTCAATCAGCTTCTGACATGAGATTCAGATCTCAATCTGAATCTTTCTTGGCAGCCTGGTTCAGCACTGCTCTCCTTAGATGGAGCTCTCTCTCTCCAACTTCTTAGATCTTCTGTCGAAGGTCTTCTTCTTTTTGTGTTGTTAGATATCTGTGTAGATCTTCAATCTTAATTGTAATCGATCCTTTGTTCTGTTGAAGGAGAAAGCATTTATATAGTCTTCCTCCATGGTAACCGGCTGATCCGGTTTCTAACAAACTTCTGACAGCTTTGACAGTTGTAGTAGACCAGTTAGAAATGGCAGCTGTCAAGTCATCCAGTCACTTCTTGAAATACTGTCTCTATCTGAAAGTGTCGAGTCTGATCTTCATTATGTGTCGACACAAGTAGACTAAGTGTCGACACAAGTGGACTAAGTGTCGACACAAGCCTTGGTGGTGTCGACACATCTCCTTTGTTGTTGTTAATACTTCTCGACACAGCCTTCTGTTGAATGTGTCGACACTGATTCTGTGTGTCGACACAAATACTTCTTCTTTAACATAGTTAAAACTTTGCTGTGTGTCGACACAATTCCTGTGTGTCGACACAGTTGATGTCGACAAAGTCTTCTGTGTGTCGACACTGCCTCTGTGTGTCGACACAGTTACATCTTCTTTAACTTTGTTGAAATTCTGCAGTATGTTGACAAAGTCTTCAGTGTGTCGACACTGCCTTTTGGTGTCGACACAATTGATGTCGACTAAGTATTCCTGTGTGTCAACACTGCCTTTTGGTGTCGACATAGTTGATGTCGACTTTGCTTCTCTGTTGTGTCGACACTGCCTCCTAGTGTCGACACAATTTCTTCTGGTGTCGACAAAGCCTTTTCTGGTGTCGACACAACTAACTCCAAGTGTCGACACAGCTTTTCTCCAGTGTCGACACAAGCCTTCATAGGTGTTGACACTGCTTCTCTAGGTGTCGACATATGGACTTAGAAATTTTCCTGCATTCCTGCATTTACTTAACCTGCACATATAAACTCAAAACACATCAAATACACCTTGATGCATATCATTGAGTAGGGTGAGGCTTCTTCAAATCTGGTACACATTTTCCAATGTACCCAACAACGATAATGTTGAGGAATCAACTCAAATTCTGGCCTTTGCTTTGTTTTGATTAAGAGATCATGTGGTTGGGATTACTCTCGAATCCACTTAACCAGATAAGAATAGGAAGGAGGTTTCATTCTCTCTCTCTCTCTTGTGGTCGGAGGCCAGATTCGAAGATAAATCAGCGAATAGGAGAGTGACGTGCTCCTTTCCATCCGCATAGAAAAGCTTCACCATAGCTCCGAAGAGAACTACAAGGGTAACGAGTTTCTCCCTTAAAAGTGAAGTCCTCAATATGCATATTTGCATGGATCCCCTCACCAAATGGTGAAAAATTGTATATTCCAATGGGAAGATCGGTTTGATCCCCATATATTCCTGCATTTAGATCCAAAAATATAGAGTACGGAATATGAATGTTGTGTGAAGCCCATCTGGACAGGTTGGTCTGGATTGGTGATGTTTTGTGTTTGCATGCTAGAGAAGACTCCGTGGATATACGTGTAAAGTACGTGTGAAATCCGGAGTCATGGCGTGTGCAGGCTGCTGCACCAAAGTACTGGAAGAATTTCCAGGAAAATACCCAGGAATGATCTCAGTTTTGTGAATTGTTGATGTCACCGGGCGATAGTGAGTGTCACTAGGCGATAGCACCCAGTGAGCTGGAATGTTGTGTGGCCTGTCTCGAATAGACCTGGGGGCCATTGTATGTGAAGCTGTGAGCCTAAATGGCCCAAAAAATGGTGTGTACCAGCCTGAAGTGGTAAAGATCCGTGTGGCTTATGATGAATTGTGTCGTAATGTCCAATTACTGTGCCATAAAGTTAAGCACCTCTGAACGACAGAGTCATTAAGTTAAGTACCTCTGAATGGGCCGTTCGTCGTTAAGTTAATTACCTCTGAACGACATAGTCGTTAAGTTAAGGTTCTCTGAACGACAAAGTTAATCGTTAAGTCATGGACCTCTGAACAGTGGTGTTACACGGGGGATCCCGGTACACCAAAAATGTGCCATGTGTGCACGTGTGGTCGTTAGGCCAACGTTTGTGGTGAATGGTGCTTAAATGCACTTTATTGTTGCCAATATATATATATATATATATATATATATATATATATATATATATATATATATATATATATATATATATATATATATATATATGCTATGCCTTGTTTGCAGGGATGGAGAAATGCTACCCCGAGTAAGGGGTGAGATCATTATAAATGGGTCAGCAAAATGCTGACTGTTGCTTTGTTTACCATGTTTTGGTGGTCCCTTTTGTGCAGGTGCTGGAGAGCCAAGTGAAAAGTAGCGGCCTGAAGCCCATGTGCTGCAGTTGGCCGGCCCTCAAAGGCCCAAAAGCGAATGGTTACTGTTTTCATGTGTGGTCGGCCTACGTGCCGATGTATGAACCCACTTGTTGTATATGAAACAGTTGTAATAAGGCTACGACCGAAACATGGGTGAGATGTATATATATCATTCCTGTTGTGTAGTGGACATACTTGTTTATTATGAGTTCATAACTTAAAATACTTCCGCTCGAATGCTTTGTGATAGGACGCGTTTCTACTTGAACTTAGATTTGGACACAACTTGTACTCTCCTTACCTGTTCATGGTATATGGCTTCGGGCCCCGACCGGACCTTCTGTCATATGCTAAGCGATGGATGGGGGCGTTATACCGCATCCGGTATCCAATACCCAAGATGAATGAGCAGAAAGATTTATCTCTATAACATAGATATTTGAAGCGGAAGTCATACCTCCCTTCATTTTTTGCAGACCCTCAATATAAGAAGGACAGTTCTTCCTCCATTGACTAGCCTTACCATAGTGGTGGCATTTCCCTTCCTTCATCAAGCATTTCTTCTTTTGTGTTGAAGACTTGGGCTTAAGAGATGACTTAGGTCCAACCTTTGTTTTCTTGAAACCCTTGACCTTGCTCTTGCCTTCATGCACCATCAGTATGGGGCTAGTAGGCTTGACCTTCTTCATGTTGATCTCGACAGTTCTTTACATGCCTAGGAGCTCAGACAATGTCTTGTAAATTTCATTCATATTATAATTCAAGACAAACTACTCGTAACTGTCCGACAACGATTGCAGGATCACTTCTGTAGCCAACTCCTGACCTAGAGGAAAACCTAGTCTTTCAAGGTTCTCTATATACTCAATCATCTTGAGTACGTGAGTCCCTACTAGGTCTCGAGCTCCCATCTTACACTTAAACAACGCCTTGGTGACGTCAAATCTCTTTTGGCTAGCTTGCCCTTGAAACATTTTCTTGAGGTGTTCGTCAATCTCCTTACAACTCATGTTCTCATGTTGCTTCTAAAGCTTGGAGTTCATGGTGGGGAGCATGAGGCATTCGACATCCAAGGAGCCATCTTGATACTTCTTATAAGCATCTTTATCATCTTGGGACACATTCCCGATTGTCTCTTCAGGGGAATCCTCTTCCAAAACATAGAGCATACGCTCTTGCCTAAGAACAATTCTCAGATTTTTGTACCAATTGATGCGCTTATGACAAGTGTATCGCGCGGATAAGTAATATAAAATGGGGAGGCTTTCCCAAGTATCGAATCTCTCAAGGAACACCGCAACATGGAGATTACTTTCAAGGAGGACTTGAGATTGAAGTCCAAAGGGGATTGATTTTAGTTATAATAAAATAAAAGCTAACTAAATCTATTCCTATGCAGTCCGCTATGTGCTGCTTCACTTGGCAGAATGGAGGAGTTACATGTGTAGGGAGTGAATAGAACGACGGATTGAGGGTCGCAAACACCTCGTCGCAACACGCGCCGCTAGAAATTGCTAGAGCGGCAATACCAACTATGGAGGCTGGCGAAAATATAGGCGCTGCACAAGCAACTAAAGTAATAAAACGATAAATATTCACCTAGACATGAAACTAATAACGCTACAGCTAAAGTGCCACATCAATTACATATAAATATTTATCCACTCATATACATTAATAAAGCAAGAACAAGGCAAGAAATCGACTGAATCTGAAGGCTCGTCAAGGAGTCACAAAAGGAATCGTCGGGTTGTCAATTCGTGTCCAAGCTCGGTCCTCAACTACGTCCGGGATAGAGAAGGCTGTCACTACCCTCCAATGAACCCGTCTTCTTCTTGTCACGATCCAGAACACAGTTGCAAGCTTCCCTTTGCTTGATGGATACGACGTCAAAACTTGCAATAGAGCTAGGAAGTGAAGTAGCAGGCTGAGAGCAAGCAGCACCGAGGGGTAAGATTCGCGATCATGACCGGAGCTTCTCTCCTTAGTGGAAGATGAAGGGCGGAGGAGAAAGGACGGAGTTTTGCCCTAAAACAGAGGCAGGAATGAGAGAAAAGCGGAACTCCTGGATAAGAAGAAAACTTGTGCCTAAATAGAAGCATGTCAGAAAAATGAGCACGCACGGTTTGGCCCACGACCGTGCATTAACTGTTCGTTATTAACACACAAAAATTTTCCCGCGAGGAACAAGCATTGACCCGTGCGTTTTACTCATGCATGGGCGCAAATGCCAGTGCGTGAGGGAAAACGCATGGGTAACAATAGAAAGCAGAAATTTCTGGCAAGCAGGTGGAACCATGCGTTTTACTCGCGCACGGTCACATTAAATCGCATGATTAACAACAGAGCACGATAAATCAGGGCAGCCACAGGAAAACCGTGTGTTTCATTCGTGCACGTTTTCGAAGAAATCGTGCATTAACCGTGCTTGAAGATCTTCAAGCTCAGCTCGACGAAATTCGTCAAGCTCCACTCGACTCTTTTCCTTCTCAACAAAACGCACGATTGGGAAAAAAGTGTACGCTAAGGAAATGCACGACTGTGTATTTTCCATAAATAAGAATTCCTGTCTTGGGAAAAACGCACTGCCTGCACAGCAAAAACCAAAACTAGAGCACGAGCTCCCAGCACCAATACACAAAAAAACAGCCAGAAAGAGCCATAGGGAGCACCATGTGCTTACCCATGACAACAGAATGCACAATTGCACACCCTCGGGTCAAAGCGGTGCACAGTGTGGTCATTGAACGATCGAAGCAAATATATCCGATTACCAGTTGAAATGCAGTGCACGAATGAGAAAATATGCCCATATGAGTCCGAAAACCCTATAAATATTCGACTCATCACACCACCAGACTGAAATATTTTCTCGTCCCGACCAAATCATCACTAAGAGAAGTTTAAGAAAGCTAGTTGACTAAGTTATTGCCTAAATAGAGTACCATGCGAAGTCATACCCTCATGTACAAAAAGCAATAGTAGAAAACTCATATATACATTCTTAATAATTTCTAATTCATGCAAACGTAAAGAAGATATTACAAATACTCCTAAAGTTAATCACGGTTCGGTTGCGCGTAGAGCGAAAACAGGCAGACAATGAGGTGAGCATTGCCAAAGATCAGGTCTCGGGAGAATCTCCAAAGGAATCCATCAATGTCGGTAACCATATGCTCGCCCGTTCACTCTCTCTCAACAGCACTAGTTTGACTCAAGCGCGAATCCGTAGGACTTGGAGTATAATATAGGCTTAGGCGAAGGCGGGGTATACAAAGATAAACAAGACAGACGCACACACCCAAAATGAGACCGCCCGAAAACACTCACAACTATACTCAACGACAAACACTCGCGGCACACCACCATACTTGGACTTTTGACGGTGTGTGCATGCCTATAACGAACACAATACCAAAATTTCATAACTCTATAGCAATTTTTTTTCTTTTTTTTTCTTTTATTCCTCATTGGGAATTTTCTTTTCTAATTCATATCATTTTTTTGATTTAACCAAATAACTTCAACAAGCCGAAAACACGGCAACACCACAAGCGGCACAAACACCCACATAACTGCCACACATAACTGATACAAAATGAAAATAAAATAAACTAACCGAGCGACCACATTTGGGTGTGCTAGTAGGAAAGGAAATATGGCTTTGGTAGTGAGGCGTAGGGATGTCAAAGGAAAGGACAGGCTTAATGGGGATAGCAACGGATAGACGTCGGGAATGGTACAAGGCTCAATCTAGACAAAGTGGCAGCCTACATCACGCGTGCACTTGACTAACCATGTACCCATGCTTCGAGAGTAGCTAGGGGCAAGTTCTTAGCAATTGAGAAAGACAATCCTTCCTCCTGACTCGAGCAATACGAGGCTATTGAACTCCCACACACAATCCTACACCACTGTTTAATTCATAACCGGATTAAAACTAGAGTACTGTAAACAAAATCTACGCTAATAGAAAAATATAAACTATAAGCATATAAAGAATTTTAATCTACATAGACTCTAAGTGAGCATGAGTGCATGCCTAGGAACATTCTTGGATTCAACATTTTACTCCATCATGCAATTCTAAGTCAACGCATCATTCTTAATTCTACGCACAAGTGATAAACAAGCTTGGCGCGTGCAAGTGCTTAAGTATGCATTCTCAAGTGGGTGCTGTGGAGTGCAATGCAAATGCAAATGATATAACAATAAAAGCTTCTAGTATGCGAGTGGAATGTGCACGTGAGCGGATAACCACTCGAGTCTCTCCCCCACCAGACTTAATCCATGCAACCTATCACAAGATTTGCAATAAAAACAATGAAATATAAGTCGGGGGAGAGGTTACCCCATACTCAGCAAATGAGCATACCAGAAGATGCGAGAAAGCTTGAAGCTAAACCTGCAAAAATTTCATCACTCCTCCGCGCAAGTGAAGTGCTAACCTGCAAATGAGCTCCTAACAAAAAATTGCATATACTATGGCAATATCAAATTTAATCTAAGCTATGCAACAATAAAAATAACTAACTATACCTACTCCTAGATAAGTACTGGGGTTATTGTCCACCCAACATGACTTATTTGGCTAATGAAAAGTTCTAGCTAATGGGCCTATGAAACAAAAGATGCACATGTAACTGGCCGAATATCCGTTATGGTAGCGAGTACCGATACAGAGATAATGCAGTTACCCCTCTACCTATATAATAATACCTGATCAACTCAGGTAGAGTAAATAAGAAACAAGAATAGGAGGAGCACTGGTCCTCGCTAATCTCATCACAAGATAAATCCTTGCCTAGCAAGGCGTTGTCCACCGCAGGTCTGCAGGAGGCGATGGCGACGACAAGGGCTTTCACTGCGAAGGAGGTAGGAACCTTCTCACACAAGTAGATGCACTCGTCATCGACATGAGCACAAGGCTCATTGTAATCCCAACGTATCCGTGGAGACTCAACCCGCACAGGCTCAGATAATGAAGGGGTGGTCAAGTAATAAATGAGAAGAAAAACTAAAATGTATAGAATACGGGAGAGTGATCCCGGTATCACCCTCAACAGGATCCGAGCACAGATCATTATCAATATCATATGAGTCGTATCGGGGGGAATCCGAGAACTCGAGGCCCGCGGTGGTAAGAGGGACCGCCTCATCCAATAAGGAGGTGCAAACCTCCGCATCAGAAAGTGGATACTTCTTATCCCACCGGGGTGCGTCATAGTGTTCCGAAGATCCACATTCTCCGTCTGAGATAGTAAAATCCTGATCCAACTTCGGCGCAACCTCATGCACCGAATCACCAACAAATACGGCATCATCAGCCGACTCATACAAAAAAGGAGTAGCACGATCAAGCAAAAATTGCGGAGGTGCAATACTGCTCTCGAAATTAGGCATTGAACGAGCAGGCTCTATCGCAAAATCATCCGCAGACACCTCCCCATCGATAGGAACAATCTCTATGTCCCATACAGGAGCGCCATGTGTTCTTGATCCTCTTTTCGCTGGCTAACACCAGAATGATCGTCATCACTCAAGGTAAGCTCGTAAAAAGGGAGCGAGGGACCCATGAAAGATCTGTATGCGGAGAGAGATTCTTCGGTAATCTCAACGAACAAAGAACGAGCAAGGTGTGCAATGTCAATGTCTGGGCCCGTCAACACCCTGGTAGGCCTGTCCACAGTAGTCCTCTATAAACGGGATGTTTCTGTGCACACACCCTCAGAGGGAGAAGTGATGCACAGACGGGGGCAATCCTTCAACATGTGGCCTATACATTGATATAGTAAACACCTAATACAATGCTCGACATTTAAAATAGCCAAGGCGCCAATGTATCGACGCAAAGTGTCATTGAGATGGCACTCAGCTACATAATACATTGCGAACAAAAATATTTGTCGGATGAGTGCTACACAACTTAGAATAAAAATAACACGAACCCGCCTTCTAAATCAAAAATCAGAAAAAGGGACAAAAAAATAAACAAAAGAAACGGCAAGCAATTAAAGTAAAAAGAAAAACAACAATCGCAAGACTTCCTTTCCTTTCAGAAAATGCGCACACACGTAATATAAAATGGGGAGGATTTCCCAAGTCGAATCTCTCAAGGAACACCGCAAGGTGGAGCTGACTTTCAAGGAGGGCTTGAGATTGAAGTCCAAAGGGGATTGATTTTAGTTACAATAAAATAAAAGCTAACTAAATCTACTCCTATGCAGGCCACTATATGCTGCTTCGCTTGGCGGAATGGAGGAAGTTACAGGCGTAGGGAGTGAATAGAACGACGGATTGAGGGTCGCAAACACCTCGTTGCAATGCGCGCCTCTAGCAATCACTTGAGCGGCAATACCAACTATGGAGGTGAGCGAAAATATAGGCGCTTCACAAGAAACTAAAGCAGTAAAACGGTAAAGATTCACATAGACATGAAACTAATAACGCTACAGCTAAAGTGCCACATCAACTATATATAAAGATTTATCCACGCATATACATCAATAAAGCAAGAACAAGACAAGAAATAGACCAAATCCAAAGGCTCGTCGAGGAGACGCGGAAGGAATTGCCGGGTTGTCAATCCGCATCCAAGCTCGGTCCTTAACTACATCCGAGGTAGAGAAGGCCGTCACTACCCTCCAATGGATCCGTTTTCTTCGTGTCACGGTCCGGAAGAAGGTTGCAAGCTTCCCTTTGCTTGATGGATACAGTGTCTGTTGGAACACCCTATTACTAATTTGGGTCAGGATCACTATGTCTCTAGGAATCAATGCTTGACCTCCTGTATAGCTCAATAGGTCAATTAGAATTGAGTCTAAGGGTTAGAAGTCTAGATTTGGAAGCTGCCATGGAGACCAAGATTTTCTGTCTGGAGACTAAGTCATATCATCGAGCTCAGCACGACGATTCGTCGAACTCCGATCGACGATCATCTAGCTCAACTTCGACAGATCGTCGAACTCCATTCGACGATCGCTGAGCTTAACTTCTTTATATCGTCGAACTCCGTTCGACGATCGGTGAGCTCAGGTCGACGATTTTGACTCTGCTTTGGATCTTTATCTCTGAGCTCAGTTCGACGATCTTTGAGCTCAGATCGACGATATTTTGCTGCTGTATATTTTCAGATCGCTGAGCTCAGCTCGACGATAGCAGAGCTCAGTTCGACGATTTCAGATAACTTCAAGGATGTTTCTAGATTCAAATTCAAATCAGTTAAGGAGTTATTCTGCAATTAATTCAGAGATTTCCTAGCCGTTTTCATTCATTTCTGGACCAAGTTTCAAGGAATATTTCTATGGACTTTCCTCCAGAAGAGATTTTGCAATTAAGGATGCAATTAATGCTGGCCAACAGCTATTCCTCTCAGAAAATGTTTTTGTTCAGTACCAGAGAATAAAAGACAGAATTTTTTGAGTCTCTAATAGAATACAGAGAGAGACACACATATTACAGAGATACATTCAAAAATATTCTGTCTCAAGGAATTCTCAAGAACACACATCCAAGGAGATCAATCTTTTCAGAAATCTTCAGATCTCTTTAGTTTCAAAGTGTTCAAGGCCAACATTTTTCAAGACTCCAGACATTCAACATTTCAGCTATTGCTGAAATCATCTATTGCTGGAGTTCAATCTTTGAAGGCCTATCACCCTCAGCAAAGCTTTTCTTCCTGAAGATCTCAAGGATTCAGGGGGAGCTTTGACATCAACAATCCACATAGTCTTCTCAGTTGTTTGAGAAAGAGAAGACATCCATCACTCTCTCACCCCCTCTCTGTAAAGGGTTTCTCAAACTCCCTTCAAAAGTTTGAGCTTGGTTTTTGAGCACCTTGTCAAAAGCTCATTGGTGGCAAGACACCTGATCAAAAAATCTGCTTTGGTTTTTGAGTACCTTATCAAAAGCTCATTGGTGCCCAGGACACCTGATCAACTCATCCTGCAGTGGATTCCTACCTAGGGTGGTAGAAGAGTGGATGTACCCAAGTTTAGGGGAACCACTATATTTCCTTGTGTCTTCTGGTTTTGCTTGTGTTTATGTTTGTTTCTGGCCTAGATTTTTCTGTGATTAGCTTTTCATTAACTTAGTTCTGTGATTAGATTTAATACTGCTTCCCTACTCACTCTTATTACAACAATTGTTGTAAAAAGTTTCAAAGCACCATATACTCTATTCACCCCCCTCTAGAGTATATCAGATCTAGCTGCACTTTCAATTGTTATAAAAGCGAGGTTGGTTAAACATACCATACCTGATTGGTTGTTGAAAGATATTGTACCTAAACACCTAGAGGGGGGGGGGGGGGTGAATAGGTGACTTGAATCTTTTTAACTTTTTATGGCAGAATTCAGAATCTAACACAGAATTCTATCTACTTTATCACAGTAATCACACAGCAATCACAGCATTCCACAGCACACAGTAGACACAAAGTTTTATAGTGGTTCCCCAAGGTTTGGGTACATCCACTTTCCCCCTTCGCCTATCTAGCAGTGTACTAGATTCGGCCCAACTTCTCCACTATCTCAGAACCCTAAAATAGGTTCCTACAGCTCATGCCCAAGGCCCTACAACTCAGCTTCTTTACAAAGCCTACACTCAGCCACCAAGGCCTACACTCAGCCACCAAGGCCTACACTCAGCCACAATAGGCCTACACTCAGAGATTTCAATCTCCTACACTCAGACACTCAAGCCCTACACTCAGCCTTTATAATTACAGGCTTACAAGACTCAGATCCCTAAGGATCCTACAAGATAAAATGAATACAAAAATTATAACTCAACAACTCAGTGACAAGAGAGAAGAGTTGTGAGATTCTTGATGAGTTCTTGGAAGAACTCAGCTGAAATCAATCTGACTTCCTTTCTTCAAAGCTTCTTGAATGTAGAACTCAATAAGATTGACCCCTTCTGCAGTTGATCCTTGATCTCTGCTACTTAAGATTCAGAATAAATCTGAACCCTTCTTCTCAGCCAGGTTCCAACGGTTGATTTCTTGGATGGAGCTCTCTCTCTCCAACTTCTTAGATCTTCACTTGACAGCTAGATCTTCTTTGAATTACTTGAACAACAATCTGAACTTGTGTTCAATTGATCTCTTCAACAATAACTTCTGTAGACAGTGTAAGCCTATTTATAGGCCTTCTTCACGGTAACCGGCTGGTCCGGTTCATAACTGACTTCTGACAACTCTGACAGGTGCAGTAGACCGGCTGGAATGGCAGCTGTCAAGTCATCCAGTCAGTTCTTGAAAATTCTGTAACTGTCTGCAAGTGTCGAGACTGTCTGTCTTTAAGTGTCGACACTTATAGACCAAGTGTCGACACAAGTTGTCTAAGTGTCGACACTAGCCTACAAGGTGTCGACACAACTCCTTGTGTTGTAGATTTTATATCTCGACAATACTTTTTCTTCATGTGTCGACACTGAAATTGAGTGTCGACACAAGTACTTGTACTTCAGTATTTTGCTGAATTCTTCTAAGTGTCGACACAACACCTTTGTGTCGACACATCTTCATGTGTTGAATCTGTTAAGTGTCGAAACAGCTTCTTGGTGCCGACACATGTCTTCAGTGTTGATACTTGCTGAGTGTCGACACAACTCCTTGTGTCGACACATTCTTCTTCAGTTGAGACTTTTGCTGAGTGTCGACACATCTCCTTAGTGTCGACACTTGTACTTAGAATTTTTTGTTGAACTTTGCTGATCTTTACTAAGTGTCGACACAGCTCCTTGTGTCGACACTTTCTTCAAGTGTTGAGTCTTCAGCTGAGTGTCGACACATTCTTTCTTGTGTCGACACTTTCTTCAAGTGTTGACTCTTCTGTTGTGTGTCGACACATTGCTCTGGGTGTCGACACCTATACTTAGTCTCTGCTGACTTTTGCTGAGTGTCGACACAGCCTCCAAGTGTCGACACTTTCTGATGTAGACACAGTTTTTCTAGGTGTCGACACTGCTGTTAAGTGTCGACACAGCTTCACTGCACTTTTCTTCACTGAGTGTCGACACAGCTCCTTGTGTCGACACTTTCTGTCTGGTGTCGACTCAGCATCCCTGGTGTCGACACAATGACTCCAAGTGTCGACACTGCTTGCCTGGGTGTCGACACAAGTCTTCTTAAGTGTCGACACTTTCCCTCTGGGTGTCGACACATGGACTTAGAAACTTTTTCTTCTTTCCTGCAAATACTTAACCTGCACAAGTAAACTCAAAGCACATCAAATACATTTTGATGTATATCATTGAGTTGGGTGAGGCTTCTTCAAATCAGGTACATTTAAACCAATGTACCCAACAATCTCCCCCTATTTGGAGAAGTCATAACCCTTAGTCAATGATATACACCATTCATAATAAAATTACAAAATGATGTAAAGCAGGATTATATATAGCAGGGCAACCATAAACATGTATCAATCAAACATGTATACAAAGACATAATCTCAGAACAACTATGAAATAAATTTAACATACAGCAAATTTATCACACAACACATTGTTCCAATACTTTGTCATATTCATATTTCAAAAGTTTACAGAATGGTTACATCAAAAGATTACATAGTAAACTTAAGAAAATTTCTATGCTATTTTTGTTCAGCATCTTTGATCACTATTCCTTTTCCTGACTGAATCTTGGCTTGCATTGGAGCTTCAGCATCTTTAGTTTCAGCAGGCTTCTTCCCTTTCAGCTCCTTCTTCTTAAGTTCTTCAGCTTTGATCTTTTGCCTTTCAAAATAATGATAAGGCTTGGGAAAGTACTTGCTAGGCTCCTGAGCAGTAGGAGGTAGCTTTCCCATCTGGCCTTTCTTCTGTATTGGACTATAGCCTCCTGCCTTGTCTCATGCTTTCTCCATTCAGACTCAGAAAACCACTTGTTCCTGTCTTGAATGTTATCTTTTGCAACTTTCCATGCAGTCAAAATAATGTTCCTAGAGGTGGGGCTCCACTGCTCAAAGTCAGGTCTTTGTTCAGCTTGCTCCCTGAACCTCTTCTTAGATAATCTGGTTTCTTCTTCTTTCTGCATAGCTTCTTGCATAGCTTCAGAGACTGGCTGAACAACTTTTTCTATAATGCATATTGTCCTTGCCCCCAGGTGGGCTATACATGGACTGTATATCAGCATGTATCATGTCAAAATCTGGAGGAGGGTAGATGACTTGAGGCACTTCAGGTTGCTCCCCTCCTAGATATGCAGGATGAATTCCAGATTCTACAACATTATCATCATCACAAAGAGGAGGATATCCAAGAGTTGCTTTGATAGAATTTGATATCCACTTAGCATGATCAGAGCTGGCCTTGACTAACACTCTCTCCCCCTTTATGACTTCTCTTTCTATGTGATCTCTCACATCATCTTTGTGAAATCTCACTTGGTTATCCAAATAATTGACTCCATCTTTAAAGAAAGGTTTTAACCTTTGGGGTTTGTCAGTGATGATCTTCTGTGAGTCTTGGATGGCAGTCTTAACAGCAGTTATTTCTTCTTGCAATACTTTGTCAAATTCTGCTTTAGCAGCAGCAGTAGAAGTAGGCAAGCCAGCAGCTATGTTCTTTATCTCTGTAATAATTGCATTATGAGAAGCAGTTAAGTTATAATTCATTCTGATCTGATTTTCCAGTACATACCCTTGCTTCTGTGCAATGCCATCTACTTGAGTCTTTATCTTCTCCTGATGTGTAGCTAAGTACACCACTGCATTCCCTCCCTTATGGAAGCAGTCTGTCATCTCCTTCTTATTAAGATTCATCTCAAATCTTATTGACTTGATATCCTGGGCCAGATCAAACTGTAGTGATTTGTGCCCCTCATCCACATAAGTTTCAATAGCTTTCCTGTGTTCATCCAGTTTAATCTGCATAGCAACCATCAGTGCACTATAATCAACAGTTGGTGCTGGCTGTGATATAGGCTGTGGAGCAACTGGTTGGAGAGCCTTCTTATAACTCTGGCTTCTTCTTCTGAATACTTGAAATTTCTTTTTCTTTGCCCTTGTAGCCTCCTCATCTTCAGAAGCTGAGGTGCTGGCAATATCTACCCTCTCCTTAGGGCTTTGAGGTAACTCCTTCTGCATTTCTGGTGCCTTCTCAGTCTCTTGCCTTGCAGGCTCTTCAACATGTACTACTTGCTCCCCCTCAACTGGAGCATTCTCCTCTTCAGCAGCAGTTTCTTTGTCAAAATCAGTCTGATCCAGGTTAAGGAACAAATCTTCCATTGTGTATTCTTGTGGAGAATGGGCAGGAGAAATTCTTTGCTCATCTACCACTAAATCAGATACCACTTGATCAGATATCACTACAACTATAACAGATGTGTCCTCCATGACAACATCTGGGACTAGACCATGAATCTGAGTTTGCTGATTGTCATAATTTAGGGAATCAGACAATACATTATCCATAATAGGGAAATCTAAAGCATTAAGCTCAGTGATTACCTCAAGGATGATGTTGGTTGCTTGCTCACTCTCAAGAGGAGTGGGTTCTTCCACAACTAGTGGCTCCCCCTGGATTTGATCTTGGTGTAAGGGGCTAGCTGGTGGTAGCTCCCCCTGGTTTTCAGCAACATCTTGAGGAGCTGGAGACTTTACAGCAGTTCCTTCTTCATTCTCATCAGGTGTGAAGACCACTTGCTCTTCACTACCAGAGCTGCTAGTGGAAACCTGAGCCACTGGAGCAGTTTTCATCTTTTTCTTTTGAGGTGATACTTTCTCAGGAATGATCTTCTCAGGGGTTGGCATCTCCTTAGACAATACCCTGTCCAATCTGGAGAAGATCCTCATGTCCATTCTTCTCATGTGGTTGATTTTACTACCAGCAGCTTGACTCATTTCCTCTGGAATACTTCCAGCAAGGTATAAACTTAAGATCCTGCCCAAGTTAGGCTTCTTCAGGCTTTCCTTGATCTTCTCAAAGATCACTACAGACCAGTCAGTTTTTAGATTGAAGATTATCCTGGTCATAATGCTGAACATATGGGCAGATACCCTATCATGCCCTCCAGGTTTGCTTAAAATCACTTTGCCAACAATTTCTGACATGAATTTCCCTTGGCTGTTCATGCCTTTTCTATTGAAAACAGATCCAATTTTCATTTTAGAATCTAGTCCACACCAAGTTAGAGCTTCTCTGGTCTTTGAAGCAGTAACTTCATCTTCTTCTTTAGTTCTAGGCAACTGAAGTACTTTCCTCAGACTTTTTGGAGAGACCTTTACTTTTTCACCATGGACCCTTGACTTGATCTTGAGTCCAGTGTCGTCTAGGGTTGCTCCATTAAGGAATTCCAGTACTTCCTTCTTCCAGATCTTTGTTGGTTCAGAAACAAGAAATGCCAACCCTGAGTCTGCAACTAGGGTTATCACGGTCTTGATCTCTAGGTCTGCATCACCAAATGCGTCGCGCACCAGTTCATACCCTTCGTTGACGTTCTCCTCAAGCTTTGGCGCCATTAGGGTTTGAAGAATTAGAACTGAGAGAAGAAAGGTGTCGACACACAAGTTTTGGTCTCGAAACTTTTGAAAGCGTGTCGACAAACTAAGGCAAAATCCTATTTATACCTTTCTAAGTTTGAAGATGAAAAGGCGGGCAACTAACTTAAATTGTGTCGACACTGTCGATAAGTGTCGACACTGACTTATAATGTCTCGACACTTATGTGTCGACACAAGTTTAGTCAACAGATTATATGTGTCGACACTTGTTTATGTGTCGACACCACATAACTCGACATTTAGTCGAGACTTTACTTAGATAATTCTAAGTAAAACCTAAGTGTCGACATCACCTTGGATGTGTCGACACCTACTTGTCATGTGTCGACATTAATTTTCTGAAGTGTCGACACCAACTTCCTAGATGTGTCGACACCTTTTTCCTGAAGTGTCGACACCACTATTCTGTGTCGACACAGTGATCTCTGTGAAAGATATGGTACCTACAAACCTAGAGGGGGGGGGGGGGGGGGGTGAATAGGTGACCTAATCCTTTTCTAACTTTATTGGCAGCAATCAGTTGTATCACATCAATCTAACTAGTTTATCACAGCAAACACAGCATACACAGCAAACAATTTCAGCACAGTACAGCACACAGTGATTTATAGTGGTTCCCCAAGATATGGGTACATCCACTTTCCCCCTTCGCCTATCTAGCAGTATACTAGATTCGGCCAAACTCCTGCACTGTCTCAGAACCCAAATTGGTTCCTACACCTCAGGCCCAAAGCCTTACAACTCAGCTTTATCCCAAAGCCTACACTCAGCCAATCAAGGCCTACACTCAGCCAACCAAGGCCTACACTCAGCCAACAAGGCTACACTCAGAGATCTCTATCTCCTACACTCAGGCTAACAAGCCCTACCCTCAGCCTTTATAAATATAGGCTTACAATCACTCAGATCCAATGGATCCTACAAGTTAAAAATGTAATACAAATAATAACTCTACAACTCAGAATTAAAGGAGGGGAGTTGAGAGATTCTTGATGAGTTCTTGGAAGAACTCAGCTGGATTCACCCTGACTTAGCTTTCTTCAAAGCTTCTTGAGTAGAACTGAATAAGGCTGAATCCTCTGCAGTTGTTCCTTGACCTCTGCCACTTAAGATCCAGACTGAATCTGAATCCTTCTTCTCAGCTTAGTTCCAAAAGCTGATTTCTTGGATGGAGCCCTCTCTCTCCAACTTCTTAGATCTGCACTTGAACTGCAAGATCTTCTTTTGTTGATTCTCTTTTTATAACTTCAATAATTACTTCAACAACTCTTAACCACTTCCAACAACTTCAACAATTCTGAACACACAGTTTCTGTAAACTATAGGTGCCTATTTATAGGCTTTCTTCATGGTAACCGGCTGGTCCGGTCCATAACTGACTTCTGATATCTCTGACAGGTGCTGTAGACCGACTGGAACGGCAGCTGTCAAATCATCTAGTCACTTCTTGAAAATCTCTAACTGTCTGTAAGTGTCGAGACTTTCTGTCTTTAAGTGTCGACACTTATAGTCCAAGTGTCGACACATGTTGTGTAAGTGTCGACACAAGTCTACAAGGTGTCGACACAACTCCTTGTATGTCTCGACACAGATTCTTCTGCATGTGTCGACACTGAAATTGAGTGTCAACACAAGTACTTGTTCTTCTAGCTTTTGTTGAATTCTTCTATGTGTCGACACATCTCCTTTGTGTCGACACATCTTCTTGTGTTGAATCTGTCAAGTGTCGACACTGCTTCTTGGTGTCGACACATAGTCTTCTGTTGGAACACCCTATTACTAATTTGGGTCAGGATCACTATGTCTCTAGGAATTTATGCTTTGACCTTCTGTATAGATAATAGGTCAATTAGAATTGAGTCTAAGGGATCAGGAGTCTAGGTTTGGAAGCTGTCCTGAAGACCCAAATTTTTCTGGAGACCAAGTCCAAATCGTCGAGCTCAGCACGACGTTTCGTCGAACTCCGGTCGACGATCGTCTAGCTCAACTACTGACAGATCGTCGAGCTCCATTCGACGATCGCTGAGCTCAACCCTCATAATATCGTCGAGCTCCGGTCGACGATCGCTGAGCTCAACTTCTCCATATCGTCGAACTCCATTCGACGATCGCTGAGCTCAGGTCGACGATTTTGACTCGACTCTGGATCCTTATCTCTGAGCTCAGTTTGACGATCTTTGAGCTCAGATCGACGATTTCTTTGCTGCTTGCTTTTTCCAGTTCGCTGAGCTCAGCTCGACGATAGCAGAGCTCAGTTCGACGATTTCAGTTATCTTTCAGAATTCAAATTCAAATCAGATAGAAGTTATTCTGCATTTAATTCAGAAGATCTGCCAGCCGTTTTCATTTACTTCTGGAGCAAGTTTCAAGGGATTTTTCAAGGAATAATTCAGTGGACTTTCCTTCAGGACATTTTATGCAATTAATGCTGTAATTAATTCAGACCAACGGCTATCTTTGACAGAGCAATTTTCTATTCAGACTCAGAGAATAAAAGATAGAATGTTTTTGAATCAGACAGAAGATAGACAAGAACAAGAGAATAGAGATAGACAAGTAGAGGACACAACTCAATACACAGAGACTCTCTCAATCTTCTGTCAACAAGAATTCAGAAGAACACTCATCAAGAGATCAAGCTTTCAAACATTCTTCAGATCTCTTCAGCTCTCAAGTGTTCAAGGCCAACATCATCTCAAGACTCCAGACACTCAACATTTCAGCTTGCTGAAATCATCTTTTGCTGGAGATCTATCTTTGAAGGCCTATCACCCTCAGCAAAGCTCATCTTCCTGAAGATTTCATGGACTCAGGGGGAGCTTTGACAACATCACTGAATCCACATAGTCTTCTCAGTTGCTTAAGAAAGAGAAGACTGCCATCACTCTCTCACCCCCATTCTGTAAAGGGTTTTTCAAACTCCCTTCAAAAGTTTGAAGCTGGTTTTTGAGCACCTTGTCAAAAGCTCATTGGTGGCAAGACACCTGATCAAAAAATCTGATTTGGTTTTTGAGCACCTTATCAAAAGCTCATTGGTGCCCAGGACACCTGATCAACTCATCCTGCAGTGGATTCCTACCTAGGGTGGTAGAAGAGTGGATGTACCCAAGTTGGGGAACCACTATATTTCCTTGTGTCATCTGGTTCTGCATGTTTTCTTTTTGTTTCTGGCCTAGATTTTCTTGTGCTTAATATCTGCATAGCTTAGTTTTATTTCTGCTTCCCTGCTTACACTCATTACAACAATTGTTGTAAAGCTTTGCAAAAGTTTTCTTTGTGTTTTTAAAAAGCACCATATACTCTATTCACCCCCCCTCTAGAGTATATCAGATCTAGTTTCCCTTTCAATTGGTATCAAAGCGAGGTTGGTTAAACATACCATATCTGTTTGGTTGTACAGGCTAACACCTGAACCCCAAAGATCCCAAACTAGATCCTTCTTTTATATTTCATTATTAGATTTAGCTTGCACAAATCATGGCCCAAAACAAAGACTATGCTAGCACCAGACCTCCAGTGTGCAATCTGTCAAAGTTTGCACTTTGGAAAGCAAGGATTAGACTATACATGAATTCTATTGACGAAGATATTTTTAATTCCGTCGTAACAGTGTGTCCAAGACCTCCAGAGAGCACAAGCACAAATGCTGTTCCACCTCCATCAGGAACAGATGCTGACATCAAAAAGTGGAAAGTAGCTGATGCCAAGGCAATGAACATTCTAGCTCAAACAATGTCAGATGACATTTTTCAAAAAGTAGCTGAATGCAACTCAGCCAAGGAGATCTGGGACAAGCTCTCAGAAATAGTTTCAGGATCAACTGATGAGAGAAAGGACAGAAGATCTCATCTCATCTCCCAATATGAGAACTTTAAGAAGGGAGAAACAGAGTCAGTGGGAGAAATGTACAACAGATTGAGTCTAATTGTCAGTGAACTGAGGACATTAGACAAAGAGATCTCACTGACAGAACTGAATGATAAGATCCTAATGTGCTTCCCCAGCACTTGGGATTCAAGAATCTGGCCAATTAAAGATGCCAGAAGTCTGAATGAGATCACGACTGAAGCCTTGCTGGGTAAGCTCAAATCTTATGAGCTACTCATCAAGAACAGAGAAGAAGAACAGAAGGCTGCTTCTCCAGCCACAAAAAGGGAGAAGACTATAGCATTTAAGGCAGCTGAGGATATGCCTGAAGAAAAAGGTACAGGCAATGATGAACTTCTCAGCCTGTTGGCCAAAAGATTCTACAAGATGGCCAGAAAGGACTTCAGAAGAAGATCATACAAGGAGCAAGACAAGCCAAGGTATGACAAGTCCATTGGCAATAGCAAAGACATTATTTGCTTTGGTTGCAGGAAACCAGGGCATATGGTTCCTGACTGTCCAGAAAACAAGAACAAGGACAGAAGGGACAGAAAAGAAAGAAGAAAGGAGAAGGACTCCAAAAGGAATGGAAATAGCAAACCTTCCTCCAACAGAAATAAGCACACAAGGAAAGGATTTGTTGCTGAATCCTGGAGTGAGACTGAAGAGGAGTCAGAGGCCTCTTCCAGCTCAAGTGATGATGAGGATGATGCAGAGGAAAAGGAGTTCTGCATGATGGCAATCAATGCCTCACAACACAACTCAGAGGAAGAGGAGTTAGAGTCAGACTCAGAGACACAACCTGAAGAAGATCAGGTAATCAGCTCCTTTGATTTCACTTCAGAAGATTTCAAACTTGAATTTAAAGCACTATGTTTAGACCTGCTAAAGTCTGAGAAAGAGATCATCTCTCTCAGAAATCAATTATCTGAACAAAGTGGTTTAAAATCAGAAAACCTCAAGCTCTCTCAGGAGTTGGAGAACCATAGGGAACAGATAGCTTCACTGAAGAGTGAACTCTCTGAGGCCAAGAAGCTTGAAGAATCTCTCAATGGGAGAAGCATCAAGCTGATGGACATCACAAGCACAGTGAACTCAAGATTCAACAGTACACTGGGCTTGGGTGCCTCATCCAGCCAACCTATTGTTCTAACAACCCCTATCAAGTTCATTTCTGACAAGGGAAAGGGAGTTGTAGAGGTTGCCAGGAAAAATTCTGATCTGCCTCAGAAAACTAAAGTCCAGTACAAATCGTCGAACGGAGATCGACGATCGCCGAATGAAGATCGACGATCGCCGAACGCAGCTCGACGATCTCAGGACAAATCGTCGAACGCTGATCGACGATCTAAGCCAAGATCGTCGAACGCTGGTCGATAATCCCATATACCTGACCTCAGCCATAGTCGACCGTCGAACGGAGCTCGACGATCTGACCCAAGATCGTCGAACTCAGCTCCAAGATCGTCGAACAGAGGTCAGAGCTCTGGAAATTTTTTCAATGGCAAGTCAAAATTGAATCCTGAGGGTTCTTCATCCCAAACATTTAACCCTTATACTGAATGGATTTTACCTCCAAGGAGATATCATCCTGAAGGATATAAGAGTCAGCCAGGGATGTCTTTCATTTCTGAATTTAAAGGTTATCAACCTAGGCCCAAGGTAAACTGGGTCAAAAACAAGTGAATTGCTTTATGTGCAGGTGAAGACCTATCCAACATCTAACCAGCAATGATATTTGGATAGTGGATGCTCAAAGCACATGACAGGGAACAAGGACAACCTCAATTCCTTTAGAGCCAAGCTTGGACCCAAAGTTATCTTTGGTGACTCCAACTTTGGACAACTAAAGGATATGGAGAAGTCCAGATTGGTTCTGTAACCTTCAAGAAGGTAGCATATGTGGAAGGACTGAAGCACAATCTAATCAGCATCAGTCAGCTATGTGATGAAGGCTACCAGGTGACCTTCAGCAAAACCCTATGCAAGATCAAGTCAGAGGACAACACCACTGTGTTGACAGGTAAAAGGAAAGGTAACATCTACCTTGTAGATTTTCTTTCAACTTCTATAGATATCTGTTTATTCAATTCAGTTTATAGACCAAATGTTTTATGGCATAAGAGACTAGGACACCTAAACCTTAGAACTATTGCTAGGCTATCCAAGGACAATCTTGTTAGAGGACTACCTTCTGGCCCCTACAAGAAGGAAGGACTCTGCAAGGCTTGTCAATTAGGCAAGCAAACTAAAAACAGTTTTAAGTCACTTAATAAGAGTGATTCACCTAGGATACTGTATCTGTTGCACATGGATCTATTTGGACCCATCACAGTACAAAGCCTAGGAGGGAAATCCTACACTTTAGTGATTGTAGATGACTTCTCTAGATTCACTTGGGTGTTCTTTCTAAGGAAGAAGTCTGATAACTTTAAGTGTCTGACAGAGTTTCTCAAATGTATAAAGATTGAGTTCAATACTCACATTGCCCTGATCAGAAGTGATCATGGGACAGAGTTTGATTCTCTTCTTATGCAAGAGTTCTGCAGAGTGAAGGGATCAGGCATACTTTCTCAGCTCCTAGAACTCCTCAACAAAATGGGGTAGCTGAAAGGAAAAATAGAACCCTTATTGAATCTGCCACTACACTGTTGACAGATACTCATCTACCTCTATCCTTCTGGGTAGAGGCAGTGAACACCTCCAACTATGTGCTGAACAGAAGCCTGATACATAAACTAAAGGGAAAGACTCCCTATGAATTACTCAAAGGGAAGAAACCTAAAGTTGACTATTTCAAAATTTTTGGTTGCATTTGTTATATTCACAATAATGATAAGAAACATCTAGCAAAATTTCAAGCCAAAGCTGATGAAGGAGTGTTTCTGGGATACTCCATGAACAGCAAGGCCTATAGGGTATATAATAAATCATCATTAAAAATTGAGGAATCTGTTCATGTTTCTTTTGATGAAACTAACATGTCTTTCAAGGAGAAGATTTCTTCTACCATAGAACCTTTGCAGGAACACTCTCTAGTTGAAGATATGAACAAGCTACAGGTTGCTCAAGAGGATGAAAGTAGTGAAGATGAAAGCAATGCTCAACATATTGAAGCTCAACCTGAAGAGCCAGTTGTTGTACCACAAGAGGAAACAATAACACAGGTTGGTGAACGATCAACACCCCCTGTTGATTTAGTAACATCAAGAGACCATCCAATTTCCCAGATAATTGGAGAAATCTCAGCTGGTGTGCAAACCAGAAATCAGGTCAACCAAAACCTGTTGCACACCTGCTTTCTTTCTCAAATTGAACCTCAGTCCATTCAAGATGCAGAGCAAGATCCACACTGGATCATTGCCATGCAAGAGGAGTTGCATCAATTTGAGAGGAACAAAGTATGGGAACTAGTGCCCAAGCCTAAGGATCATTCCATTGTTGGAACAAAATGGGTATTCAGAAACAAACTGGATGATCAAGGAGTAATAATAAGGAACAAGGCAAGGCTAGTTGCCCAAGGATATTCTCAAGAAGAAGGAATTGACTACGACCAGACCTTTGCACCTGTTGCAAGATTGGAAGCCATCAGGATTTTTCTAGCTTATGCAGCTCACAAAGGCTTCAAGGTTTATCAGATGGATGTCAAGAGTGCCTTCTTAAATGGAGACATCAAAGAGGAAGTCTATGTCAGACAACCTCCAGGTTTTATCTCTCCAACTCATCCTGATTTTGTTTTTAGATTAAATAAAGCATTATATGGTCTCAAGCAAGCTCCTAGAGCATGGTATGAGACCCTAGCATGCTTTCTTTGGAAAATGGTTTTATAAGGGGTAGAGTAGACCAAACTCTTTTCATTAGAACCCATAAGTCCCATACCCTACTAGTACAAATCTATGTAGACGATATCATTTTTGGTTCTACTGACTCAAAATTGTGCAGAAGGTTTTCTAACCTAATGCATTCTAAATTTGAGATGGGTAGCATGGGTGAGCTATCTTCTTCCTAGGATTGCAAGTCAAACAACATGCTGAAGGCATCTTTATTTCTCAAACCAAATATGCTAATGAGCTGGTTAAGAAATTTGGCATGTCTGAGGCATCTTGTATGAAAACACCCATGCCTACCAATGCTGTACTGGATGCTGATGAACATGGGAAACCTGTTGATCAGACAATATATAGAGCAATGATTGGCTCTTTACTGTATCTTACAGCTAGTAGACCAGATATAATGTTTGCCACATGCATATGTGCTAGATTCCAAGTTAGCCCTAGAGAGTCACACCTCACATTAGTAAAGAGGATTCTCAGGTATGTTAAAAGTTGTCCAAATCTAGGTCTCTGGTATCCAAAAGATTCAGCATTTGAGTTAACTGGATTCTCTGATGCTGATTATGCTGGATGCAGAATTGACAGGAAAAGCACCAGTGGAACTTGTCAGTTCCTTGGTGATAGACTTGTCTCTTGGTTTTGCAAGAAACAAACATCTGTGTCAACTTCAACTGCTGAAGCTGAATATATGGCTGCAGGCAGTTGTTGTTCACAAATACTGTGGATTCAAAATCAACTCCTAGACTATGGTTACAACTTAGAGAAGTCAAAAATCTTTTGTGACAATACAAGTGCTATCTCCATAGCTCAAAATCCAGTCCTCCATAGTAGGACAAAACATATAGAGATTAGGCATCATTTCTTAAGGGATAATGTTGAAAAGAACAAAATTGAATTGCAGTATATCCCAACTGATTTACAAAGGGGAGATATTTTCACCAAGCCTTTGGATGAAAACAAACATACTTTCTTCCTAAATCAGTTAGGAATGTTAGATGGAGGAAGTCTTAAATAATACTCAAGATTTTGAAAGCTAAAAATGGACCAAGACTAGGCAAAATTCTGATTTTCCTTAGTGTCTAGGATTTCTCTGATCTCTGAACTGCGCTCGACGATTTCCCCACAGATCGTCGAACGGAGTTCGACGATTTCCAGAATCGTCGAACTGAGTTCAGCGCCCCTCAGACAGCATGAATTGTCTCCTTCGGTCAACGATCGTCGAACGGCGCTCGACGATTTTGTTCACTGAACGATCGTCGAACGGAGCTCGACGCCTTTCCAGATCGTCGAACGGAGATCGACGATTTTGGAGTCTCTTCAGATTCCTTTAGAAGCCTCGATCGTCGAACTGAGTTCAACGATCTTTCCTTTTCTGCGTCGAACCCTAATATAAAACTCTTTTTTCGCCGTCGTTCTCTCTTGCGCTTTCAATTTCTCTGCAAACTTTTCTTCCCTCCAAACAGTTCTACCTTGGTCGTTTTGTCTGTTGATTTTTGCAGGTACCATGGCCGTTTCAGTTGCTGTACTCTCTGCAATGAAATTTGATGCAGGCTTTGACATCGATCTCGACTCCTTCAACACAACCGATCAAATCTTCCAGGATATTCTCACTTTATTCAAAGATCAGCAACTGTCTGCCCTGATGACAACCAGAATCAAACTAGCATCTGATGAGATTAAAGAATGGGTATACACTACCCACAACCTGGACAACAATACCATAGTTGGTTCTATTGGTGGCACCCAGGTACCTCTGACCCCAACAGTACTCACAGAGGTTTTTGGTTTAAGGAATGGTGAAGATTCTGCTGAACTCTCTGGAGATGAGTTCTCTGATATTCTTGCCAGGATGGGTCATCCTGAGGGGAACCCTAGCAAGCTGTTTAAGAGGAACCTGTCTGTGGAATACAGGTTTATGGCTGATGTAGTAGGCAAGGTTCTCTTGGCCAAGCATTCTGCTCATGACACAATCTCCAGATATCAGCTCTGCCTTATGGGAGCTCTGGTAGATAGAAAAAGCTTGAACTGGGGAGAAGTATTTTTGATTTGTTGAAGAAAAAGATAAACAAGACATTTGTGAACTTTGGAAGAATACTGGGAATCTTCCTCCAGGCTAAGTGCCCTGCCCTGCTAGTCTCCTCTGGAGTGCACATCAATGCCTCCAAGAGACTCACCTGTGCCCTTTTTGGGAAATGGGACAGGCAAATCTCCAAGCCCAGCATGCCCTCTTCTTCTGGCCCTTCAGGCACCAGGACTCTAAGAGTCACTCCACCCCAGGCCTCTGCCCCTGCAGAGGACCTACCTGCTGCTAGTGCTGCTGCTTCTCCTCCTCCAAGCTCAACCCTACCTCCAGCTCCATCCACCTCTCCAGCCACCTCCACAATTACCATCTCCAGCCCATCTCCAACTTCTATTCCATCTCCAGCAACAATTTCCTCTCCACCAGCAGACCACTTCCACCCCCTATTCTCTTATCCCCCTCCAGATGTCACCTCATCCCCATCCCTTCCATCCTTCACTCTCTTGGATGAATCCTACATGGATGATTCCCCCTCTTCTCCTCCAGATTTGCCATCCTCCTCCACATCTTTCCAAGACCTTCTCCACCAGATATTTGATCAACCCACCTTCACTCCCTCCATTTCCATCCCTCTATCCTCCATCTCTACCATCCCCTCTCCTGAGCCATTCATTCCATCCTTCAGCCCTCCTCCTCCAGCTCCCTCAGCCATCCCTCAACCCTCTACCTCTGCTCCTCTCATTGAGCATGTAGATCTCCCAGCCCTTGCTGATCAGTTGTATGCTCTCCTTGCACCTAGGCTTTCTCTTCTCATGGAGGCCTCTTTAGCTCCTCTACAACAATCAGTGGCAGCTCTCTCTGCCAGGCTTTCCTCCTTCCTTGCTCCTCTAGCAGCACCCCCAGCAGTGTGTCTTGATGCACAGGTATCTGCATCCAGGCAGGGGGAGATGCCCTATGAAGCTGTTGCTGCTGTTGCTGCCCCTGCTGTTGTTTCTGCTGCTACTGCTTCTGTGTCTGTTTCTGCTGCTGCTGCTACACCAGTACTAGCAATAGACCTAAGGTCCTTGCTATCTACTTTTGACACTGCTTACTTCTGCTGCCTCCCAGAGCCATATCCTGTCCAGCCTCCAGAGGTTCTTGCTGCCCAGTCAGAAGATTTGTCCAAGGCTCTAGTGCCCTTCTCTTGCTGTGACCCCAGAATCATTTCTAATTTTCTTCTGTCAGTGACTGCTGCTTCTGATGTTACTACTGCTGCTGCTGCTGAAGACAATGCTGTGTCTACCTCTGAAGTTATATCTGCTGCTGTTGAGCCCATTTCACAGGATGTTTTGATGACAGAGGCTGTTGCTTTTGAGCCTGCTGTAGAAGTTGTTGTTTCTGAAGCTGCTGCTGCTGCCCTCATTCCTGAAGCAATATCTGTTGTAATTTCTGCTGCTCCAGTACCTATAGTTACATCTGCTGCTGCTCCTGTTGTTGCTCCTCCTGCTTCTGTATCTTCTGCCCCATCAGCTGCTGTTAAACTGAAAGAGGATTTGATGAAACAGCTTGATGCATTGTATGATGCACAAAGTTCTGAATCTGAGGATTATAACACTGCTTCTGATGACTCATCTGCCACAATTGCTAAGAAAAGGAAAGCAAGAAGTAAGGCCTTGAAGAGAGTTCCTCCTGCCAAAGTCAGAGATGATAATGATGTTCCATACTATATTCTGCATAATTGCCCAATCACTGAGCATTGGATGCAATTCTCTAAGAACCAGTTGAAAGCTATGAAAAAGAAGAGGAAGTATGAAAAGATTCCACTCAGTTCAAGCACCCTCATCCTCCTCCACCACCTCCACCTGATGCAGGTGCAGGTGGCAGCTCTGCAAGATCAGGCTCTGCTAGAAGCCAGGCTCCCTACCAACCTCATGCAAGAACTTATCAAAGGGAAAGCCAGTCTAGGGGGTCTTACTCTAGAAGGGGAGGATATAGGGGTAACCAAAGAGAAACTCAGGTTTACTCTAAAGGACACTCCAGGCAGCATCCTTACTCTAGGAGAGGACATGTTTCTGCTGATACATCTTCTGGTCCTTTCCCCTACAAGCTCAAAGATACAGTGACTGCCAGGACTCCTCAAGAAACTACTTCCAACAGGTATGAGCCACCTGTTCCATTTGAGGATCCTGAGAAGAATCCTATGGCTTGGACTGCAAGAATGAAAGAGCTGGCTGCCTTAGATCAGATCAAGAAAGCAAAGGAACAAGGGCTAGACACTTCCAACATATCTACCATGTCAGAACAAAGACAGAAGGAATTAGAAAGATATGCTTCAAGCAAATTTTTTGATGCAGACAGGTACATGGAGTTGCATCCAGCTGCAGTGGTTCCCAGGGCTTCAAAGCAAATTTATTTGGGTGCAGCTGATGATACCAGATCCAAACAACAAGCTTTAGATCCCAACAGAGAAATTAAAATGGTAAAAGACAAAGAAAAGGAGTAACTCTGTAAGGTGACAACTTTTGGTTCTTCTAACTGCTATCTGGATAACACATATATATATATCTCTGTGATGGTTCTGCTCTGTGTCTTGTTATTGTTGTTTTTATGTTTTTCTGACTGTATGATGTTGTTTGTATTTCAAAGTCTGTAAATAGTTTTCCTAACCCAAATAGGGGGAGATTGTTGGAACACCCTATTACTAATTTGGGTCAGGATCACTATGTCTCTAGGAATTTATGCTTTGACCTTCTGTATAGATAATAGGTCAATTAGAATTGAGTCTAAGGGATCAGGAGTCTAGGTTTGGAAGCTGTCCTGAAGACCCAAATTTTTCTGGAGACTAAGTCTAAATCGTCGAGCTCAGCACGACGTTTCGTCGAACTCCGGTCGACGATCGTCTAGCTCAACTACTGACAGATCGTCGAGCTCCATTCGACGATCGCTGAGCTCAACCCTCATAATATCGTCGAGCTCCGGTCGACGATCGCTGAGCTCAACTTCTCCATATCGTCGAACTCCATTCGACGATCGCTGAGCTCAGGTCGATGATTTTGACTCGACTCTGGATCCTTATCTCTGAGCTCAGTTCGACGATCTTTGAGCTCAGATCGACGATTTCTTTGCTGCTTGCTTTTTCCAGTTCGCTGAGCTCAGCTCGACGATAGCAGAGCTCAGTTCGACGATTTCAGTTATCTTTCAGAATTCAAATTCAAATCAGATAGAAGTTATTCTGCATTTAATTCAGAAGATCTGCCAGCCGTTTTCATTTACTTCTGGAGCAAGTTTCAAGGGATTTTTCAAGGAATAATTCAGTGGACTTTCCTTCAGGACATTTTATGCAATTAATGCTGTAATTAATTCAGACCAACGACTATCTTTGACAGAGCAATTTTCTATTCAGACTCAGAGAATAAAAGATAGAATGTTTTTGAATCAGACAGAAGATAGACAAGAACAAGAGAATAGAGATAGACAAGTAGAGGACACAACTCAATACACAGAGACTCTCTCAATCTTCTGTCAACAAGAATTCAGAAGAACACTCATCAAGAGATTAAGCTTTCAAACATTCTTCAGATCTCTTCAGCTCTCAAGTGTTCAAGGCCAACATCATCTCAAGACTCCAGACACTCAACATTTCAGCTTGCTGAAATCATCTTTTGCTGGAGATCTATCTTTGAAGGCCTATCACCCTCAGCAAAGCTCATCTTCCTGAAGATTTCAAGGACTCAGGGGGAGCTTTGACAACATCACTGAATCCACATAGTCTTCTCAGTTGCTTGAGAAAGAGAAGACTGCCATCACTCTCTCACCCCCATTATGTAAAGGGTTTTTCAAACTCCCTTCAAAAGTTTGAAGCTGGTTTTTGAGCACCTTGTCAAAAGCTCATTGGTGGCAAGACACCTGATCAAAAAATCTGATTTGGTTTTTGAGCACCTTATCAAAAGCTCATTGGTGCCCAGGACACCTGATCAACTCATCCTGCAGTGGATTCCTACCTAGGGTGGTAGAAGAGTGGATGTACCCAAGTTGGGGAACCACTATATTTCCTTGTGTCATCTGGTTCTGCATGTTTTCTTTTTGTTTCTGGCCTAGTTTCTTGTGCTTAATATCTGCATAGCTTAGTTTTATTTCTGCTTCCCTGCTTACACTCATTACAACAATTGTTGTAAAGATTTGCAAAAAGTTTTCTTTGTGTTTTTAAAAAGCACCATATACTCTATTCACCCCCCCTCTAGAGTATATCAGATCTAGTTTCCCCATTCATCTTCTATGTTGAATCTTGCTGAGTGTCGACACAGCTCCTTGTGTCGACACACCTTCTTGTTGTTGAGACTTCAGCTGAGTGTCGACACATTCCCATAGTGTCGACACTTGTACTTAGAATAATTTGTTGTTCTTTCTGTTCTTTGTTAAGTGTCGACACAGCTCCATGTGTCGACACTTTCTTCCAGTGTTGAGTCTTCAGCTATGTGTCAACACATTGTTCTGGGTGTCGACACATACTTCAAATGCTGACTCTTCTATTGAGTGTCGACACATTGTGTTGAGTGTCGACACTTACTTCAAGTGCTGACTCTTCTGCATAGTGTCGACACATTGTGTTGAGTGTCGACACTTGTACTTGGACTCTGCAGACTTTTGCTGAGTGTCGACACAGCTCCAAGTGTCGACACTTTCTGGTGTAGACACAACTTCACTGAGTGTCGACACACCTCCTTGTGTCGACACTTTCTGTCTGCACTTTTCTTCAGTGAGTGTCGACACAGCTCCAAGTGTCGACACTTTCTGTCTGGTGTCGACTCTGCATCCCAGGTGTCGACACAATGACTCCAAGTGTCGACACAGCTTGTCTGGGTGTCGACACAAGCTTTCTTAAGTGTCGACACTTTCCCTCTGGATGTCGACACATGAACTTAGAAACTTTTTGCTTCAGTCCAGTGATTTCTTAACCTGTACAAGTAACTTAAACATACATCAAATACATTATGATGTATATCATTGAGTTGGGTGAGGCTTCTTCAAATCAGATACATTTGACCAATGTACCCAACAATCTCCCCATATTTGGAGAAGTCATAACCCTTAGTCAATGATATACACCATTCCTAATTAAAAATTACAGAATGATGTAAAGCAGTTATAAACAGCAGGGTAAACATAAACATGTAATATTTCACACATGTATACACATTCAACATTTCAGAACAAACAAGAAATAGACAAATTCTCAGAACAATCATGAAATAGATTTATCATTTATTGTTCTAACATTTTTCTAATACATCTTCAATGGTTTACAAAAATGTATTTCATTCAAAAGATTACAACAATCTTCAAGTCAATTCCTAATCTATTTCTGGTCTGGTTCTTTGATAACAATGCCTTTGCCAGATTGGACTTGAGCTTTGACAGTGGCTTCAGCAGTTGCAGCATCAGCAGGCTTCTTGCCTTTTAAGTCCTTCTTCTTCAGCTCTTCTGCTTTGATTTTCTGCCTCTCAAAATAATGATATGGCTTAGGAAAGTACTTGCTAGGCTCCACTGCAGTAGGAGGTAGCTTTCCCATCTTAGCCTTCCTTTTATATTGAACAATGGCCTCTTGTCTTATTTCATGTTTCCTCCATTCTGCTTCAGAGAACCACTTGGGCCTTTCATGAGCATTGTCCTTGGCAGCTTTCCAGGCAGTTAAAATTATATTTCTAGAGGTAGGGCTCCATTGTTCAAAATCTGGCTTTTGTTCTGCTTGTTCCCTAAACCTCTTATTTGACAACCTTGTCTCTTCTTCTTTGTTCATAGCCTCTTGCAGAGCGTCAGAAATAGGTTGAACAACCTTCTCAATATGAACATTGGCCTTGCCCTCAGTTGGGCTATACATTGTGCTGACATCTGCTTGAACCATGTCAAAATCTGGAGGTGGATAAATCACTTGAGCTACCTCTGGTTGCTCACCTCCAAGATATGCATTTTGAATCCCTGATTCAGCAACATTATCATCATCATAGAGTGGAGGATAGCCCAGTGTAGCTCTGATGGAGTTAGATATCCATTTGGCATGGTCAGAGCTAGCTTTGACTAATACTCTCTCCCCCTTTATGACTTCTCTAGCCATATGGTCTCTGACATCATCCTTTTGAAATCTTATTTGACTATCCAAATACCTGATTCCCTCTTTAAAGAATGGTTTCAGCTTTGTGAGTTGTTCAGAGATGACTTTCTGGGAATCTTGAATAGCAGACTTAACAGCAGTAATTTCAGCTTGAAATACTTTATCAAGTCAGCCTTAACTGCAGCAGCAGATGTAGAAGGTTGATCAGCCTTGTTCTTCAATTCTGTGAGTAGAGCATTATGTGACTCAGTAAGATTGTCATTCATTCTGATTTGGTTTTCCAGCACATATCCTTGCTTTAAGGCTATATCATCTACCTGAGCCTTTATCTTCTCTTGGTGTGTTGCCAGATACACCACAACATTTCCACCCTTGTGGAAGCATTCATTCATCTCCTTCTTATTAAGGTTCATCTCAAACCTTATAGACTTTATTTCTTAGGCCAGGTCAAACTGTAAAGTTTTCTGCCCTTCATCAACATAAGCCTCTATGGCTTTCCTTTGTTCATCCATTTTTATCTGCAGTGCAATCAGTAAAGCACTATAGTCAATAGTTGGAGCTTGTTGGACTATAGGCTGTGGGGCTACAGATTGCAGAGCTTTCTTGTAACTCTGGCTTCTTCTTTTAAAGACATAGAGTTTCTTCTTCTTGGCCCTAGCACTCTCCTCATCTTCAGAGGCAGAAGTGCTGGCAATATCAACCCTGTCCTTAGGGCTTTGAGGCTTCTCAATTTGCACATCAGGTGCTTGCTCAGTTTCCAGCCTAATAGGCTCTTCCAGAACTGTCAGTTGCTCCCCCTCAGCAGCAGCACTCTTATCTTCAGCAGCAGCATCCTTATCTTTAGCAGCATCAATTTATTTGTCAAAATCTGCTTGATCCAGATTTAGGAACAAGTCTTCCATTGTGAATTCTTGTGATGAAGGAGCTGGAGAAGTTCTTGGTTCTTCAACTACTTGATCAGGAACCACTTCTAGTACAACAGAGGTGTCTTGGATAACAACATCTGGTTCTTGACTGTCTAGCTGAGTTTGCTGATGTACATCAGACAAATCAGAATCTACTATAGAAAAATTCAATGTATTTAGATCAATGAGTACCTCTTGGATGATGTTAGTGGCTTGCTCACTGTCCAGAGTAGAGGGTTCTTCTACTACTGGAAGCTCCCCCTGGCTGTGATCCCTATGGATGGGGCTAGCTTGAGGCAGCTCCCCCTGGATCTCAGCTACATCTTGAGCAGCAGGGGTCTTCTCTGCAGTCACTTCCTCTTGAGCATCAGGAGTGAAGACAACCTGTTCTTCACTATCAGAATCACTAGTGGATTCTTGTACCACTTGTACAGTCTTTCTCTTCTTCTTTGGAGGAATTTCTTTTTCAGATACTGGCTTCTCAGGGGTTGACAGTTCCTTGGACAACACCCTGTCCCATCTAGAAAAGATCCTTAGATCCATCTTCCTCATATGATTTATCTTGCTGCTTGCAGCAGTACTCATTACCTCTGGTATGGTACCAGACAGGTAAAGACTAATGATCCTGCCCAGATTGGGCTTCTTCAGACTTTCCTTAATTTTCTCATACACCACTTGAGACCAATCTGTTTTCAGAGTGAAGATTATTCTTATCATGATTTCAAACATGTAGGCTGACACCCTGTCATGCCCTCCAGTCTTGCTGAGAATAACCTTGCCCACAATCTCAGACATGAATTTTCCTTGACTGTTCATACCTTTCCTGTTAAAGATAGATCCTATCTTCATCTTTGGATCAAGTCCACACCAGGTAAGGGCTTCCCTGGTCTTGGATGTAGTTACTTCTTCTTCATCTTGTGTTTTAGGTAGCTGGAGTACCTTCCTCAGACTGTTTGGTGAAATCTTGACTTTAGATCCATGAACTCTGGATTTGATTCTATATCCAGAGTCATCTACAACAGCTCCATTAAGGAATTCAAGAACTTCCTTCTTCCAAATCTTTGTTGGTTCTGAAACCAAGTATTCTAGTCCAGAATTGGCGACTAGGGTTACCACCGACTGGATTTCTTGATCTGCGTCGTCGAACGCGCCGCGCACTAGCTCATAGCCCTCGTTAACATTCTCCTCAAGCTTAGGAGCCATTAGGGTTTGGAGAATTAGTCTTGAGAAAAGAGAGGTGTCGACACAGGAGTTTTGGTCTCGAAACTTTGAAAGCGTGTCGACAAACAAAGACAGAACCCTATTTATACCTGTCTAATTTTGAAGATGAACAGGCGGGACAGCTAGCTTAACATGTGTCGACACTGGCAATAAGTGTCGACACTGACTTATAATGTCTCGACACACATGTGTCGACACAAGTTTAGTCAACAGATTTTATGTGTCGACACTTGGATATGTGTCGACACAACATAACTCGACACATTGTCGAGACTTTACTTAGAAAAATTCTGAGTAAAACTTAAGTGTCGACACCATATTGGATGTGTCGACACCTACTTGACATGTGTCAACACTAACATTCTGAAGTGTCGACACCACATTCCTAGATGTATCGACACCTTTTTCCTGAAGTGTCGACACCACTATTTTGTGTCGACATAGACTTGTCTATGTGTCGACACCTTTTTACTTAGTCAATTTTCTATTCTGTAAACTTAGTCTAAGTTTATCATTCCTAGTTCAATTTTGAATCTATTGAACTTAGCTTCTTCTAGGGGCTTAGTAAACATATCAGCTACTTGTTCATCTGTTTTAACATATTCAAGTGAAATATCTTCTCTTTCTACATGTTCTCTAAGAAAGTGATATTTAATCTCAATATATTTTGTTCTACTATGAGATACAGGGTTATTAGCTATTGAAATAGCACTTGTAGAATCACAGTAAAGTGGAGTTCTACTTACCTGAAATCCATAGTCCTCTAGCTGATGTTGAATCCACAGAAGTTGAGCACAGCAACTTCCTGCAGCCACATACTCTGACTCAGCTGTGGAGATAGCCACACTAGTCTGCTTTTTGCTGCTCCATGAAATTAGTCTTCCACCTAGGAATTGACAGGTTCCAATAGTGCTCTTTCTATCCTCTTTGCATCCTGCAAAGTCTGCATCTGAATAACCTGTTAGATCAAAATCTTCATTCCCAGGGTACCAGAGGCCTAGATAGGGAGTGCCCTTTAGATATCTCAAAATTCTCTTGACTGCAGTCAAGTGAGACTCTTTAGGGCAGGCTTGATACCTTGCACAAACACATGTAACATACATGATGTCTGGTCTACTAGCAGTTAAGTATAATAGGGAGCCAACTATCCCTCTATACAAGGTTTCATCTACAGGTTTCCCTGCATCATCCTTGCTAAGAGACATACTTGACCCCATAGGAGTCTTCATGGTGCTGGATGAATCCATACCATATTTCCTTATGAGTTCTAGGGTGAACTTGGACTGACAAATGGACAAACCACTCTCAGTCTGTTTAACTTGGAGACCCAAGAAAAACTTCAGCTCTCCCATACTACTCATCTCAAACTGACCTTGCATAAGTTTTGCAAACTTTTTGCAAAGGCTGCTTTCAGTAGACCCAAATATAATGTCATCTACATATATTTGGACTAGTATGACTTTGCCTCTAGATTCCCTAAGGAATAGAGTCTTATCTATTTTCCCCCTTGAGAATTTGTTCTCAATGAGGAAACTAGATAGGGTTTCATACCAAGCCCTAGGGGCTTGCTTTAACCCATATAAAGCTTTCCTAAGTCTATAGACATAATGAGATAAAGTTGGATCAACAAAACCTGCAGGCTGCTCCACATAGACTTCTTCTTTCAAATTACCATTTAGGAATGCTGACTTGACATCCATTTGGTATACTTTGAATCCTTGATAGGTTGCATAAGCCAAGAACATTCTTATGGCTTCTAGTCTGGCTACTGGAGCAAAGGTTTGATCAAAGTCAATACCTTCTTCTTGCCTATATCCTTTAGCAACCAGTCTAGCTTTATTCTTAATGATGACACCTTGTTCATCCATCTTATTCCTGTAGATCCACTTAACTCCTATTACATTGTGGTCTTTAGGTTTAGGAACAAGTTCCCAAACCTTGCACCTCTTGAACTGATTAAGCTCTTCTTGCATAGCTTCAGTCCATTGTGGATCTTGTATTGCTTCTTCAAATCTTTTAGGTTCAACTTGAGACAAAAAGCTGGAATAGATTGCTGCATTCATGTTTCTACTCCTGGTTTGTACTCCTTGTCTTGGATCTCCAATAATCAGCTCTACTGGATGATCTCTAAGATGCCTGTGGGCTGGAGGCATCCTCACTTCAGGTTGAACCACTTCAGCATCTGCATCATGCTGTATTCCTTGGATTTCTTCAACACTTGGCACATGTAGTTCTCCCCCTGGACAGTAGCTACTCTCCTCTCCTTACTGTCTTGCAGCAGGCACCTCTTCTAAGTAAGCTTGTCCATTGTCTTTGTCAAACCTGTGGGGCTGCATACATTGCTAGACAACTCATTATTAATAAGTTTAGTCTCATCAAAAACTACATGCACTGATTCTTCTACAACTTGTGTAGTCAAGTTGTAGACTCTATAAGCCTTACTATTATTGCTGTACCCAACAAAAATTCCCTCTTGGGACTTGGCCGCAAACTTAGTTAAGTAAGACTTCCCATTGTTAAGTATGAAGCATTTGCAACCAAAGATCCTGAAGTAGGATAGGTTTGGTTTCCTGCCTTTCATAACTTCATAGGGGGTCTTGTTTAGCCTTTTAGTGATGGTAGCCCTATTTATAACATGGCATGCTGTGTTAACTGCTTCAGCCCAGAAATACTCTGGCAGTGATGTATCGCTCAATAGGGTTCTACCAGCCTCTATCAAGGTTCTATTCTTCCTCTCAGCAATGTCATTTTGCTGAGGTGTTCTAGGTGAAGAGAATTCTTGAAATATCCCAAAGTCTTCACATAGTTTTGTCATGCTTTCAGATTGAAACTCAGTACCATGGTCACTTCTAATTTTGACCACAACACTATTTAGTTCATTCTGAATTTGCTTGACAAAGCTGTAGAGGACACTAGGTATTTCAGATTTCTGTCTTAAGAAGAACACCCAGGAAAACCTTGAGTAGTCATCTACAACTACAAGGGTATAGACCTTCCTACCTAAGCTGTGAACTGACATTGGACCAAAGAGATCCAAATGCAAGAGGTACAAACACCTCACAACATCTTTGTTTTCTATGCTTTTAAAGGTGGATTTAGTCTGCTTGCCCTTTTGACAAGCTGAGCAAATACCATCTTTGACACACTTAACTTGAGGACCATTCCTCACTAACTTTTTGCTAAAGAGTTTGCTAATAGTCTTGTAGTTAAGATGGGCTAGCCTCTTGTGCCATTTGACACAATGAGAGACTGTCTCATCAGCTATAAGACAAACTGGAGAACCATTGTTCTCAATCATAATGTCTAGGCATTAGACATTCCTCTTCCTATATCCTGTCAAAATGATTTCTTGATCACTTGACCTCTTGATATGACAACCATTTTTAACAAATGAGATGTCATACCCTACATCACTTAATTGACTTATACTTATTAGGTTGTGTTTCAACCCTTTAACATAAGCCACTTGAGTAATGGTAACTAAGTTTGAAGAAATGTTACCAAACCCTTTGATGATTCCTTTTTCAGAACCACCAAAGGTTACTTTAGGACCATTTTTGATTGGAATGTAGTCCTTCAGTAGTCCCCTAGTTCCAGTCATATGTCTGGAACATCCACTGTCCAAGTACCATGTAGGGGTATGGCCACTTGAACTTACCTGCAAAACAAATTAATGAACCTTAGAACCCAAAGTATTCTTGGGTCCTTGGTGATTGTTAGTTTGCAATTTGACAAACCTACCTACTGGCTTTCCAACAGGTAGTTTGGAACTCACTTTGGCACTCACATTGTGCCAACAGTCCACTGCAAAATGGCCAACTTTGCCACAACACCAACATTCAAATTTATTGTACCTTTGCTTAGGTACAGCCTTGGCTGTCTTGACTACAGCAGGCTTGTTGAATGTTGGGGCTTTGCCCTTGGACTTATACTTGGACTGCTCAGTCCCTGCAGGTCTAACAAAACCTAGCCCAGCCTTGCCTTTATGATGAACAAATTCATATATTAAGGGTAGCACTGATTTAGGTTTTGAAAACCTAGCAACAAGCTCTCTCTCTTTCTGAAGATTGATCTCCAGACACTTAATTTGATCATTCTTAAAAGTGATAGTTCCCATCTGAATCACAGTAATGTGTTTCAGCCTAGCTACCTCATTCAGTTTTTGATCAAATTGCTTCTCAAAATCTGTTGCAGCAGCTTTAAGATCAGCAATTTCCTTTGCCTGACTTTTGGCTAGGGTCTTGCTTTTCTTGTAGGCTTGCAACAGTACCTTATATTCATCTATAAGCTGATGAATATCTTCCTCAGACTCAGATACATTCTCATCACTTGATGAAGAAGAATCTGAATCTGAACTAGAACAAGAAACTGAACTTGAACATGAACCTTGTACCTGACTGGGTCCTGGCTGCTCCAGGATTTTGGCACTATCTGTCAAAGCCATTAGCCCTTGACAATGACTGTCTTCTTGTTCATAAATTGACTCCAAGATCTGCATGAATTCTTCCTCTTCTTCTTCAGCAAACAGCCCTATGTAGGCTTCAGCCTCAGACTCAGTTTCTAAAGAAGAGATATCTGATAGAGTCTTCTCCTTCTTAGCAACAAAAGACTTTTCTTTCTTCCCTTTGAAGTGAGTCTTTTTCCTGTCACCAGATTCCTTTCTCTTCTCTGGACAATCTGCAATAACATGGCCCTGTCTATTGCAGCAATATCAAACAATCTTTGAACCAGTTGCCTTGCTTGATTTTGTCCTTTTCTTGTGATTCTTTGAAGACCTCTTTTTCTGATAAGAGTCTTCCTTTACTTGTGATGTAGAAGGCCTTGACCTCCACTGTTTCTTTTTCAAAAACTTTTGAAAGTGTCTAGTGAAAGCAGCAAAGTCTTCATCACTTTCACTGCTCTTAGACTTTGTGCTGACAGACTCATCAGACTCTGATTCAACTACCTCTGGAGGTGGAGTTGAAGACTTATTCCTGCACTTTCTGGGAACTTCTGTTTTGAAAGCAACAGTTCTTTCCTTATGCTCAGTCCTTGTTGATTTCTCCTCCTCTTTTCTTACTGTCAACTGCATCTCATATGACAATAGCTTGCCAAACAGTGTGGGAGGTGGAATTTCCCCTAACTTAGCCATTTCTCTTATGGCACAGATCTTGGTGTCCCAATCTTTGGTTAGGGACCTTAAGAACTTGTCATTTGGTTCATAGTTACTGAACTCTCTTCCATAAGACATGAGTTCATTAACTATTCTGTAAAATTTCTTATAGCACTCAGTGATGCTATCACCCTTTCCTTGCCTAAAGCTTTCATACTCCTGATTTAGCAAGGACTTCCTATCTTGCCTAACTTCTTCAGAACCTTCCATATAGACAATGAGAGTATCCCACATCTCTTTTGCTGTTTTACAGTGAATTAAGTTCTGAAAAGTTGCATCATCAATGACACTCACTATTATGTTCTGTGCCCTCTTGTCCATTGATGGGCCCGCGAACAGACTCTTACTGTGGTTGGTTCGTTGAGTCGATCGCCGCGGGCTTGCTCGGGTAGGCAAGTGCACCTATCGCAAGTAGTACTCGATATTCGGGGGAATACCGAGGTCGTATTGTTCTCGGGGTCGCGTTGACTATTCTTACTCCTCCGGGAGGACTATTATTTTACTGAAAATAAGGTGGATTTTTTTTACTTAATAAAAGGCGGAAAAGCAAAGGAGCGAAAAAACGATTTATAAAATATTCGATGAAGGGTTAACGCTCGGCATCGAATCGGATTAAGACTAAAATAATTTTTAATAATAAAAAGACTTAGTTTTCAAATTAATAATAAGACAACTTGGCCGTGGAGGTTCCACAAATGTGAGCTCACCTAGCTATAGGGATATCGCTCACCTAAACGTTAAGACTATTCGACCGAACGTTAGTCCGACGAAGGATTCCTCTTAACGCCCGCTTTACGCTAAGAACCCCGCTATTGGGTGGGGGATCCAATCCGGTAGAATTACGCTAGTCCTCTCTCGAGGGTATGCACGCAACTCTATTTACCCAGGGGTGATCGGTCCATATGCACGGCCTCTCGGCTAGCTAGCATATGGACTACGGAAATAGGGCCCACACATCGATTATGTGGTCCTACGCGTCGTAAACCCGGGGTAAACCCTAAGTGCTTAAATTAAAATGAAAATGAAGAGCTTTAATTATTATAAATCATTTTAAATGTCCCAATGCTCTTCGATGCCGAGGCTAATAGCGATTAGCCACACATCGGTATGGGGACGGCTTATAATTTAGTGAGGCGCGAGTTCGAATTTTAATGCTAAACGATTATAAGAAAGAGACAAAAGAAAAATAACAATATTTAGAGAGTTAAAAAGTTAACTAAACGAGAACTCACGCACACTCCAAATTATAAATTAAACAAAAGCTAAGTTACACATAAAAGAAAATTGCATATTCAAATTTGCGAGTCCCACTCAAACGAGTGGGGGCGGTAAATAAAGGCTGAAAATTGCAAGTCCTACTCAAACGAGTAGGACTGAAATGAAAGCGAGTCCTACTCAAATGAGTAGGAGAAAATAAATGCGATTACAGGGCTAAAAAGTCCGGCCATTTAACTCAAGTGAGTAGGCGGAAAAAAATAAAGAAAGTAAAATTGCAAGTCCTACTCAGACGAGTAGGACTGAAATAAAGTCCGGCCATTTAAACTCAAGTGAGTAGGCGGAAAAATAAAGAAAGAAAAATTACAAGTCCTACTCGAACGAGTAGGACTGAAAATGAAAACGATGCGCCATTTAACTCTTAACGAGTAGGCGGAAATAAATGCACACGAACACACACACTCCAAATGAAATTCAAGAAAGCAATAAAATTATACACCTACACTCACACACTCTACATAATTTGAATCAAAGCATTAAAAGGAAGCATTAAAACAAAGCATGAAAATTTAACACCTACACTCACACACTCTACATAATTTAAATCAAAGCATAAAAATTATACACCTACACTCACACACTCTACATGGAAATTTAAGAAGAACAAAAAGAAATTTAAGCTCATACACTCACACACACTAATAACAAAGAAAAATTAAAGTTACCTAAAAATGAAAATAACAAGATTTCTACTCCTAAAACTTACCCAAAACACATAAAAAGAACAAACAAAAATAATATGAGCAAAAAGTTTTACAAAATAAAGTCAAAATCAAAGGTGCTCAAAAATTAAAACTTTAACTTTTTCATGCTTAGGTTTTGCCAAAAATGAATAAAAAGAGAAAATTACAATTTTTGGAAGACTAAAGTTTTTCAAAGTAAATCAAAAATCAAAGTTTTTAGAAAATTAAAATACCAACATTTTCATTCTTATGATGTTATGAAAGTGATAAAAAAGTGAAAAAGAACATGAAAAGAACAAAATAGGTTTTACAATCCTAAAAAAAACTAAGTAAAAAGAAAGAACAAATTCACTTTTTTAAATCTCTTTCAAAAAAAATCATAAGAATGAAATCAAAATCCTAAGCATGAAGATAAGTTAAGGGAAAAAAATAAGGAAAGTAAATACATTACACTCATACACACCTTTCCTAAGTGAAGAACAAGTGAAGAACAAAGAATAAAAAGGTGAAGGAAAAGTGGGCACAAGTGTTCATTCCAAAGCCATATATGAAGAGAAATTTTAACATTTTATTTGATCAAAATGAAACTATTACAAGCTATTACAAGTGCTAAAACTAAAACAAAACAAGAAATGAAATAAAAAAGGGAGAAATCTCCTTACATAGCCTTGAAAATCACGGATGCAGCCCACAAAAATACACTAACTTGGCCCAAAAATCTGAACCCTTGGACCTTACAGAACTGGGCTATTTATAGAAAAAAAATTCTAAGTACACGCCCTCGGTCACGGGCGTGACATGGGGGCGTGACAGTACTATTCATGAAGGCGGCTGGCGATTGGACAGCAAAGTTGACTTCGGGCTGAGTTCGCAGCAGTCACGCCCCAGGTCACGGGCGTGACCTAGGGCGTGTCGGGGAGGTAGAACCGGGCGCGGGTTGCGTCAAATGTCCTCGGCAGCGTCTTGTCGGGCCAGCTGGAAAGGTCACGCCCCATGTCACGGGCGTGACTATGGGCGTGACAGTCGGGGTCGACACTCGACGAATGTCGAGCGGAAAGTGTCGAGTCGAAATCGTTGAGCTGAAATTGGGTCACGCCCCAGGTCACGGGCGTGACACTGGGCGTGACAGTTGGTGTCGACACTCGACGATCGTCGAGTGGAATTCGTCGAGAGGAGCGGACACGGGCTTGGGTCACGCCCCGTGTCGGGTGACACGGGCGTGTCGCCAGGCGTGTCAAGCCTTTTCTTCAGAAATTTTCCGATTTCACGGGAAATACACAGGCACGGCTTGGTCACGGGCGTGACCCATGTGTCACGGGCGTGTACTTCCCAAAATCTGGCAGATTCTGGAATTTTTCTGCAAAATAAAATAAAACAAGTTAGGAGAAAATTTACAAGAATAGGAACATTTTATTGAACAAAAATAAGTAAAAACGACGAAAATAAATGAAAATGACTAAATTAATGTGCATAAAAATACGCATATTTACAGTTCATCAAATACCCCCATACTTAGGCTTTTGCTATTCCAGAGCAAAAGTTTGAGGTGAATCTATAAGGAATAAAAAAAACTCTAAGTTTTGGCTATCGCTTAATTAATTATAAGAGAGATCGAAATAAATATACGGGGTGTAAGAGTTAAGTCCTAAAATTATGTAGATGATTTAAATAGCGCAAAAGTTTTGGCCAAAAGACTTCTTGATGTAATCAAATAGAAGGCAACATTTGTAATGGTTAGGTTAACGAAAATAGTTTGGAATTATAAGAATTCTAGCTTATACGAGTGCTACCGGAAATAATACAATTTACTAATTATGCTCTCAAAAAGATTTTTGAATTAATTCTAGAATCGAGTAATTGGCTAAGGGGGTAGTGTGGTTTATGAAGAGGGTTTTGATATTTGAAGTGAGGTAATTTTTTCTCGAACCTCCATTTTTTTTTCTTTTGGATTATTAGGAAAACGAAATCTTATTTTCCTAATATGATTTTTGTTTTTCAACTTCATAATAAAAAAAATTAACCCAATGTATATTTGTAGGAGTAATGAATTTTATCCTCTTACTCCCTATATAATCTTTTTAAACTTATTGGGTGCCTATGTTTACGGAACGAAATCTTGTTCCCATTGACATAAGATCTTTTAAGGATAAAATTTTTCATGCCAAGTAGGTCATGAAAAGTGAGGGGAGAAAGGAAAACTAGATTGTAATCCTAAAAATTTTTGAGAGCAACCTTAATAATTTGTACGTTCCAATGTTTTCAGAAAGCTAAAAGTAAGTATAATTGAATTCTATAGTCGTTATTTCCTAACATAATATACGTGCTCCTATTAATGAAAAATTAGAAGTAGTGCCTAAAACGAGTCCGCTAGTTTTAACAAAGCATAAAGAATTCTTTAAAACTTAACCCCGGCTATTTAAATGTTTCAATCGATAATTAACAAACGGGTAGTAAACAGAGAATTAATAGTATTCACATATAAATAAACTCAAAACAGAATTTTTGGATAGCAGAAAAGTTAAGTATGGAATATTTAATTTATTTGTTGCAAAACATTTTTTTGTTTTTTTATAGTTTTTTTTTGTAAACATTTTTTTTGTGTTTTTCATTTATTATCTTTTTTTTTTGTATTTTTGTTTTTCTCGATTTTTTTGTTTGAAAATTTTTTGAACTATTATCTTTTTTTTTTTTATTTTTTAAGAGAATTTTCATAATATGTACAAAAATAAGGGAGAAAAAGAAAAATGTTTGTACAAGAATGAGGAAGGGGGAGAGAGAGAAAAAAATATTTACAAAGAGAAAAAATTTTTTTGGATTTTTGTTTTGTTTTTTTTTTTTTCATAAAATTTTTTTTGTGTTTTTTTTTTTTCCTTTAAAAATTTTTTGTTTTTTCATTTTAAAAAAAAATTTTTTTTGTTTCATTTTAAGATGTTTTTTTAAATTTTTTTTGTTTTTGTTTTGTTGTTATATGTATTTTTTTGTATTTTTCTTTTTGTTTTTGAGATGCAGAAAAAATTGAAGTGCAGAAAGTAAAGCACGAAAATACCCCCATACTTAAGTCCAACATTGTCCCCAATGTTGTATCGTAAGTATGCGGAACAGAAATGAAAGACAATATGTACAACGAAAAGAAAGGGAAGGGGGTAGAAGCTTCCCTGAAACGCGGAGGGGAAGGGAGGCCGATCAGAAACCCTGCGTTTATTAGAAAAAAAATAACAAAGATAATAAGGAAAGAGCGAAAAAGATAAGCGAGGGGTGCCTCCCAGGAGCGCTTTGTTTATAGTCGTGTAGCTTGACTATTTTGGCGGGTTTATAATGTGGAGGAAAGTTATGGTTTCGCTAAAACCGATCACTGGGTCGCCCGCGATGTAAGACTTTAACCGATGACCGTTTACTTTAAAAGAGCCTTTGTCCGGGTGGGAGACGAGTACGGTTCCATAAGGAAAAACTTCTTCAACTAAGAAGGGACCGGACCATCTAGATTTTAATTTACCTGGAAAAAGCCTAAGGCGTGAATTGTAAAGAAGGACAAGATCGCCCGGAGAAAATAATTTTTGGGACTTGATTTTTCGATCGTGATAGAACTTAGAGCGCTCCTTATAGAATTTATTGCTCTCGTAAGCGTTCGCACGCCATTCATCGAGCTCGTTTAGTTGCAGTTTTCTATTCTGAGCGGCTAAGTTGGAGTCGAGGTTTAAGAGTTTTAAAGCCCAAAGTGCGCGATGTTCTAATTCTACGGGTAAATGGCACGCTTTGCCGTAGACTAACCGGAACGGCGTACATCCAATAGCGGTTTTGTATGCCGTCCGATACGCCCACAACGCATCGTCGAGTTTAACGGACCAATCTTTCCTATTTAGCGAAACGGTTTTTTCTAAAATTCGCTTAATCTCTCGATTTACTACCTCGACTTGGCCACTTGTTTGCGGGTGGTAGGGGGTGGCAAGCTTGTGCGTGACTCCGTATTTAGCTAACGTCTTAGCCATAAGAGCGTTACAGAAATGCGTTCCCCTATCACTAACAATTGCGCGAGGCGTGCCGAAGCGAGAAAATAATTTTTTAAGAAATGTAACGACGACTCGCGCATCGTTGGTGGGGAGAGCTTGCGCTTCCGCCCACCTCGATACGTAGTCGACCGCCACTAAAATATACATATTTTTGAAAGACGGAGGTAGGGGGCCAACGAAATCTATGCCCCACAAATCGAAGACTTCGCATTCTAAAAACATATTTTGGGGCATCTCGTCACGACGAGAGATGTTACCCGACCGCTGACAGCTATCGCATGCGCGCACAAAATTATGCGCGTCTTTGAAGAGAGTGGGCCAAAAGTAGCCCGCCTCTAGCGCCTTCCGAGCGGTCCGGTTGGCTTGATAATGCCCACCGGCTGGACCCTCGTGGCAGTGCTTAAGAATTTGCAAGCACTCCACACCCGCAACGCATCTTCGGACCGCTTGGTCCGCGCAGATACGAAAAAGAAATGGGTCCTCCCAAAAGAAATTTTTCAAGTCAGAAAAGAATTTCTTCTTTTGGTGACCGGAAAATTCTTTTGGAAGGACCCGCGCTACTAAAAAATTTGCAAAATCTGCGAACCAAGGCGAAGATGACGAAGATTTATTAATGGCAAGAAGGCGTTCCTCGGGGAATCTGTCATTTATTTCAGATTCGACGAGCGCTTCCGCACCCGGATTTTCTAAACGGGAGAGGTGGTCGGCCGCTAGATTTTCCGCTCCCCGCTTATCTCGGATCTCCAAATCAAACTCTTGTAGGAGGAGAATCCATCGAAGAAGGCGGGGCTTCGCATCATTTTTAGCTAATAAATATTTAAGCGCGGAGTGATCGGTAAAAACGATAACTTTAGATAGCGTTATATACGAGCGAAACTTATCGAAAGCGAAAACGACGGCTAAGAGTTCCTTTTCCGTTGTCGTGTAATTTATTTGTGCGGAAGTGAGCGTCTTGCTAGCGTAATAAATAGGATGAAAATGTTTTTCTACGCGTTGGCCAAGAACGGCACCTAAGGCAATATCACTAGCGTCGCACATTATTTCGAACGGAAGGGACCAATTAGGGGCCACTAATATTGGTGAAGAGATAAGTTTTTGTTTTATCAAATTAAATGCGGACTCGCATTCGCTACTAAAGATGAAGCGTGATTCCTTTTCCAAGAGGTGAGTTAGCGGCTTTGTTATTTTTGAAAAATCTTGAATAAAGCGTCGATAAAAGCCCGCATGGCCTAAGAAACTCCTAATAGATTTTACGTTTGTTGGATGCGGAAGTTTTTCTATAATTTCTATCTTGGCCTTATCCACCTCTATCCCCTTAGACGAAATCATATGGCCGAGGACCAAACCTCCTCGAACCATAAAGTTGCATTTTTCCCAATTTAAAACAAGGCTTGTGTCCTCGCACCGTTGAAGGACACGATCTAAATTGTTAAGGCAATCGGGAAAAGAGCGTCCGAAAACAGAGAAGTCATCCATAAAGACTTCCATAATGTCTTCTACTAGCTCGCCAAAGATCGCTAGCATACATCTTTGGAATGTAGCTGGCGCGTTGCAGAGTCCAAATGGCATTCTTCGATATGCGAAGGTGCCGAACGGGCAAGTAAAAGTTGTTTTCTCTTGATCATCGGGGGAAATGGGGATTTGGAAAAACCCCGATAAACCATCAAGAAAACAATAATACGGATGACCGGATAAACACTCTAGAATCTGGTCTAGAAATGGCAGAGGGAAATGGTCCTTGCGGGTGGCGTCGTTAAGTTTCCTATAGTCGATGCACACTCGCCAACCCGTAACAGTACGAGTTGGGACAAGCTCGTTATGCTCATTCGCCACTACGGTAAGACCGCCCTTCTTGGGCACGACATGCACGGGACTAACCCATGCACTGTCCGAAATAGGGTAGATAATCCCCGCATCTAATAACTTAATGATTTCGGCTTTAACGACGTCTTTCATGTTTGGGTTAAGACGACGCTGCGGCTGTATCGTTTTGCGGCAATTATCGTTTAGGAAAATCTTATGGGTGCAAAAGGAGGGGCTAATCCCCTTTAGGTCAGAGATTTGCCACGCAATTGCGTGGCGATGTTTAAATAAAACTTCCAATAAATCGGAAGTCTCCGAATCACTCAAGTCCGAAGAAATGATAACGGGGAGCGTATCACCTTTTCCCAAAAAAGCGTACTTGAGCGAGGCGGGTAAGGGTTTGAGGTCTAGGATGGGCGGTTCTTCTAGGGAGGTTTTAATTCCTATGTCTTTCTTACCAATTGGTTCGAAAGGCAAGTCTATAGACGTATCCTCATCGCAGTTAAAATTTTCGAGCGCATAAATATCGTCATTTAAAAATACGGACTCGAAAATGGGAGAAGAACGATCTCCGAAAAAAGTATTTAAAGAATAGCAGAAATCGTCGCTCGATGACAAATTGTCCATCGAGGGATTAATAGAGAAAGTAACCTGGTCATCGCCTACTCGGAGGAGAAGGCTACCATTACTAACATCTATTAGTGCGCGGGAGGTGGCGAGAAAAGGGCGACCGAGTATTATTGGTACCTCGGCGTCCTCCTCGATATCTAAGATGACGAAGTCTACCGGGAAGGTAAACTTGTCGACTCGGACAAGGACGTCCTCCACTACCCCGATAGGGAACTTAACCGAGCGATCCGCTAATTGGATGCGCATATTCGTAGGACTAGGAGTTACCCAAACCTAAACGCGAAAAGAGCGAGAACGGCATCAGATTAATGCTAGCCCCTAAATCAGCTAAGGCGTACTTTACTAATATATCGCCAAAAAGGCACGGGATGGAAAACCGTCCCGGGTCGTTTTGTTTTGCGGGCAATTTATTAGTAAGGGCCGCCGAGCAGACAGCGTTGAGAGATACATGCGAAATATCCTCTAATTTGCGTTTATTAGAAAGTAGTTCTTTTAAAAATTTCGCATATTTGGGCATTTGTGAGATAGCCTCGCAAAAAGGAACATTAATGTGAATTTGTTTTAATAATAAAATAAATTTTTCATATTGCGCGTCCTTACGCTCGTTTTCTAACTTATGCGGATACGGGAGAGCCTTGTTTAAAATAATTTTTTCTTTTATAATAGGTAAAGGTGGCGTGAGCGAAGGAAGGGGAAGAGGGGTCGGAGGTGAAATATGTACCTGAGGGTCGGTCCGTTTTGGATCGACCACCTCCTTTCCGCTACGGAGGGTTATAGCGTTGGCGTTTTCCCGCGGATTCGGCTCCGTGTTTCCCGGCAGTGCCCCGAGCGCGCGCTCGGACATCATCCTCGCCAGCTGTCCAACCTGTTGTTCGAGTGTTTTTAGCGATCCGGTGATGTTCCGGATATTTGACTCGTTGGACGCAATATACTTCGAAAAATTTTCCTCCATCGGGGAGGGTTTCGGAAGAGGAGGGGGAGGAAGAAATCCGGGCGCATAAGAAATAGGGGGACGCTGAGCATTATTCGGGTTGCTCCACGAGAAGTTGGGGTGATTCCTCCAACCCGGGTTATAGTTATTACTATAAGGGTTGTTGTTGGGGTTGAAGGGAGGACGACCCGAATTTCCCATGAAGTCCACGAACTCTTCAGCTACGCAGACATTAGGGGGAATAAAACAAGGCGGAGTGGAGGAGGCAGCAGACATCTCCGCCACCTGCTTTGTTAACCTTTCAACTTGAAGGGTCAAGAGAGCAGTGGCATCCACTTCAAAAAGACCAGCCGCCGGCTTTGGCCGTCCCCGCGGGACGTTCCATTGATAGGCATTCATAGCCATCTCTTCGAATAAAGCCTGGGCGGCCTCGGGGGTTTTGTTGTTAAGCGTTCCCCCGGCAGCCGCGTCAATCATTTGACGCGTCTGAAAATTCAGCCCATTATAAAAATTTGAACTTGCAACCACGTTGGCAGCGCGTGGTGCGGGCAACGGCGGAGGAATTCCTTAAATCGTTCCCAAGTCTCGTATAGAGACTCGGGATCGTTCTGCACAAACGAAGAAATGTCCGCCCGCAACTTTGCAGTTTTGGCGGGCGGAAAGTACTTCGTTAGGAACCGTTCCGTCAACTCAGCCCACGTGGTGATACATCCTCGCGGGAGGGCATTCAACCACGCCTTGGCTTTGGACTTAAGGGAAAAAGGAAATAAGCGCAAACGAATGGCGTCATCAGTGACGCCATTGATCTTGAAGGTGTCGCATATCTCCAAGAAATTGGACAAGTGGACATTCGGGTCCTCATCCGGCAGTCCATCGAACTGCACGGCGTTTTGGACCATTTGAATGACACTTGACTTTATTTCAAAATTATTATTGGCCACCGCAGGGCGAACAATACTCGACCCTGAATCATCCAGGTTAGGCCGGGCGTAATAAGACATAGTACGCTCGGCCGCCGGGGGAAGGTTAGGGGCGGCCATAACTAAAACAGAGGGTTCTCCGATAGATTCCTCGGGATCTAAAGAAGGATTTCGGCGATGAGATCGGATACGCGCAAGAGAGCGTTCGATCTCAGGGTCGAAGTCTAAATCTTCAGACTCTGAGGGTTGTCCTCGGGTCATACACCCAAACAAAAATAAAACAAAAATAAACTTTTTTTTGTTTGTTTTTAATTTTTTTTTTTAAAATAAAGTTTTTATTTTTTTGTTTTGTTTTTTAGAAAATAAGTAAAATTAATAGACTCCGGAATTCGAAATAGCAACTCGAAAAGAGGTTCCCCGGCAACGGCGCCAAAAACTTGATGGGCCCGCGAACAGACTCTTACTGTGGTTGGTTCGTTGAGTCGATCGCCGCGGGCTTGCTCGGGTAGGCAAGTGCACCTATCGCAAGTAGTACTCGATATTCGGGGGAATACCGAGGTCGTATTGTTCTCGGGGTCGCGTTGACTATTCTTACTCCTCCGGGAGGACTATTATTTTACTGAAAATAAGGTGGATTTTTTTTACTTAATAAAAAGGCGGAAAAGCAAAGGAGCGAAAAAACGATTTATAAAATATTCGATGAAGGGTTAACGCTCGGCATCGAATCGGATTAAGACTAAAATAATTTTTAATAATAAAAAGACTTAGTTTTCAAATTAATAATAAGACAACTTGGCCGTGGAGGTTCCACAAATGTGAGCTCACCTAGCTATAGGGATATCGCTCACCTAAACGTTAAGACTATTCGACCGAACGTTAGTCCGACGAAGGATTCCTCTTAACGCCCGCTTTACGCTAAGAACCCCGCTATTGGGTGGGGGACCCAATCCGGTAGAATTACGCTAGTCCTCTCTCGAGGGTATGCACGCAACTCTATTTACCCAGGGGTGATCGGTCCATATGCACGGCCTCTCGGCTAGCTAGCATATGGACTACGGAAATAGGGCCCACACATCGATTATGTGGTCCTACGCGTCGTAAACCCGGGGTAAACCCTAAGTGCTTAAATTAAAATGAAAATGAAGAGCTTTAATTATTATAAATCATTTTAAATGTCCCAATGCTCTTCGATGCCGAGGCTAATAGCGATTAGCCACACATCGGTATGGGGACGGCTTATAATTTAGTGAGGCGCGAGTTCGAATTTTAATGCTAAACGATTATAAGAAAGAGACAAAAGAAAAATAACAATATTTAGAGAGTTAAAAAGTTAACTAAACGAGAACTCACGCACACTCCAAATTATAAATTAAACAAAAGCTAAGTTACACATAAAAGAAAATTGCATATTCAAATTTGCGAGTCCCACTCAAACGAGTGGGGGCGGTAAATAAAGGCTGAAAATTGCAAGTCCTACTCAAACGAGTAGGACTGAAATGAAAGCGAGTCCTACTCAAATGAGTAGGAGAAAATAAATGCGATTACAGGGCTAAAAAGTCCGGCCATTTAACTCAAGTGAGTAGGCGGAAAAAATAAAGAAAGTAAAATTGCAAGTCCTACTCAGACGAGTAGGACTGAAATAAAGTCCGGCCATTTAAACTCAAGTGAGTAGGCGGAAAAATAAAGAAAGAAAAATTACAAGTCCTACTCGAACGAGTAGGACTGAAAATGAAAACGATGCGCCATTTAACTCTTAACGAGTAGGCGGAAATAAATGCACACGAACACACACACTCCAAATGAAATTCAAGAAAGCAATAAAATTATACACCTACACTCACACACTCTACATAATTTGAATCAAAGCATTAAAAGGAAGCATTAAAACAAAGCATGAAAATTTAACACCTACACTCACACACTCTACATAATTTAAATCAAAGCATAAAAATTATACACATACACTCACACACTCTACATGGAAATTTAAGAAGAACAAAAAGAAATTTAAGCTCATACACTCACACACACTAATAACAAAGAAAAATTAAAGTTACCTAAAAATGAAAATAACAAGATTTCTACTCCTAAAACTTACCCAAAACACATAAAAAGAACAAACAAAAATAATATGAGCAAAAGTTTTACAAAATAAAGTCAAAATCAAAGGTGCTCAAAATTAAAACTTTAACTTTTTCATGCTTAGGTTTTGCCAAAAATGAATAAAAAGAGAAAATTACAATTTTTGGAAGACTAAAGTTTTTCAAAGTAAATCAAAAATCAAAGTTTTTAGAAAATTAAAATACCAACATTTTCATTCTTATGATGTTATGAAAGTGATAAAAAAGTGAAAAAGAACATGAAAAGAACAAAATAGGTTTTACAATCCTAAAAAAAAACTAAGTAAAAAGAAAGAACAAATTCACTTTTTTAAATCTCTTTCAAAAAAAATCATAAGAATGAAATCAAAATCCTAAGCATGAAGATAAGTTAAGGGAAAAAAAACAAGGAAAGTAAATACATTACACTCATACACACACACACACCTTTCCTAAGTGAAGAACAAGTGAAGAACAAAGAATAAAAAGGTGAAGGAAAAGTGGGCACAAGTGTTCATTCCAAAGCCATATATGAAGAGAAATTTTAACATTTTATTTGATCAAAATGAAACTATTACAAGCTATTACAAGTGCTAAAACTAAAACAAAACAAGAAATGAAATAAAAAAGGGAGAAATCTCCTTACATAGCCTTGAAAATCACGGATGCAGCCCACAAAAATACACTAACTTGGCCCAAAAATCTGAACCCTTGGACCTTACAGAACTGGGCTATTTATAGAAAAAAATTCTAAGTACACGCCCTCGGTCACGGGCGTGACATGGGGGCGTGACAGTACTATTCATGAAGGCGGCTGGCGATTGGACAGCAAAGTTGACTTCGGGCTGAGTTCGCAGCAGTCACGCCCCAGGTCACGGGCGTGACCTAGGGCGTGTCGGGGAGGTAGAACCGGGCGCGGGTTGCGTCAAATGTCCTCGGCAGCGTCTTGTCGGGCCAGCTGGAAAGGTCACGCCCCATGTCACGGGCGTGACTATGGGCGTGACAGTCGGGGTCGACACTCGACGAATGTCGAGCGGAAAGTGTCGAGTCGAAATCGTTGAGCTGAAATTGGGTCACGCCCCAGGTCACGGGCGTGACACTGGGCGTGACAGTTGGTGTCGACACTCGACGATCGTCGAGTGGAATTCGTCGAGAGGAGCGGACACGGGCTTGGGTCACGCCCCGTGTCGGGTGACACGGGCGTGTCGCCAGGCGTGTCAAGCCTTTTCTTCAGAAATTTTCCGATTTCACGGGAAATACACAGGCACGGCTTGGTCACGGGCGTGACCCATGTGTCACGGGCGTGTACTTCCCAAAATTTGGCAGATTCTGGAATTTTTCTGCAAAATAAAATAAAACAAGTTAGGAGAAAATTTACAAGAATAGGAACATTTTATTGAACAAAAATAAGTAAAAACGACGAAAATAAATGAAAATGACTAAATTAATGTGCATAAAAATACGCATATTTACAGTTCATCAAATGGTGGCCAGGACAATTTCATCCTTAGTCATCTCAGAGAATTCCTTTGGAGTTCTCTGGTTTGCATCCAATACTGAAATCTTCATTGGCACATAAGGACCTTCCTTAACTGTGATGTAGATTCTAGGGTCAGAGACTTCCATAAATAGCCTAACCCTTTCTTTCCAGATCCCAAAAATCTCCTTCCTGCATATGGATAATTTCATGGAACCCAATTCCTTGTGATTCTCATAAGAACCCATGTTTCTTGATTTTCTTGATTTTCTTGAAACTGTGTAATGCCTTACACTGAATCTGCCAAACAGGACCTCCTCAGACTGTTAGTCCTTGTTTTGAGGAACCTGCCTCTGATACCACTTGAAAGATATGGTACCTACACACCTAGAGGGGGGGTGAATAGGTGACCTAATCCTTTTCTAACTTTATTGGCAGCAATCAGTTGTATCACAGCAATCTAACTAGTTTATCACAGCAAACACAGCATACACAACAAACAATTTCAGCACAGTACAACACACAGTGATTTATAGTGGTTCCCCAAGATATGGGTACATCCACTTTCCCCCTTCGCCTATCTAGCAGTGTACTAGATTCGGCCAAACTCCTGCACTGTCTCAGAACCCAAATTGGTTCCTACACCTCAGGCCCAAAGCCTTACAACTCAGCTTTATCCCAAAGCCTACACTCAGCCAATCAAGGCCTACACTCAGCCAACCAAGGCCTACACTCAGCCAACAAGGCCTACACTCAGAGATCTCTATCTCCTACACTCAGGCTAACAAGCCCTACCCTCAGCCTTTATAAATATAGGCTTACAATCACTCAGATCCAATGGATCCTACAAGTTAAAATGTAATACAAATAATAACTCTGCAACTCAGAATTAAAGGAGGGGAGTTGAGAGATTCTTGATGAGTTCTTGGAAGAACTCAGATGGATTCACCCTGACTTAACTTTCTTCAAAGCTTCTTGAGTAGAACTGAATAAGGCTGAATCCTCTGCAGTTGTTCCTTGACCTCTGCCACTTAAGATCCAGACTGAATCTGAATCCTTCTTCTCAGCTTAGTTCCAAAAGCTGATTTCTTGGATGGAGCCCTCTCTCTCCAACTTCTTAGATCTGCACTTGAACTGCAAGATCTTCTTTTGTTGATTCTCTTTTTATAACTTCAATAATTACTTCAACAACTCTTAACCACTTCCAACAACTTCAACAATTCTGAACACACAGTTTCTGTAAACTGTAGGTGCCTATTTATAGGCTTTATTCATGGTAACCGGCTGGTCCGGTCCATAACTGACTTCTGATATCTCTGACAGGTGCTGTAGACCGGCTGGAACGGCAGCTGTCAAATCATCCAGTCACTTCTTGAAAATCTCTAACTGTCTGTAAGTGTCGAGACTTTCTGTCTTTAAGTGTCGACACTTATAGTCCAAGTGTCGACACATGTTGTGTAAGTGTCGACACAAGTCTACAAGGTGTCGACACAACTCCTTGTATGTCTCGACACATATTCTTCTGCATGTGTCGACACTGAAATTGAGTGTCGACACAAGTACTTATTCTTCTAGCTTTTGCTGAATTCTTCTATGTGTCGACACATCTCCTTTGTGTCGACACATCTTCTTGTGTTGAATCTGTCAAGTGTCGACACTGCTTCTTGGTGTCGACACATAGTATTCTATGTTGAATCTTGCTGAGTGTCGACACAGCTCCTTGTGTCGACACACCTTCTTGTTGTTGAGACTTCAGCTGAGTGTCGACACATTCCCATAGTGTCGACACTTGTACTTAGAATAATTTGTTGTTCTTTCTGTTCTTTGCTAAGTGTCGACACAGCTCCATGTGTTGACACTTTCTTCCAGTGTTGAGTCTTCAGCTATGTGTCAACATATTGTTCTGGGTGTCGACACATACTTCAAATGCTGACTCTTCTGTTGAGTGTCGACACATTGTGTTGAGTGTCGACACTTACTTCAAGTGCTGACTCTTCTGCATAGTGTCGACACATTGTGTTGAGTGTCGACACTTGTACTTGGACTCTGCAGACTTTTGCTGAGTGTCGACACAGCTCCAAGTGTCGACACTTTCTGGTGTAGACACAGCTTCACTGAGTGTCGACACACCTCCTTGTGTCGACACTTTCTGTCTGCACTTTTCTTCACTGAGTGTCGACACAGCTCCAAGTGTCGACACTTTCTGTCTGGTGTCAACTCTGCTCTCAGGTGTCGACACAATGACTCCAAGTGTCGACACAGCTTGTCTGGGTGTCGACACAAGCTTTCTTAAGTGTCGACACTTTCCCTCTGGATGTCGACACATGGACTTAGAAACTTTTTGCTTCAGTCCAGTGATTTCTTAACCTGCACAAGTAACTCAAACATACATCAAATACATTATGATGTATATCATTGAGTTGGGTGAGGCTTCTTCAAATCAGATACATTTGACCAATGTACCCAACACTCTGTGTGTCGACACCTTTTTACTTAGCCAATTTTATAAACTTATTCTAAGTTTATCATACCTAGTTCAATTTTAAACCTATTGAACTTAGTTTCTTCTAAGGGCTTAGTATACATATCAGCTAATTGATTATCAGTTTTAACATATTCTAGTAAAATATCTTCTTTCTCTACATGCTCCCTAAGAAAATGATATTTTATCTCAATATGTTTAGTTCTACTATGGGAAACAGGGTTATGTGCAATTGATATAGCACTTGTAGAATCACAAAAGAGTGGAGTTCTACTTACCTGAATTCCATAGTCCTTAAGCTGATGTTGTATCCATAGAAGTTAAGCACAGCAACTTCCTGTAGCCACATATTCTGATTCTGCAGTGGAGATAGCCACACTTGTTTGCTTTTTGCTACTCCATAAAATCAGTCTTCCACCTAGGAATTGACAGGTTCCAGTTGTGCTTTTTTGTCTTCTTTGCATCCTGCAAAGTCTGCATCTGAATAACCTGTTAGTTCAAAATCCCCATTCCTAGGGTACCAGAGGCCTAGATAAGGAGTGCCCTTTAGATATCTCAATATCCTTTTGACTGCTGTCAAATGAGACACTTTAAGGCAGGCTTGATACCTTGCACAGACACATGTAGCATACATGATATTTGATCTACTTGCAGTCAAATACAATAGGGAGCCAACTATCCCTCTATACAAAGACTCATCTACAGGTTTCCCTGCATCATCCTTGCTAAGAGACATACTTGACCCCATAGGAGTCTTCATGGTACTGGATGAATCCATACCATACTTCCTTATGAGTTCTAGGGTGAACTTGGACTGGCATATGGATAATCCATTCTCAGTCTGTCTTACTTGGAGACCCAAGAAGAACTTTAGCTCTCCCATACTACTCATCTCAAATTGACCTTGCATTAGTTTTGCAAACTTTTTGCAAAGGCTACTTTCAGTAGACCCAAATATAATGTCATCTACATATATTTGGACTAGTATTACTTTGCCTCTAGATTCCCTAAGGAATAGAGTCTTGTCTATTTTCCCCCTTATGAACTTATTCTCAATGAGGAAACTAGATATGGTTTCATACCAAGCCCTAGGGGCTTGCTTTAACCCATATAAAGCTTTCCTAAGTCTATAGACATGATTAGGTAGAGTTGAATCAACAAAACCTGATGGCTGTTCCACATATACTTCCTCTTTAAGCTTACCATTCAGAAATGCTGACTTGACATCCATTTGGTAAACTTTGAATCCTTGAAAGGCTGCATGGGCCAGGAACATCCTTATGGCTTCCAGTCTGGCTACTGGAGCAAAGGTTTGATCAAAGTCAATACCTTCTTCCTGCATATATCCTTTAGCAACCAATCTTGCTTTGTTCTTAATGATGATTCCATGCTCATCCATCTTTTTCCTATAGATCCACTTGGTCCCAATTATATTGTGGTCTTTAGGTTTAGGAACAAGTTCCCAGACCTTGCACCTCTTGAACTGATTGAGTTCTTCTTGCATTGCCTCAATCCAATGAGGGTCTAGGATGGCTTCTTCAAACTTCTTTGGTTCAACTTGTGATAGAAAGCTGGAGTAGATTGCTGCATTCAGATTTTTTCTCCTTGTTTGTACCCCTTGTCTTGGATCACCAATGATTTGTTCAGCTGGATGATCTCTAAGATGCCTATTGGCTGGAGGCATCCTGACTTCAGGTTGAACTTCTTCAACTTCTTCATCTTGCTGTACTTCTTCTGCATTTGGTACATGTAGTACTCCCCCTGGACAGTAGCCACTATCTTCTACTTGCTGCCTTGCAGTAGATTCTTCTTCTATAGTGAGCTTGTCCATATTCTTTGTTATACCTGTGGGGCTGCACACACTACTAGACAACTCATTGTTAATAAGTCTGGTTTCATCAAATACTACATGTACAGTCTCCTCTACAACTTGAGATGACAAGTTGTAGACCCTATAAGCCTTACTATTGTTACTGTACCCAACAAAAATTCCCTCTTGGGACTTGGCAGCAAACTTGGTTAAGTAAGACTTTCCATTGTTAAGTATAAAGCACTTATAACCAAAGATCCTGAAGTAGGATATGTTTGGTTTTCTGCCTTTCACAACCTCATAGGGTGTCTTGTTGAGGCTTTTAGTTATGGTAGCCCTATTAATAACATGGCATGCAGTATTAACTGCTTCAGCCCAGAAATATTCTTGTAGTGTTGTATCACTTAATAGGGTCCTACCAGCCTCAATCAAGGTTCTATTCTTCCTTTCAGCAATGCCATTTTGCTGAGGTGTTCTTGGTGAAGAAAACTCTTGAAATATCTCATATTCTTCACATAGTTTTGTCATGCTATCAGACTGAAACTCAGTACCATGGTCACTTCTTATTTTGACCACTGTACTATTTAGTTCATTCTGAATTTGTCTAACAAAGCTATAGAAGACACTGGGTGTTTCAGATTTCTGTCTAAGAAAGAACACCCAGGAAAACCTTGAGTAGTCATCTATAACTACAAAGGTATAGACCTTCCTACCTAGGCTATGAACTGGCATTGGACCAAAGAGATCCATATGCAAGAGGTATAAACACCTCACAGCATCTTTGTTTTCAATGCTTCTAAAGGTGGATCTAGTCTGCTTGCCCTTTTGACAAGCTGAGCAAATACCATCTTTAATGCACTTAACTTGAGGACCATTCCTCACTAACTCTTTACTAAAGAGTTTGCCAATTGTCTTGCAGTTTAGATGGGCTAGCCTCTTGTGCCATTTGACACAATGAGAGACTGTCTCATCAGCTACAAGACACACTGGAGAACCATTGTTCTCAACCATAATGTCTAGGCACTAGACATTCCTTTTTCTATAACCAGTCAAAATGATCTCTTGATCATTTGACCTTCTGATATGACAACCATATTTTACAAATGAGATGTCATATCCTACATCACTCAATTGACTTATATTAATATAGGAGTTAGATATGTTACCAAAACCCTTGATGATCCCTTTTTCAGAACCACCAAAGGTGACTTTTGGACCATCCTTGATAGGTGTGTAGTCCTTTAGTAAACCCCTTGTTCCAGTCATATGTCTGGAACATCCACTGTCCAAGTACCATATTGGGGCATGGCTACTTGGACTCACCTGCAAAACAGATTAGTGAACCTTAGAACCCAAAGAATTCTTGGGTCCTTGGTACTGGTTAGTTTGCATCCTAACAAAGCCACCTGTAGGTTTTCCAACAGGCAGTTTGCTACTCACTTTGGCACTAGCATTGTGCCAACAGTCCATTGCATAATGGCCTACCTTGCCACAACACCAATACTCAAACTTATTGTACCTTTGTTTAGGTACTGTCTTTGCTATTTTATCTACATCAGACTTGTTGAGAGTTGGGGCTTTGCCATTGAACTTGGACTTGGACTGAACAGTCCTTGCAGGTCTAGTAAATCCCAGTCCAGCTTTACCTTTGTGATGAACAAATTCATCAATTAAGGGTAGAACTGACTTAGGTTTAGAAAACCTAGCAACTAAGTCTTTCTCCTTCTGAAGATTAATCTCCAGACTCTTGATTTGATCATTCTTAAATGATATAGTCCCCATCTGAATCACATTTATGTGCTTCAGTCTGACTATCTCATTAAGATTTTGATCAAATAACTTCTCAAAATCAGTTGCAGCAGCTTTGAGATTAGCAATTTCCTTTGCCTGACTTTTGGCTAGGGACTTGCTCTTCTTATAAGCTTGCAACAGAACTTTATATTCATCTATCAACTGATGAATATCCTCTTCAGACTCAGATGCACTCTCATCACTTGATGATGATGAATCTGATTCTGTACTGGCACAAGAAATTGAACTAAAAGAACAATGTTGTACCTTACTAGGTCCTGGCTGCTCCAGGATTTTGTCACTTTCTGTCAATGCCATTAGCCCTTTGCATTGACTGTCCTCTTGTTCATATATAGAATTCATAATCTGCATGAACTCTTCTTCTTCTTCGTCAGCAAACAGTCCTATATATGCCTCAGCATCTGACTCAGTTTCTGATGAAGAAATATCTGACAGGCTCTTGTCCTTTTTGGCAACAAAAGACTTCTCCTTCTTGCCCTTGTATTGAGTCTTTTTCTTATCACTAGACTGCTTCCTTTTTTTTGGACAATCTGCAACAACATGACCTTGTCTATTACAGCAATAACAAACTATTTTTGAAAGAGTTGCCTTGCTAGACTTGGTCTTTTTCCTGTCTTTCTTTGAAGACTTTTTATTCTGATAATAGTCTTCTTTTCCCTGTGAAGTAGATGACCTTGTCCTCCACTGTTTCTTTTTTAAGAACTTCTGAAAATGTCTTGTGAAGGCAGCAAAGTCCTCATCACTTTCACTGCTTTCAGATTTTCTGCTGACTGACTCATCTGACTCAGATTCAGCTGCTTTTGGTGGTGGAGAAGGTGACTTACTTCTATACTTTCTGGGGGATTCTGTCTTGAAGGCCACTGTCCTTTCTTTGTGTTCACTTCTTGTTGATTTCTCCTCTTCTTTCCTCACCATTAACTGCATTTCATAGGACAGCAGTTTGCCAAACAGTGTTGGTGGAGGAATTTCTCCCAACTTTGCCATTTCCCTAATGGCACAGATCTTGGTGTCCCAATCTTTTGTTAGGGACCTTAGAAACTTATCATTGAGTTCATAATTACTGAACTCTCTGCCATAGGACATGAGTTCATTCACAATCCTGTAGAACTTCTTATAGCACTCAGTTATGCTATCTGCCTTACCTTGTCTAAAACTTTCATTTTCTTGGTTTAGCAAGGATTTTCTGTCTTGCCTTACTTCTTCAGAACCCTCCATATACACAATAAGAGTATCCCACATCTCTTTAGCTGTCTTACAGTGTATCAGATTCTGAAAAGTTGCATCATCTATGGCACTAACTATGATGTTCTGAGCCCTCTTATCCATAGTGGCTAGAACTATTTCATCCTTTGTCATTTCAGAGAAATCCTTAGGTGTCCTCTGATTTGCATCTAAGACTGACACCTTCATGGGCACATATGGCCCTTGTTTTACTGTGATATAAATCCTAGTGTCTGAGGCTTCCGTAAACAGTCTCACCCTTTCCTTCCAGATACCAAAGATCTCTTTCCTACATATGGGTAGCTTCATGGATCCCAATTCCTTGTGATTCTCAGTGGAACCCATGGTTCTTGATTTTATATTCTGTAATGTGACTTAGACTGAATCTGCCAAATAGGATCTACTCAGACAGTTATGTCCTTTTTGAGTAACCTCCCTCTGATAGCACTTGAAAGATATTGTACCTAAACACCTAGAGGGGGGGGGGTGAATAGGTGACTTGAATCTTTTTAACTTTTTATGGCAGAATTCAGAATCTAACACAGAATTCTATCTACTTTATCACAGTAATCACACAGCAATCACAACATTCCACAGCACACAGTAGACACAAAGTTTTATAGTGGTTCCCCAAGGTTTGGGTACATCCACTTTCCCCCTTCGCCTATCTAGCAGTGTACTAGATTCGGCCCAACTTCTCCACTATCTCAGAACCCCAAAATAGGTTCCTACAGCTCAGGCCCAAGGCCCTACAACTCAGCTTCTTTACAAAGCCTACACTCAGCCACCAAGGCCTACACTCAGCCACCAAGGCCTACACTCAGCCACCAAGGCCTACACTCAGCCACCAAGACCTACACTCAGCCACAACAGGCCTACACTCAGAGATTTCAATCTCCTACACTCAGGCACTTAAGCCCTACACTCAGCCTTTATAATTACAGGCTTACAAGACTCAGATCCCTAAGGATCCTACAAGATAAAATGAATACAAAAATTATAACTCAACAACTCAGTGACAAGAGAGAAGAGTTGTGAGATTCTTGATGAGTTCTTGGAAGAACTCAGCTGAAATCAATCTGACTTGGCTTTCTTCAAAGCTTCTTGAATGTAGAACTCAATAAGATTGACCCCTTCTGCAGTTGATCCTTGATCTCTGCTACTTAAGATTCAGAATAAATCTGAACCCTTCTTCTCAGCCAGGTTCCAACGGCTGATTTCTTGGATGGAGCTCTCTCTCTCCAACTTCTTAGATCTTCACTTGACAGCTAGATCTTCTTTGAATTACTTGAACAACAATCTGAACTTGTGTTCAATTGATCTCTTCAACAACAACTTCTGTAGACAGTGTAAGCCTATTTATAGGCCTTCTTCACGGTAACCGGCTGGTCCGGTTCATAACTGACTTCTGACAACTCTGACAGGTGCAGTAGACCGGCTGGAATGGCAGCTGTCAAGTCATCCAGTCAGTTCTTGAAAATTCTGTAACTGTCTGCAAGTGTCGAGACTGTCTGTCTTTAAGTGTCGACACTTATAGACCAAGTGTCGACACAAGTTGTCTAAGTGTCGACACTAGCCTACAAGGTGTCGACACAACTCCTTGTGTTGTAGATTTTATATCTCGACACTACTTCTTCTTCATGTGTCGACACTGAAATTGAGTGTCGACACAAGTACTTGTACTTCAGTATTTTGCTGAATTCTTCTAAGTGTCGACACAACACCTTTGTGTCGACACATCTTCATGTGTTGAATCTGTTAAGTGTCGACACAGCTTCTTGGTGTCGACACATGTCTTCAGTGTTGATACTTGCTGAGTGTCGACACAGCTCCTTGTGTCGACACATTCTTCTTCAGTTGAGACTTTTGCTGAGTGTCGACACATCTCCTTAGTGTCGACACTTGTACTTAGAATTTTTTGTTGAACTTTGCTGATCTTTACTAAGTGTCGACACAGCTCCTTGTGTCGACACTTTCTTCAAGTGTTGAGTCTTCAGCTGAGTGTCGACACATTCTTTCTTGTGTCGACACTTTCTTCAAGTGTTGACTCTTCTGTTGTGTGTCGACACATTGCTCTGGGTGTCGACACCTATACTTAGTCTCTGCTGACTTTTGCTGAGTGTCGACACAGCCTCCAAGTGTCGACACTTTCTGATGTAGACACAGTTTTTCTAGGTGTCGGCACTGCTGTTAAGTGTCGACACAGCTTCACTGCACTTTTCTTCACTGAGTGTCGACACAGCTCCTTGTGTCGACACTTTCTGTCTGGTGTCGACTCAGCATCCCTGGTGTCGACACAATGACTCCAAGTGTCGACACTGCTTGCCTGGGTGTCGACACAAGTCTTCTTAAGTGTCGACACTTTCCCTCTGGGTGTCGACACATGGACTTAGAAACTTTTTCTTCTTTCCTGCAAATACTTAACCTGCACAAGTAAACTCAAAGCACATCAAATACATTTTGATGTATATCATTGAGTTTGGTGAGGCTTCTTCAAATCAGGTACAATTAAACCAATGTACCCAACAGTTGTACAGGCTAACACCTGAACCCAAAGATCCCAAGTTAGATCTGCTTTCTTTTGTATTTTATTATTAGATTTTGCTTTCACAAATAATGGCCCAAAACAAAGATTATGCTAGCACCAGACCTCCAGTGTGCAATCTATCCAAGTTTGCACTTTGGAAAGCAAGGATCAGACTGTACATGAATTCTATTGACAAAGATATCTTTAACTCTGTTTTGACAGTGTGTCCAAGACCCCCAGAGAACATAAGTACAAATGATGTTCAACCTCCATCAGGAACAGATGTTGATATCAAGAGATGGAAGGTAGCTGATGCCAAGGCTATGAACATCTTAGCCCAGACATTGTCAGATGACATATTTCAAAAGGTGGCTGAATGCAATTCAGCAAAGGAAATTTGGGACAAACTCTCAGAAATAGTCTCAGGCTCAGCTGATGAGAGAAAGGGTAGGAGATCCCACCTCATCTCTCAATATGAGAATTTCAAGAAGGGAGAAACTGAGTCAGTAGGAGACATGTATAACAGGCTAAGTCTAATTGTCAGTGAACTCAGGACATTGGACAAAGAGATCTATCTAACTGAACTCAATGACAAGATCATAATGTGCTTCCCTAGCACTTGGGATTCAAGAATCTGGCCAATTAAGGATGCCAGAAGTCTGAATGAGATCACCACTGAAGCTCTATTGGGTAAGCTCAAATCTTATGAGCTACTCATCAAAAATAGAGAAGAATAACAGAAGGCTGCCTCACCAGCCACAAGAAAAGAGAAGACCATAGCCTTCAAGGCAACTGAAGATCTGCCTGAAGACAAAGCCACAGGCAATGATGAACTACTCAGTTTGTTGGCCAAAAGATTTTACAAGATGGCCAAAAAGGACTTCAGAAGGAGATCATACAAGGAACATGATAAGCCAAGGTATGACAAGTCCATTAATAATAATAATAAAGACATTATTTTCTTTGGTTGCAGGAAACCAGGGCACATAGTTCCTGACTATCCAGAGAACAAAAACAAGGACAGAAGGGACATGAAAGAAAGAAGAAAGGAGAAAGACTCCAAGAGGAATGTCAATGGCAAACCCTCATCAAGCAAAAACAAACATACAAGAAAGAGGTTTGTTGCTGAATCCTGGAGTGAGACTGAAGATGAGTCAGAAGCCTCATCCAGTTTCAGTGATGATGAGGATGATGCAGAAGAAAAAGAGTTCTGCATGATGGCAATCAATGCCTCACAACATAATTCAGAAGAAGAGGAGTCAGAGTCAGACTCAGAGACTCAACATGAAGAAGATCAGGTAATTGGTTCTTTTGATTTTAGTTCAGAGGATTTTAAATCTGAATTTAAAGCACTGTGTTTAGACCTGCTAAAGTCTGAGAAAGAAATTATCTCTCTCAGAAATCAATTATCTGAACACAATACTTTAAAGTCAGAAAACCTCAAACTCTCTCAGGAGTTGGAGTGCTGTAGGGAACAGATAGCTTCACTAAAAAGTGAGCTCTCTGAGGCCAAGAAGCTTGAAGAATCCCTTAATGGGAGAAGCATCAAGCTGATGGACATCACAAGCACAATGAACTCCAGATTCAACAGTACACTGGGCTTGGGTGCTTCATCCAGCCAACCCATAGTTCTAACAACTCCAATCAAATTCATTTCTGACAAAGAAAAGGGAGTTGTAGAGGTTGCTAGGAAAAATTCTGATCTGCCTCAGAAAACCAAGTCCCAACAGAAATCGTTGAACGGAGATAGACGATCGCCAAACGGAGATCGACGATCGCCGAACGCAGATCGACGATCTCAGGCAAAATCGTCGAACGCAGATCGACGATCTCAGCCAAAGTCGTCGAACGCAGGTCGACGATCTCAAATACCTGACCTCAGCCATAGTCGACCGTCGAACAGAGCTCGACGATCTGACCCAAGATCGTCGTACGCAGCTCCAAGATCGTCGAACAGAGGTCAGAGCTCTGGAAATTTTTCAAAGGCAAATCAGAATTGAATCCTAAGGGTCCTTCATCCCAAATCTTTAACCCTTATACTGAATGGATTATACCTCCAAGGAGATATCATCCTGAAGGATATAAGAGTCAACCTGGGATGTCTTTCATTTCAAAATTTAAAGGTTATCAACCTAGGCCCAAGGTAAACTGGGTCAAAAACAAATGAATTGTCTTATGTGCAGGTGAAGACCTATCCAACATCTAACCAGCAATGGTACTTGGATAGTGGGTGCTCTAAGCACATGACAGGGAACAAGGACAACCTCACATCCTTTAGAGCCAAGCTTGGACCCAAAGTTTTCTTTGGTGATTCAAACTTTGGACAAACTAAAGGATATGGTGCAGTATAGATTGGATCAGTAACTTTCAAGAAGGTAGGTTATGTGGAAGGACTGAAGCACAACCTAATTAGCATCAGTCAGCTGTGTGATGAAGGCTACCAGGTGACCTTCAGCAAAGCCTTATGCAAAATCAAGTCAGAGGACAACACAACTGTGTTGACAGGTAAAAGAAAAGGTAACATCTATCTAGTAGATTTTCTTTCAACTGATGTAGATATCTACTTGTTCAATTCAGTCTGTAGACCAAATATTTTATGGAATAAGAGACTAGGGCACCTAAACCTTAGAACTATTGCTAGGCTATCCAAGGACAACCTTGTTAGAGGACTACCTTCTGGCCCCTATAAGAAGGAAGGACTCTGCAGGGCTTGTCAATTAGGCAAGCAAACTAAAAATAGCTTTAAGTCACTTAATAAGAGTGATTCACCTAGGTATTGTATCTGTTACACATGGATCTTTTTGGACCCATCACAGTACAAAGCCTAGGAGGGAAATCCTACACTTTAGTAGTTGTAGATGACTTCTCTAGATTCACTTGGGTGTTCTTTCTAAGGAAGAAGTCTGATAACTTTAAGTGTCTGACAGAGTTTCTCAAATGTATACAGACTGAGTTTAATACTCACATTGCCCTGATCAGAAGTGATCATGGGACAGAGTTTGATTCTCTTCTTATGCAAGAGTTCTGTCAGAGTGAAGGGATCAGGCATACTTTCTCAGCTCCTAGAACTCCTCAACAAAATGGGGTAGCTGAAAGGAAAAATAGAACCCTTATTGAATCTGCCACTACATTGTTGTCAGATGCTCACCTTCCTCTATCCTTTTGGGCAGAGGCAGTGAACACCTCCAACTATGTGCTGAATAGAAGTTTGATACATAAACTAAAGGGAAAGACTCCCTATGAATTACTCAAAGGGAAGAAACCTAAAGTAGATTATTTTAGAGTCTTTGGTTGTATTTGCTATATTCATAACAATGACGAGAAATATTTAGCAAAATTTCAAGCTAAAGCTGATGAAGAAGTGTTTCTGGGATACTCCATGATCAGCAAGGCTTATAGGGTCTATAATAAATCATCTTTAAAAATTGAGGAATCTGTTCATATTTCATTTGATGAATCTAACATGTCTTTCAAGGAGAAGATTAATTCTTCTACCATAGAACCCTTGCAGGAACATTCTCTAGTTGAGGACTTGAACAAGTTACAGGTTACTCAAGAGGATGAAAGCAGTGAAGATGAAGGAAATGCTCAACATATTGAAGAACAACTTGAAGAGTCAGTTGTTGTACCACAAGAGGAAACAACAACACAGGTTGGTGAACAATCAACACCCCCTATTGATTTAGTAACATCAAGAGACCATCCAATTTCCCAAATAATTGGAGAAATCTCAGCTGGTGTGCAAACCAGAAATCAGGTCAACCAAAACCTGTTGCACACTAGCTTCCTATCTCAAATTGAACCTCAGTCCATTCAAGATGCGGAGCAAGATCCACACTGGATCATTGCAATGCAAGAGGAGTTGCATCAATTTGAGAGAAACAAAGTATGAGAACTAGTGCCAAAGCCTAAGGATCATTCCATTGTTGGAACAAAATGAGTATTCAGAAACAAATTGGATGATCAAGGAGTAATTATAAGGAACAAGGCAAGGCTAGTTGCTCAGGGATACTCTCAAGAAGAAGGAATCGACTACGACCAGACCTTTGCACCAGTTGCAAGATTAGAAGCCATCAGAATATTCTTAGCCTATGCAGCACATAAAGGCTTCAAGGTATATCAGATGGATGTCAAAAGTGCATTTCTAAATGAAAACATCAAAGAGGAAGTTTATGTCAGACAACCTCCAGGTTTTATCTCTCCTACTTTTCCTGATTATGTTTTTAGATTGAATAAAGCATTATATGGTCTCAAGCAAGCTCCTAGAGCATGGTATGAGACCCTAGCATGCTTTCTCTTGGAAAATGATTTTTAAAAGGGGTAGAGTAGACCAAACTCTTTTCATTAGAACCCATAAGTCCCATACCCTACTAGTACAGATTTATGTAGATGATATTATTTTTGGTTCTACTGACTCCAAATTGTGCAGAAGGTTTTCCAACCTAATGCATTCTAAATTTGAGATGAGTAGCATGAGTGAGCTATCCTTCTTCCTAGGATTGCAAGTCAAGCAACATGCTGAAGGCATCTTTATTTCTCAAACCAAATATGCAAATGAATTGGTTAAGAAATTTGGGATGTCTGAAGCATCTTGTATGAAAACACCCATGCCTACTAATGCTGTATTGGATGCTGATGAACATGGGAAACCTGTTGATCAGACAACATATAGAGCAATGATTGGCTCTTTACTGTATCTTACAGCTAGTAGACCAGATATAATATTTGCTACATGTATATGTGCTAGGTTCCAAGTAAGCCCTAGAGAGTCACACCTAACACTAGTAAAGAGGATTCTCAGGTATGTTAAAAGTTGTCCAAATCTAGGCCTCTGGTATCCAAAAGATTCAGCATTTGATTTAACTGGATTCTCTGATGCTGACTATGCTGGATGCAGAATTGACAGGAAAAGCACCAGTGGAACTTGTCAGTTCCTTGGTGACAGACTTGTCTCTTGGTTTTGTAAGAAACAAACATCTGTGTCAACTTCAACTGCTGAAGCTGAATATATGGCTGCAGGCAGTTGTTGTTCATAAATCTTGTGGATTAAAAACCAACTCCTAGACTATGGCTACAACTTAGAGAAGTCTAAAATCTTTTGTGATAACACCAGTGCTATTTCTATAGCTCAAAATCCAGTCCTCCATAGTAGGACAAAACACATAGAGATTAGGCATCATTTCTTAAGGGATAATGTTGAAAAGAATAAAATTGAACTACACTATATCCCAACTGATTTACAAAGGGGAGATATTTTCACCAAGCCATTGGATGAAAAGAAACACACCTTCTTCCTAAATCAGTTAGGAATGTTAGATGGAGGAAGTCTTTAATAATATCCAAGATTTTGAAAGCTTAAAAATTGACCAAGACTAGGCAAACATTCTGATTTTTCTTAGTGTCTAGAGTTTTTCTGATCTCTGAACTGCGCTCGACGATTTGCCCCAAGATCGTCGAACGGAGATCGACGATTTCCGAAATCGTCGAATTGAGTTCAGCGCTTCTCAGATAGTATGAACTATCTCTTCGATCTACGATCGTCGAACGGCGCTCGATGATTTTGTTCTCTGAACGATCGTCGAACGGATCTCGACGCTCTCCAATATCGTCGAACAGAGATTGACGATGTTGAAGACTCTTCAGATTCCTTTAGTAGCCTCGATCGTCGAACTGAGTTCAACGATCTTTCCAATTCTGCGTCGAACCCTAATATAAAATTCATTTTTCGCCGACGTTCTCCTTTGCGCTTTTGATTTCTCTGCAAGAATTTTCTTTCCCTGCAAACAGTTCTGCACTTGGTCGTTTTGTTTGTTGAATTTTTGCAGGTACCCATGGCCGTGTCTGTTGCTGTTCTTGCTGCCATGAAGTTTGATGTCGGTTTCGATATTGACATGGAATCCTTCAGCACAACTGACCAGGCTTTTCAAGATATTTTGGGATTATTCAAAGACCAGAACCTGACTGCCATTATGACCACAAGGATCAAGTTGGCATCTGATGAGATAAAGGAATGGGTCTATACTGCCCACAATCAAGATAATAACACCATTGTTGGGTCTATATCTGGAACCCAGGTACCCTTAACCCCAACAATTTTAACAGAAGTTTTTGAGTTGAGGAATGGTGAAGATACTGCTGACTTATCTGGAGAAGAGTATATTGAACTGCTTGCCAGAATGGGTCATTCAGAGGCCAACCCTAGCAAGCTCTTCAAAAGGAACCTATCTGTGGAATACAGATTTATGGCAGATGTTGTTGGGAAAGTGCTATTGGCTAAGCACTCTGCCCATGATACAATCTCAAGGTATCAGCTCTACCTCATGGGAGTCCTTGTAGATAAGAAAAATCTGAATTGGGGAGAAGTCTTCTTTGACCTTATCAAGAATAAAATCAACAAAAGTTTTGTCAACTTTGGAAGGATCATTGGGGTGTTTCTGCAGCACAGGTGCCCTGCCTTGCTGGTCTCCTCTGGAATCCATATAAATGCTTCCAAGAGACTGTCTTGTGCCCTCTTTGAAAAGTGGGACAGACAAATCAGCAAGCCCAGCAGGCCCTCCTCCAGCACTCCTTCAGGCACAAGGACTCTAAGAGTCACTTCTCCACAGGTCTTTGCCCCTGCAGATGACCTGCCTGCTGCTGTTGCCTCTCCTCCTCCTCCTCCAATTCCATCCCTTCCCATACCTTCTACCATTCCAGCTCCATCCACCATCATCATATCCAGCCCCTCTCCAACATCCACACCATCTCCAGTACCTATTCTTCCAACACCAGAAGACCACTTCCATCCATTATTCTCCTACCCTCCACCAGATGTCACTTCATCACCCTCCATTCCATCCTTCACCCTCATTGATGATTCCTTTATGGATGATTCACCATCCTCTCCTCCTGAGCTACCCTCATCCTCCACTTCCTTTCAAGACCTTCTACACCAAATCATTGACCAACCCACTTTCACCCCATCCATCTCCATCCCACTGTCCTCCATTTCCACCTTACCAACACCTCAGCCATCTCTTCCCTCATTCTCCAGCTCTCCACTACCCTCACCCTCAGCTGCTCCTCTATCTTCTACCTCTGCTCCAGTCACCCTTGAGCAAGTAGACCTTCCAGCCCTTGCTGACAGGTTGTATGAGTTGCTTTCCCCCAGGCTCTCTCTTCTGTTGGAGACCTCCTTGACTCCACTACACCTATCAGTGGCAGCCCTCTCTGCTAGGCTCTCATCCCTATTCCCTCAGGCAGCCCCTACAGCAGTGTGCCTTGATCCAGCCTTGTCTGAATCTAGGCAGGGGGAGATGCCATATGAAGTGAGTCTTCCTGTTGCTGCTGTTGCTGCTGCTGTTTCTGTAAGCCTGTCTGTTGCTGCTGCTGCTGTTATTGCTGCTTCTTCTGCTCCTGCTCTTGCTGCTGTTGCTGTGCCTCAAGCACAAATTCCTCCTGCTGCAGTCCTTGCAATAGACCTCGGGTCTTTGCTATCAAATTTTGATCAGTTTTACTTCAACTGTCTGCCAGAGGTCAATGCTATCCAGCCTCCAAAGGATCTATCCAAGGCACTTGTGCCATTTTCTTGCTGTGACCCAAGCATTATCACCTCCTTTGTCAACTCAGTGTATGTTGCTGCTTCTTCTAAAGAAAGCATTATTGTTGCTTCTGATATTGTTGCCTCTACTGCTGCTGAAAATGTTGATACTGCTGCTGAAGTTTCTGTTATTACTGTTGAACCAATTTCCAAGTAAATTCTTATGTCAGAGGCACTTGAATTTGAGCCTTCTGCAGTTTTTGATGATATTCCTGCTGTTGATGCTGTTGTTAGTGAATCTGTTGTTACTGTTGTTGTCACTTCTCCAGTATCTATTGCTGCTGCTGTCACTTCTCCAGAGCCTACAGTTGCTGCTGCTGTTGTTACTGCTTCTACTCTATCTGCTGCTGTTATTGCTTCAACACCTGCTGCTGCACCATCTGTTGCCTCATCTGCTTCTGTACAGCTCAAGAAGGACGTGATGAAGAAAATAGATGCTCTTTATGATGACCAGAGTTCTGAAAGTGATGAATTTAGAACAGACTCTGTTGACTCTTCTGCTACCATTGCTAGGAAAAGAAAGGCAAGGAGCAAAGCTATGAAGAGAGTACCTCCTGCCAAAGTCAAAGATAACAATGATATTCCATACTACATTTTACATGACTGCCCTATTACTGAGCACTGGATGCAATACTCTAAGAACCAACTGAAGACAATGAAAAAGAAGAGAAAATATGAAAAGGGTTCCTCTCAATTCCAACACTCTCATCCTCCTCCACCACCTCCTACTGATGCAGGTGCAGGTGGAAGCTCTGCAGCTCAACCCCCAGCCAAAAGTCAGGCTCCCTATCAGCCTCATGCTAGATCTTATAATAGGGGAAGCCAATCCAGGGGATCTCAATCCAGGAGAGGAGGATATAGAGGAAATCAAAGAGATCTCCAAGTCTACTCCAAAGGGTACTCAAGGCAACACCCATATTCTAGGGGAGGACAAATTTCAACTGATACAACATCTGGTCCTTTCCCTTATAAGTTGAAAGAAACTGTGTCTTCCAGGCCTTCTCAAGACAATCCCTCTAACAGATATGAGACACCTGTGCCTTTTGAGGATCCTGAGAACAATCCAGCTGCTTGGAATGCCAAATTAAAGGAACTAGCTACACTGGATCAGATCAAAAAGGCTAGAGAGCAAGGAAAAGACTCATCTAATATCTCAACAATGTCTGAACAGAGACAGAAAGAGCTAGAAAGATATGCATCAAGCAAGTTCTTTGATTCTGACAGGTATATGGAATTACATCTTGAAGCTGTGGTTCCCAGGCCTAAAAAGCAAACATATTTAGGAGCAGCAGATGATACCAGATCAAACAAAGAAGCCCTCAATCCTAACAGAGAGATCAAACTTGTTAAGGGCAAATAAAAGAAATGATAATGTAAGGTGACATTCTCTGTGATTTCTGATTATCTGGATGTTATATATCTCTGTGGTTCTACAATGTCTAGCTTGTTGTTTTTCTGTTTTGCTGCTTGTATGTTATTTAAATTTTTCCAAAGTTTGTAAATAGTAATCCTAACCCAAATAGGGGGAGATTGTTGGAACACCCTATTACTAATTTGGGTCAGGATCACTATGTCTCTAGGAATCAATGCTTGACCTCCTGTATAGCTCAATAGGTCAATTAGAATTGAGTCTAACGGTTAGAAGTCTAGATTTGGAAGCTGCCCTGGAGACCAAGATTTTCTGTCTGGAGACTAAGTCATATCGTCGAGCTCAGCACGACGATTCGTCGAACTCCGATCGACGATCGTGTAGCTTAACTTCGACAGATCGTCGAACTCCATTCGACGATCGCTGAGCTCAACTTCTTTATATCGTCGAACTCCGTTCGACGATCGGTGAGCTCAGGTCGACGATTTTGACTCTGCTTTGGATCTTTATCTCTGAGATCAGTTCGACGATCTTTGAGCTCAGATCGACGATATTTTGCTGCTGTATATTTCCAGATCGCTGAGCTCAGCTCGACGATTGCAGAGCTCAGTTCGATGATTTCAGATAACTTCAAGGATGTTTCTAGATTCAAATTCAAATCAGTTAAGGAGTTATTCTGCAATTAATTCAGAGATTTCCTAGCCGTTTTCATTCATTTCTGGACCAAGTTTCAAGAAATATTTTTATGGACTTTCCTCCAGAAGAGATTTTGCAATTAAGGATGCAATTAATGCTGGCCAACGGCTATTCCTCTCAGAAAATGTTTTTGTTCAGTACCAGAGAATAAAAGACAGAATTTTTTGAGTCACTAATAGAATACAGAGGGAGACACACAGATTACAGAGATACATTCAAAAATATTCTGTCTCAAGGAATTCTCAAGAACACACATCCAAGGAGATCAATCTTTTCAGAAATCTTCAGATCTCTTTAGTTTCAAAGTGTTCAAGGCCAACATTTTTCAAGACTCCAGACATTCAACATTTCAGCTATTGCTGAAATCATCTATTGCTGGAGTTCAATCTTTGAAGGCCTATCACCCTCAGCAAAACTTTTCTTCCTGAAGATCTCAAGGATTCAGGGGAAGCTTTGACATCAACAATCCACATAGTCTTCTCAGTTGTTTGAGAAAGAGAAGACTTCCATCACTCTCTCACCCCCTCTCTGTAAAGGGTTTCTCAAACTCCCTTCAAAAGTTTGAGCTTGGTTTTTGAGCACCTTGTCAAAAGCTCATTGGTGGCAAGACACCTGATCAAAAAATCTGCTTTGGTTTTTGAGCACCTTATCAAAAGCTCATTGGTGCCCAGGACACCTGATCAACTCATCCTGCAGTGGATTCCTACCTAGGGTGGTAGAAGAGTGGATGTACCCAAGTTTAGGGGAACCACTATATTTCCTTGTGTCTTCTGGTTTTGTTTGTGTTTATGTTTGTTTCTGGCCTTGATTTTTCTGTGATTAGCTTTTCATTAACTTAGTTCTGTGATTAGATTTAATACTGCTTCCCTGCTCACTCTTATTACAACAATTATTGTAAAAAGTTTCAAAGCACGATATACTCTATTCACCCCCCTCTAGAGTATATCAGATCTAGCTGCACTTTCAGTGTCAAAACTTATAATAGAGATAGGAAGTGAAGGAGCAGGCCGAGAGAAAGCACCGACGAGAGGTAAGCTTCATGAGCATGGTCGGAGCTTCTCTCCTTTGTGGAAGATGAAGGGCGGAGGAGAAAGGGCAGAGTTTTGCCCTAAAATGGCTGCAGGAATGACAGAAAAGTAGAAATCCTGGATTGGAAGAAAACTTGTGCTTAGATAGAAGCAGGTCTGAAAAATGGGCACGCATGGTTTGGCGCACGACCATGCGTTAACCTTGCATTATTAACACGCAAAAATTGTCCTGCGAGGAAGAAGCGTTGACCCGTGCGTTTTACTCACGCACAGGCGGAAATGCCCGTATGTGAGGGAAAACGCACGGGTAACAACAGAATGCAGAAATTTCCAGCAAGTAGGTGGTGCCGTGCGTTTTACTTGCGCACGGGCACTTCTGCCCGTGCATGAGAAAATCACACGATTAACTACAGAGCACAATAAATCAAGGCAGCCAGAGAAAAACCGTGTGTTTCCTTCGCGCACAGTTCCGAAGAAACCGTGCGTTAACCGTGTGTGAAGATCGTCGAGCTCAGCTCGACGATATTCATCGAGCTCCACTCGACTCTAGAGGCCAAGTTGACCCAAGTCAACTCAAGCCCCTAATCTGGTAAAAGTACCCTTACTAAGGGTAGGTGACCTAAAAAGTGCAAGGTAACCCTACATAACCCTTCCTAGACCCCAGGGGAAGCCATGGGGGCACCAAGTACTCCATGGGGTCAACCGAAATGGTCATGTTGACCCAAGTCAACACTAGCCCTAAAGAGGTCAAAGTTCCCTTACCAAGGGACAAGTGACCTCCAAGATGCCAAGTCAACCCTATCCAACCCTACCTAGGCCTTAGGAGAGAGCAGTGGGTCACCAGGGACTCTTTAGTGGCAACCAAAAAGGTCAAAAAGACCAAGGTCAACCCAAGCCTGCCTTTGGTCAACCTAGCCCAAATAGGCTAGCCCAAGTTCAAGCCTCCTCATGTGGCTTCTTTAGGAGATGATGTGTATGGATGGGCTGCCAATAGACCTCCAGATTGACCAAGTCAACTTGATGAATAGGAGAGAGGGTCAGCTTCACTTCCATGGTTATGGAGGAGAGAGAAAATGAAAGAAGGGGGAGGGAAGGGGCTCGACCAAGGGGAGGCCAAAGGCCACCTTTAATGGCTGAATTCAACTCCCATAGGGAATGGGATAAGTTTCCAGCCGCTTCCCTGGCCATCAAGGGCCTGGTTTAGCCCCCTCTACCATGGCCGAATGTAGCCATTAATGGCCTTAATGGCCATTGATGATCCAGCCTCTTCCCTCCCCAACTGAGGCTTTAAACACCTTCAATGGGCCGAGAGGAGGATTTCCCAGTCCTTACCTGAAGAAATCGAGCCTCAACACTGTGTAGTTGCAGAAACCGAGCGGCGCCGCCTTCAAAGATGGATTTCCGGCGATCTTCTCGACTTCAGGCGCCGGCAAGGTCCTCCTCCACTCCTTCTTTCATGGGTAGTTCTTAGGAATCTTTAGGGCCAAGGTTCGGGCTCAATTGAGCCCGATCCAAAGGGAAATTTTCCTAGTTTTTCCGCAAAAATGCAACCATCGGGATCGCTGGAATAGGGCTCTCCGAAGGCTGTGACGCCGCCTGGCGACAACCACCACCTCGACGGAGGTGATGGTGGCGGTGGCCGGCCGGGGAGGCGGCTGGATGGCCAGCGGCAGCCACTTGAAATTGGCCCAAGAAAAATGAATCCTGGCCATCGGCTCAAGGTAGAAGATGAAAGGATCCCGTCCATTTGCTCCAAGATTCGTGGCATATTAGATTTTAAACTATAGTATATAAATTTCTGATTATTTAATTATGTTACAGATTTTGTATTTATTGGTTTTAATTTTTACAAATACTTAGGTGCTGTTTCATAAAAAGTGGTCAACATAAACTTTGTAGCGTGAAGGGTCTAGCGTATGTCAAAATTGATTTGAACCCATTTGGGTTCCTAGTTAGACCACAACACCCATTTTGGTGGGCCCTATACCTAGGGCTATCCTGAGATTCAAATGGATGCCCACCCTTCATCCCTTGTCCATATGACCTGAGATTTGGGCAGGGAGTCTACCCTAGCTATACCTAGGGCCTGACTAACTTTCAAAATTTTTGGAGAACATTGTTCTATAGTTTATAGGAACATTTAATAATCCATGAATAAATTACTTAGGTGTCCTAAACACCTCAAAATCCCCCCCCCCCAAATTTGGGTGGGCAGTCTTAGAGGGTATGTTAGGGCCCTTGTAAAATTTTCATCTCATTTGGAGATGTTTTGATTAGGTATTGATCCAACCCTAGGTTGGCCCTTTTAGGGTTAAATATGTCAAGCATCCCTTTGGGTTTTGAGTGGTCAAATCACCTCAATAGAGGTTGATATTTTGGACACTGACTTTTTATAGTATGACTCACCCTCAATGGAATTTGGGGTGGTTAAGAGTAGGGTAGCACTTGAACCCTAGGGTAGGTCCCTTAATGGGGGGTTTTTTAGGGTTTAAAGATCGTAGGGTCAAATGACCTTGGATTGACTTGAAACTTGGTGTAGAGGACCATAGGATTAGTATAGTTCTCTGGTCAAAATTTTAGGGAATTTGGAAGCCTTAAACCCCCTCAAAACCCTAACCCTAGCTTAGGGCACAAACCTTGTAGGGATAAAAAATGTCACAAAAACTCTTTGAAAAGTGATGAGAATTGGGTTGAGTAGGTTTTGAGAATTGTACAAGCTCTGAAGATTTTATTATGAATTTAGGATTATTATTTTGGATACTTCATTAACAAATTGGAAATTTGTATTATTTACTTAGAAATATATTAGGAAGAAACTACTTGCTGGAAATTGATGAAATTTAGCCAGAGGACTTTTTATTATGTTTTAAAGCTCTGTGAAGTTTTATAGAATGTTGGATGATTATTTTTAAGGGTTGCTTCATTAAGTATGGTTTCCCATGAAAATTTAATTTAATTTATTTTGGAGTCTAGCAAGCCTGTAAAATTCTGATTTTTGTACAATGATCTTTTCTGAACCATATTAAGATTTTTTAAATTTTTACATAGTTTTGTGATGAGTAATTTTGGTACTTCCTTCTTTACATATGATTAAGGGAATTAATTTGGATAAATTAATTAGAGGTCAAATACTCTCTGAACAATTATGGAAATTAATATCTAGTCATATATCTCTGTTATTTAGCGATCAAAATTTTTGGGTGGCCATTACTTGAGTAGATCATGTAGTTCTTGTTCAAAATTGCCCTTGGCCAAATATTTGGGAAAATTCAATAAATATCAAATTAATTAGAAAAATTATGGATCTCCGATTTTAGACTAAATCTATTATGATAGACCTCTGGTAAATTTTATAGGAGATTTGGAAGACAATCCGGAGTACCTCCTTTAAACATCTCATATAGTATAGGGTGGTCTGCATATAGTAACTGCGGAAACTGAACTAGAGTGGGTAATGAATTTTTGGAAGAGTTGAATCCTCAGTAGGTTGCTGGGTTGGGTAAATAAAGGAGTTCATCATTGGAATACATGATTAATAGAGTGAGAGGTTGACCAGTGTTAGGTGGTGCTCGGGATCGACGAAAGATCGTTCTTCCCGTAGGGAGGAAGTGTTTAACGCATTAGGGCTAGATTCAGTAAAATTAATTAATGGTCTAGAAATCGGGTAGCAACCAATAATAGTAAGTGCCTTGCGAAAGGGAGCTTTGGGCGTAATCCCATCGTAGTTCCTAGTGCCTTCGAGAGCCCTTCACGGGGTATACCTTGTGCAGTCCTGGGCTAACGTAAACTGTAGGAGTGATAAATCTTAAAGAGCAACTAGAATAATTAGGGGTTCAATTTCACACACACTGGTGTCTTGGGAAGTTGTTTTTACTCGGTTGATATTTGTGAGGGGCAGGATGGCCCGACGAGCTTGGGCTCGGTTGATGTTTGTGACGGACGGGATGGTCCAGGGAGCTTTGGCTCGGTGCTGATACATAAGGTTGCATGTGCATAAGGTAAAGGTGGTGGGTCTTCGGTATTGCAGTGTCGATGCACCGACGCCAATACGTTGACTCGGAAAGTGTGGCTAGCACTTCGCCAACAAAAGTCCGGTGCGCCAGCCGGCAAGAGTACACAGGAGCTCCGCTTAGTGCACCAGCGTTGAGGCATACGATAGGTCTGACCGGTAGAGCTTTACTATTTTAGAGGTGGGTGAGTCACAACCCACCGCTTCCGTCTGCCACTACGGAGGTATCCTGGGAGGTTCGGCTCCAGAAAAGGAGAACTAAAGGTCTTTGTGCACAGAGTCGGGTGGGTGAGTTGCACTTGCATGATCGCATCATAACCCACTTGCATGTCATAGCATAATCATAACATAAAATCCCTGTCACCTATTATATAAGTGTTATGAGACTCTTATACAATAGGCCCTGCAAAACGACCCCTTGGTCTATAAGCTTGTGTGGGCAAGTTTATAAATTAAGGTTAAATTCTTTATATATATTGCTGATATTAACCGACACCCCAACGTATAAATTGGTATGGGGCTCTTTATACGATGTGAGCCCTGCAAAAGATCCCTTGCTTATGTGTTTCCGTATAAGTTAAGGTTACTTTTCATACTTTACTTTACTGTCACATGTACTATAAAATTGCTAGTATAGGTCCGTAGCCATCTGTTTCTTGATTACTCTCCACCTTCAAGTCCTCCCCTTTCTTCCTCTCCGCTCGGTTCCTAGGGGTCATGGGGGAAGGGGTGGGGGATGATAGGACTTAGTCTTTTAGACTAACGGTTTTCGAAACACATCATTTAGGGGATCGTGGAGCCCAGGATGGAGGAGCAGCCCCGCAGGTCGGCACGCTTGAAGATGGGGCAGTCTAGCACTGGAGTTCAGACGGCGGGGACTGTGAGCCCCTGACCTTAGTAGTGTTTTATTTTGCTTCCTCTTGAGTGACCATGTAGTGAGGATTTGATGTAGTGGGCTTAAGCCCTTATTTTCAGTACATTATATTTTGTGGACTCTCCCTTCGTGGAGATTATATTACTTTGATGTGATTGTACTTTGTGGACTTTTGGTTAGAGTTTTACCACTCTTGTGCTTACTCTACTTTTGTTGCTTTTCTGTGATCGAATCGGCCGACAGAATCGGCGTTTCGCGGTGATGACCCTTCAGGGCGTGAATGTGTCACCGCTAAGTGGTGGTTATGGGCCTAAGACCCCGGTGTTTAAAAAGAAAAAAAGGGGGTCTTATAAGTGGTATCAGAGCAAACCTCGATCGAAATGTAACAGTCCACGACCCCTGGGTCACCCCCGCACGAGTTTAGTTTGGGGACAAACTAAGAAGCGGAAGCAGTGGGGTGCCCATATGAGGGATCACATGTAAATTGTCCACTTTAATTAGGTTTGAGTCTATTGTCTACTAATGAAGTTTGTTCTGCAGCCCCCAGCTCAACCCACTCCGCAAGACGGAGACCAGCAGACTCCGGACATTGCACCACCTCCCCCGGTCCCCACTCCATTCCTACAGTCGGAGATGGGACAGACTCTGACAGCCATCTTGGAAGCTTTTAGGGCCCAATAGGTTCCGGCTCCGCAACCAAACCCGGGGTCCAACTTGAAAGATATTGTACCTAATCACCTAGAGGGGGTGGGGGTGAATAGGTGACTTAAATCTTTTTAACATTTTAGGCAGAATTCAGATAATATCACAGAGTTCTAGTTACTTTATCACAACACACAAGCAGAAATCACAGAATTACACAAGCAACCAGTAGACACACAGTTTTATAGTGGTTCCCCAAGGTTTGGGTACATCCACTTTCCCCCTTCGCCTATCTAGCAGTGTACTAGATTCGGCCAAACTTCTCCACTATCTCAGATCCTCAGATCTTACACTCAGAACACCAAACAAGGTTCCTACAACTCAGGCCCAAGGCCCTACAACTCAGCTTCTTCACAAATCCTACACTCAGCCACCAAGGCCTACACTCAGCCACCAAGGCCTACACTCAGCCACAATAGGACTACACTCAGAGATTCAAATCTCCTACACTCAGGCACTCAAGCCCTACACTCAGCCTTTATAATTATAGGCTTACAAAACTCAGATCCCTAAGGATCCTACAAGATAATATGAATACAATATGTTAACTCTACAACTCAGAGAAAAGAGAGAAGAGTTGTGAGTTTCCTGATGAGTTCTTGGAAGAACTCAGCTGAAATCAATCTGACTTGGCTTTCTTCAAAGCTTCTTGAATGTAGAACACAATAAGATTGACCTCCTCTGCAGTTGATCCTTGATCTCTGCTACTTAAGATTCAGAACAAATCTGAACCCTTCTTCTCAGCCTGGTTCCAACGGCTGACTTCTTGGATGGAGCTCTCTCTCTCCAACTACTTAGATCTTCACTAGATTCTTCAAGGAATAGCTAGATCTTCTTCTTGTTAATGATCACTTGAACTTGTGTTCAATCTCCTGTTTCTGTAGACAGTGTAAGCCTATTTATAGTCTTCTTCATGGTAACCGCTGGTCCGTTCATAACTGATTTCTGACAACTCTGACAGGTGCAGTAGACCGGCTGGAATGGCAGCTGTCAAGTCATCCAGTCAGTTCTTGAAAATCTGTAACTGTCTGAAAGTGTCGAGACTGTCTGTCTTTAAGTGTCGACACTTATAGACCAAGTGTCGACACAAGTTGTCTAAGTGTCGACACTAGCTTACAAGGTGTCGACACAACTCCTTGTGTTGTAGATTTTATATCTTGACACTGCTTCTTCTTCATGTGTCGACACTGATAATGTGTGTCGACACAAGTACTTGTACTTCAGTATATTGCTGAATTCTTGTAAGTGTCGACACATCTCCTTTGTGTCGACACATCTTCATGTGTTGAATCTGTTAAGTGTCGACACTTCTTCTTGTGTCGACATATGTCTCAGTGTTGATACTTGCTGAGTGTCCACACAGCTCCTTGTGTCGACACATTTTTCTTCTGTTGAGACTCTGGCTGAGTGTCGACACATCTCCGTTGTGTCAACACTTGTACTTAGAATACTCTTGAACTTTGCTAAGTGTCGACACAGCTCCTTGTGTCGACACTTTCTTCAAGTGTTGAGTCTTCAGCTGAGTGTCGACACATTCTTTCTTGTGTCGACACTTTCTTCAAGTGTTGAGTCTTCAGCTGAGTGTCGACACATTCTTTCTTGTGTCGACACTTTATTCAAGTGTTGAGTCTTCTGCTGAGTGTCGACACATTGCTCTATGGTGTTGTCGACACTTAGACTTAGACTCTGCTGACTTTTGCTGAGTGTCGACACAAGCCTCCAAGTGTCGACACTTTCTGATGTAGACACAGTTTCTCTGGGTGTCGACACAACTGCTAAGTGTCGACACTGCTTCACTGCACTTTTCTTCATTGAGTGTCGACACAGCTCCTTGTGTCGACACTTACTGTCTGGTGTCGACTCTGCATCCCTGTGTCGACACAAATACTCCAAGTGTCGACACTGCTTGCCTGGGGTGTCAACACAAGTCTTCTTAAGTATCGACACTTTCCCTCTGGGTGTCGACACATGGACTTGGAAAAGTTTTCCATCTTTCCTGCAAATACTTAACCTGCACAAGTAAACTCAAAACACATCAAATATATTCTGATGTATATCATTGAGTTGGGTGAGGCTTCTTCAAATCATGTACATTTAAACCAATGTACCCAACAATCTCCCCTATTTGGAGAAGTCATAACCCTTAGTCAATGATATACACCATACAGAATAAAATCAAGTATGATGTAAAGCAGGATTATATATAGCAGGGCAAACATAAACATGTATCAATCAAACATGTACATAGACATCATCACAGAACAAATATGAAATAGATTTAAAACACATCATATTATTCTCACAACTTTGTAATATTCATTATACAAAAGTTTTACATAGTGTTTGAAAACCAAGATTACAATTGTAAACAGAATAAAATTCTATTCTATTTTTGTTCAGCCTCCTTAATTACTATTCCTTTTCTAGATTGTACTTTGGCTTGAACAGGGTCTTCAGTAACTTCAGTATCAGCAGGCTTCTTACCTTTCAGATCCTTTTCTTTTGCTCTTCAGCTTTAATCTTTTTCCTTTCAAATAATGATATGGCTTGGGAAAGTACTTGCTAGGCTCCTGAGCAGTAGGAGGTAGCTTTCCCATCTTGGCCTTCCTTCTATATTGCACTATTGCTTCTTACCTTGTCTCATGTTTCCTCCATTCCAATTCAGAAAACCATTTATTTCTGTCTTGAATATTATCTTTTGCGCTTTCCATGTAGTTAAGATAATGTTTCTTGAAGTGGGGCTCCACTGCTCAAAGTCTGGTCTTTGTTCAGCTTGCTCCCTGAACCTCTTCTTAGACAATCTGGTTTCTTCTTCTTTCTGCAGAGCTTCTTGCATAGCCTCAGATACTGGCTGAACCACCTTCTCTATGATAACATTTTTCTTATCCTCAGGTGGGCTATACATTGTCTGGATATCAGCATGTATCATATCAAAATATGGAGGAGGATAGATAACTTGAGCTACTTCAGGTTGCTCACCTCCAAGATATGCATGGTTAATTCCAGATTCTGCCACATTATCATCATCACATAAAGGAGGATAACAAGAGTTGCTCTGATAGAATTAGATATCCACTTGGCATGATCAGAGCTGGCTTTGACTAACACTCTCTCCCCCTTTATGACTTCTCTAACCATGTGATCCCTCAGATCATCCTTTTGAAATCTTATTTGGGCATCCAAATAGTTGACTCCATCTTTAAAATAAGGTTTCAACCTCTGGAGTTTGTCAGTTATGATCTTCTGAGAGTCTTGTATGGCAGTCTTAACACACAATTATTTCTTCTTGGAATGCTTTGTCAATTCTGCTTTAGCAGTAGCAGTAGAGTAGTCAGTCCAGCAGCTATATTCTGCATCTCAGTGATAATGGCATTGTGAGATTCTGTCAAATATCATTCATCCTGATTTGATTTTCAGTACATAGCCTTGCTTTACTTCAAGTTCATCTACTTGAGCTTTATCTTTTCTTGATGAGTTGCCAAATAGACTACTGCATTCCCTCCCTTGTGGAAGCAGTCAGTCATCTCCTTTTTTATTAAGATTCATTTCAAATCTTATAGACTTAATATCCTGGGCCAAATCAAACTGTAATGATTTTTGCGCTTCATCCACATACTTCTCAATGGCTTGCATGTGCTCATCAAGCTTTATTTGCATAACAACCATCAAAGCACTGTAATCTATAGTTGGAGTTGGCTGTAGTGCTGGCTGTGGTGCTATGGTTTGCAATGCCTTCTTATAAGTCTGACTTCTTCTTTTGAAAACTTGGAACTTCTTTTCTTAGTCCTTGCTGCCTCCTCATCTTCAGAAGCTGAGGTGCTGGCTATATCTACCCTCTCCTTAGGGCTTGGAGGTAACTCCTACACTTCTGGTGCCTTCTCAAGTTCTTGCCTTGCAGGTTCTTCCAGAATTTGCACTTGCTCCCCCTCAACTGGAGCATTCTCCCCCTCAGCAGCAGCATAATCCTTGTCAAAATCTGTTTGATCCAGATTTAGGAAAAGATCTTCCATTGTATATTCTTGTGGATAATGAGCTGGAGAAATTCTTGGCTCATCTACCACTGGATCAGAAACTACTTGAACTGTACCAGATGTGTCCTCCATGACAACATCTGGGACTTGACTATGAATCTGAGTTTGCTGATTAACATAATTTAAGGAATCAGACAATACATTATCCTCTATAGGGAAATCTAAAGCATTAATCTCAGTGATTACCTCAAGGATGATGTTTGTTGCTTGTTCACTTTCCAGTGTAGTTGGCTCTTCTACAACTAGAGGCTCCCCCTGGACTGAATCCTGGTGTTAGGGGCTAGCTGGTGGTAGCTCCCCCTGCCTCTTAGCAACTTCTTGTGGAGCTGGAGACTTCCCAGCAATTCCAGTGTCTTCTTGTCCATCATCTGGTGTAAAGACAATTTGTTCTTCACTATCAGAGCTGCTAGTTGACTCTTGAGCCACTGGGGCAGTTTTCTTCTTCTTCAGTGGAGTTTCCTTCTCAAACGTTATTTTCTCAGGGGTTGGCATCTCCTTGGACAAAACTCTGTCCCACCTAGAGAATATCCTCAAGTCCATTTTCCTCATATGGTTAATCTTGGATCCAGAAAGCTTGATTCATGACCTCTGGTATACTACCAGCAAGGTACAGACTAATTATTCTACCCAAATTGGGTTTCTTCATACTCTCCTTGATCTTTTCAAAGACTACTACAGACCAATCAGTATTTAGGCTGAAGATTATCCTGGTCATAAGGTTGAACATATGGGCAGATACCCTGTCATGCCCTCCAGGCTTACTTAGGATCACTTTGCCAACAATTTCTGATAGAAATTTACCCTGGCTGTTCATGCCTTTCCTATTAAACACAGATCCAATTTTCAATTTTGAATACAGTCCACACCAAGTTAAAGCTTCTCTGGTCTTAGAAACAGTAACCTCATCCTCTTCTTTTGTCCTGGGTAGATTTAGGACTTTTCTCAAACTTTTAGGTGATACCTTCACCTTTTCTCCATGAACCCTAGATTTGATCTTGAATCCAGATTCGTCTACTTTAGCTCCATTCAGAAACTCTAGAACTTCCTTCTTCCAAATCTTAGTTGGCTCTGAAACAAGAAATTCCAACCCAGTCTGCAACTAGGGTTATCACATTCTTGATCTCTGGGTCTGCATCACCAAACGCGTCGCGCACCAGTTCATAGCCTTCATTGACGTTCTCCTCAAGCTTTGGCGCCATTAGGGTTTGAAGAATTTGACTGGAGAGAAGAGAGGTGTCGACACACAAGTTTGGTCTCGAAACTGTAGTGAGCGTGTCGACAGACAATGGAGAATTTCTATTTATACCTTTCTAGGTTTGAAGATGAAAAGGCGGGTTAACTAACTTAAATTGTGTCGACACTGTCGATAAGTGTCGACACTGACTTATAATGTCTCGACACCTATGTGTCGACACAAGTTTTGTCAACATATATATATGTCGACACTTGTTTATGTGTCGACACCACATAACTCGACATTTAGTCGAGACTTTACTTAGATAATTCTGAGTAAAGCCTAAGTGTCGACACCACCTTGGATGTGTCGACACCTACTTGTCATGTGTCGACACTAATTTTCTGAAGTGTCGACACCAACTTCCTAGATGTGTCGACACCTTTTCCCTGAAGTGTCGACACCACTTTTCTGTGTCGACACAGATATCTCTGTGTGTCGACACCTTTTTACTTAGCCATTTCTATAAACTTATTCTAAGTTTATCATACCTAGTTCAATTTTAAACCTATTGAACTTAGTTTCTTCTAAGGGCTTAGTATACATATCAGCTAGTTGATTATCAGTTCTAACATATTCCAGTAAAATATCTTCTTTTTCTACATGTTCCCTAAGAAAATGATATTTTATTTCAATATGTTTAGTTCTACTATGGGAAACAGGATTATGTGCAATTGATATAGCACTAGTAGAATCACAAACAGTGGTGTTCTACTTACCTGAAATCCATAATCCTCAAGCTGATGTTGTATCCATAGAAGTTGAGCACATCAACTTTCCTGCAGCCACATATTCTGACTCTGCAGTGGAGATAGCCACACTTGTTTGCTTTTTGCTACTCCATGAAATCAGTCTTCCACCTAGGAATTGACAGGTTCCAGTTGTGCTTTTTCTGTCTTCTTTGCATCCTGCAAAGTCTGCATCTGAATAACCTGTTAGTTCAAAATCCCCATTCCTAGGGTACCAGAGGCCTGGATAAGGAGTGCCCTTTAGATATCTCAATATCCTTTTGACTGCTGTCAAATGAGACTCTTTAGGGTATGCTTGATACCTTGTACAGACACATGTAGCATACATGATATCTGGTCTACTTGCAGTCAAATATAAAAGGGAGCCAACTATCCCTCTATACAAAGACTCATCTACAGGTTTCCCTGCATCATCCTTGCTAAGAGACATACTTGACCCCATAGGAGTCTTCATGGTACTGGATGAATCCATACCATACTTCCTTATGAGTTCTAGGGTGAACTTAGACTGGCATATGGATAAACCATTCTCAATCTGTCTTACTTGAAGATCTAAGAAGAACTTAAGTTCCCCCAAACTACTCATCTCAAATTGTCCTTGCATTAGTTTTGTAAACTTTTTGCAAAGACTACTTTCAGTAGACCCAAATATTATGTCATCTACATATATTTGGACTAGTATTACTTTGTCTATGGATTCCCTAAGGAATAGAGTTTTGTCTATTTTCCCCCTTGTGAACTTATTCTCAATGAGGAAACTAGACATGGTTTCATACCAAGCCCTAGGGCTTGCTTTAACCCATATAAAGCTATCCTAAGTCTATAGACATGATTAGGTTGAGTTGAAACAACAAACCTGATGGCTGTTCCACATAGACTTCCTCTTTTAGATTACCATTCAAAATGCTGACTTAACATCCATTTGGTAAACTTTAAATCCTTGAAAGGTTGCATAGGCCAGGAACATCCTTATGGCTTCCAGTCTGGCTACTGGAGCAAAGGTTTGATCAAATCAATACCTTCTTCTTGCCTATATCCTTTAGCAACCAATCTTGCTTTGTTCTTAATGATGACTCCATGTTCATCCATCTTGTTCCTAAAGATCCACTTGGTCCCATTATGTTGTGGTCTTTTGGTTTAGGAACAAGCTCCCAGACTTTGCACTTTTGAACTGATTCAGCTCTTCTTGCATTGCCTCAATCCAATGAGGGTCTAGGATGGCTTCTTCAAACTTCTTTGGTTCAATTTGGGATAGAAAACTGGAGTAGAGTTCTGCATTCAGGTTTCTGCTCCTTGTTTGTACCCCTTGACTTGGATCACCAATGATTTGTTCTGCTGGATGATCTCTTAGATGCCTATTGGCTGGAGGCATCCTGGCTTCAGGTTGAACTTCTTCAACTTCTTCATCTTACTGTACTCCTTGAACTTCATCTGCATTAGGTACATGTAGTACTCCCCCTGGACAACATCCACTATCTTCTACTTGCTGGCTTGCAGTAGGTTCTTCTTCTATAGTGAGCTTGTCCATCTTCTTTGTTATACCTGTGGGGCTGCAATACTACTAGACAACTCATTGTTAATAAGTCTAGTTTCATCAAATACTACATGTACAGACTCTTCCACAACTTGAGTAGACAAGTTGTAGACTCTATAAGCCTTACTGTTGTTGCTATACCCAACAAAAATTCCCTCTTGGGACTTGGCAGCAAACTTAGTCAAGTAAGACTTTCCATTGTTAAGTATAAAGCACTTATAACCAAAGATCCTGAAGTAGGATAGGTTTGGTTTTCTGCCTTTCACAACCTCATAGGGGGTCTTGTTGTGGCTTTTAGTAATGGTAGCCCTATTAATAACATGGCATGCAGTATTGACTGCTTCAGCCCAGAAATATTCTGGTAGTGATGTATCACTTAATAGGGTCCTACCAGCCTCAATCAATGTTATTCTTCCTCTCAGCAATGCCATTTTGCTGAGGTGTCCTTGGTGAAGAAAACTCTTGAAATATCCCAAATTCTTCACATAGTTTTGTCATACTATCAGACTGAAATTCAGTACCATGGTCACTTCTTATCTTGACCACTATACTGTCTAATTCATTCTGAATTTGTTTGACAAAGCTATAGAAGACACTAGGTGTTTCAAATTTCTGTCTAAGGAAGAACACCCAGGAAAACCTTGAGTAGTCATCTACAACTACAAAGGTATAGACCTTCCTACCTAGGTTGTGAACTGGCATAGGACCAAAGAGATCCATATGCAAGAGGTATAAACACCTCACAGCATCTTTGTTTTCAATGCTCCTAAAGATGGATCTAGTCTGCTTGCCCTTTTGACAAGCTGAGCATATTCCATCTTTAATACACTTAACTTGAGGACCATTCCTCACTAACTCTTTGCTAAAGAGTTTGTTAGTTGTCTTGTAGTTTAGATGGGCTAGCCTCTTGTGCCATTTGACACAATGAGAGACTGTCTCATCAGCTACAAGACACACTGAAGAACCATTGTTCTCACCATAATGTCTAGGCAGTAGACATTCCTTTTTCTATAACCAATCAAAATGATCTCTTGATCATTTGACCTCCTGATATGACAACCATCTTTGACAAATGAGATGTCATATCCTACATCACTCAATTGACTTATACTAATAAGGTTATGTTTCAAACCTTTAACATAGACCACTTGAGTAATTGTAATATAGGAGTTAGATATGTTACCAAAACCCTTGATGATCCCTTTTTCAGAACCACCAAAGGTGACTTTTGGACCATCCTTTATAGGTGTGTAGTCCTTTAGTAAACCCCTTGTTCCAGTCATATGTCTGGAACATCCACTGTCCAAGTACCATATTGGGGCATGGCCACTTGGACTCACCTGCAAAACAGATTAGTGAACCTTAGAACCCAAAGAATTCTTGTGTCCTTGGTACTGGTTAGTTTGCTTCCTAACAAAGCTACCTGCAGGTTTTCCAACAGCAGTTTGCTACTCACTTTGACACTAGCATTGTGCCAACAGTCCATTGCAAAGTGGCCTACCTTGCCACAGCACCAACACTCAAACTTATTGTACCTTTGCTTAGGTACAGTCTTAGCTGTTTTATCTACAGCTGACTTGTTGAGAGTTGGGGCTTTGCCCTTGGACTGAACAGTCCTAGCTGGTTTAGTAAATCCTAGTCCAGCTTTACCTTTGTGATGAACAAATTCATCAATTAAGGTAGAACTGACTTAGGTTTAGAAAACCTAGCAACTAAATTCTCTCTCCTTCTGAAGACTAATCTCCAGACTCTTGATTTGATCATTCTTAAATGATACAGTCCCCATCTGAATCACAGTTATGTGCTTCAGTCTGGCTATCTCATTAAGTTTTTGATCAATCATTTTCTCAAAATTAGTTGCAGCATCTTTGAGATTAGCAATTTTCTTTGCCTGACTCTTGGCTAGGGACTTGCTCTTCTTATAAGCTTGCAACAAACTTTATATTCATCTATCAATGATGAATATCCTCTTCAGACTCAGATGCACTCTCATCACTTGATGATGATGAATCTGATTCTGAACTAGCACATGAAATTGAACTGAAAGAACAATCTTGTACCTTACTAGGTCCTGGCTGCTCCAGGATTTTGTCATTTCTGTCAATGCCATCAGTCCTTACACTGACTGTCCTCTTGTTCATATATAGAATTCATGATCTGGATGAACTCTTCTTCTTCTTCCTCAGCAAATAGTCCTATGTATGCCTCAGCATCTGACTCAGTTTGTGATGAAGATGTCTGACAGGCTCTTATCCTTTTTGGCAACAAAGACTTTTCCTTCTTGCCCTTGTATTGAGTCTTTTTCTTATCATTAGACTCCTTCCTTTTCTCTGGACAGTCTGCAACAACATGTCCTTGTCTATTACAGCAATAACATACAATTTTGAAAGAGTTGCTTTGCTAGACTTGGTCTTTTTCCTGTCTTTCTTTGAACTTTTATTCTGATAAAGTCTTCTTTACCCTGTGAAGTAGATGGCCTTTGTCCTCCACTGTTTCTTCTTTAAGAACTTCTGAAAGTGTCTTGTGAAGGCAGCAAAAGTCATCATTACTTTCACTGCTTTCAGACTTTTCTACTTGATGACTCATCTGATTCATTTTCAAGCTACTTTTGGGGTGGAGTGGTGACTTACCTTCTGTACTTTCTGGGGGCTTCTATTTTGAAACCACTTGTCCTTTCTTTATGTCACTTCTTGTTGATTTTCCTCTTCTT